>OU015766.1:25212847-25299921 GCA_907173295.1 Fagus sylvatica | reverse complement strand
AAAGATGGCCTTCATTCACCAAGCAGCTCTCCCGAGCAAGCAGTGCCATAGCTTCTTCCACAACAAACGAATCCAAGCAGGAACTTCACGCTGTTTATGTGGGAAAGACTCGGCGGCGATACCTTGTAAGCTCTGAAATCATTGACCATCCTCTCTTTCAGGAGCTGGTGGACAAGTCAGGTGAATATGATGATGGGGTTGTGGTTGCTTGTGAGGTTGTGCTGTTTGAGCACTTGCTTTGGATGCTTGACAATGCTGAGAATCAGTTGGGGTCCATGGATGAGCTTGTTGAGTTCTACACTACTTGCTGACTCTGACTATGGTGGCCTTGATGGTTCATGATTGATTCTATAACAAGAATCTATGAATATTGTAAAGATTATACTAGGTTTGGTAGTAGTTAATTTGTGAGTGTTTTGTTGTGTGTACCAAGGTGAGGATTAACACATTTTTATTTTAACGCGGATGATGTTGTTAAAGAACTTGATCAATTGTATTCAAAACTGTTTCCCCTACTTGTTTTGACATTATGGTGAGCAACAATTTCGTTTAGCCACTTGGAACAAACTCTCCATTTCACGCGAGGGCCCTCTCCATTTCACAGGAGGGCAAACTCAATATATTTTGGGATCTAAAATGATAAATTTAAGTGAGACTAAACATTAATTTTTAGTGAAACAACTTAATGTAGTTTTAATTGGGTTAGATCAGTTTTTATTGACTAAATATTTTGAGTGTATTCATGGAGGTGAAGAAAAAAAAATACAAAACTCTTTTTTTTTTCTTTAGAAAAAAAAAAAAAACAATTATCAACCTACAATTTTTGGGACTTTTTTATATAATTTTAGAGACCTTTTTGTTTATATAGTGGAGGACTTTAGGACCTTTTAAATTTTTGGAACAGGTGTGGGCCTACACAATCTAGGCCTTAAGTGAATGCGTAAAGCTAAATACAACTTTAAAATTTTAATATTTAATCTATATCATCAAACACAGAAATGATCATTTCTCCATATTGGATTTGTTTGTTAGTTTCTTGTTATTTTCAATCAAACTTTTTTCATTTTTTTTCTTCATCATATCTAACTGGCTAGTTTTTTTTTTTTTTTTTGAGTCCCAACTGGCTAGCTAATCATACCTCTTATACCCTCACAAGGTGGCTTGAATTGCAGGTCACTTGATTAGAAGGCCCTTAATAACCACACAACCAACAATTGGTTGTCACTTATTGATTGAGATTCATTCCTTGTATTGAAATATTAAATGGTTCTAGGTTATAAAACATACATGTTACCATTGAAACCCCATGCATGCATGATGCACTCAAAGGAGAGGAAAAAGGGTAAACAATCACAAAAGCAAAACAACTGGAATTGGGTGGTTTTGTTGATGTGATTGATAAGAAAAACCTTGCACATATAACTAACCTGCAATAATTTTGGTCCCCCTAATTGGGGTCCTACCACTAGGAAAGGTCAATCTCATTTAGATTGGCCATTGAACTATTCTGAATATATTGATGATGGATGTAATCAATTTTTTCTGGTAAGATTGATCCAATATTGTTGCTTGTGATTTTAGTTTTGACCTTACTCAATTAAATGTTGAATGAAAGTCCTAAACAATAATATCATGCTACTAAAAATGTTGCCAATTTTCTTATCACTTTAAATGTCCAAAAGGATCTTAAACTAATTAATGTGTTTCTCTAATAGATCACACAAATTACTATTATTATTAATGCCCATTATTGCTTTTAATCAATTCTAGCATAGCAAAACTAGTATTTTTATTATTATTTTAGTGAGTAATTATTAAGTACTCCACGCCAATAAAAACAGTCACTTAATACATAATATGGACATAAATTCAAAAGGTCATGTGAAAAGATTAATATTTATATTAAGCAGTTTATTATTTTTATTTTGATAATTCAATAGTTAGAGGAATAGGGATCTGTACACTGGTACTTCTCATAAAGAAGATGAGACTAATTAATGTTAGTTGAACTACAAAACTATTAGAAACTTACTTTTATTGATTCAGAGTCACTAAGTAATTAATAAATTTTCAGTTTATAAGTGTAAGTAGCCAAAAATGACATTCACCTTTACATTATTTTTGAGGACTAGGAAATCTAATAGTGATCCAAGCTAGCATGTGGGTTTCTTCATCAGTGAGATATTAAAAGAAAAAAATTACATTTTAAGCGATTATAAAAGAGATGTGTAAGGAGACAAGTGTTGGTGTAAGTGTTATTTGGTGTAGAATATTACTAGAATAAATTAATGTCGTACTTCCTTCTTTCACACTCACCATTCATGTGAGATGAGAGAGTACGACATTAATGTTATAATTTTTTATTTGGTGTAACAGTTGTATATAATATCCTTTTCATATAGAGGTAAGTGTCACGCTTGTGTGGTCCACCCCATGTGAGAGGGATGTAATAGTCAACTGTTACATAAACTATTTATTCATGTTGGTGGGGACAAGACCTAGATGTGTAATTAATAGTGCTAAGAAAAAAGAAGCTGTCAGATGAAGTAATTATAAAAGTGTTAGACAAATATTTAAAGAACATAGCAAGATCTCAAAAGAGAGCAAGAATTGAGCGTCTATAAGACTTTAGGTTAGAACAACGAGACTATTGTTGACACAAAGTTGATGGAGTGCATTAGTTTAATAAGAAGCAAATGATTGGGTAGTTAGAGATGCTTTTGCAACATACACGACTTTACCCTCACTTTATTATCATATTCTTCGCCACATCTATTTTATGTGATAACAAACACACAATTTCCTTGTGGTTGGAGGCCTATATAACAGCTTAGCAAAACAGCAAGGAGTGTTTTTCTTAACAAATTCATTAAAGAAACAATAGACAAAAAGAATCAAGGAGTTGGTAACGGAAAAAAGAAAAGTATTGTAAGAAGTTACCCCCAACATCAGATTATGTTGTGTGCATTCTCATGGGTAAATATGATTAGAACCACAGCTTTATTAACACTATGAAAGTAGGGGTAATTAAATTGAATTATCCAGTCATGTAGTGGTTGAAAAACCTTGGGACTAAGATAAACTCATCGGATTCTTTGCTTGTAAGCCTGAACCTAGTGGATAAAAGGTTACTATAGTCTTGCCCAAAAAAAAAAAAGAGTCACATTAGTTGTCCTACTTTTATAGTTGATAAAAAGAGTATGGTAAATTAAACTGACACACCTTCTTTCGGGAAAACTAGACTCGTTACAGTCTAGTTTGGGAAAATGACAGTTCACTCCCAAATTTGTAAAATAATTAGCACTCCGTTTCCTTTTTATTTATTTTTATTAATTTTTTTAATCAATGCCTAACTAATCAAAGTTAAAAAGAAAAATTATATTATAATTATTTTAAATTTAAGTGGAAAATATTTTTTTAAAAATTGGGAAAAAAGGGGCTAAATGTTAATTATTTTACAAATTTATGAGCAGAGTGTCATTTTCTCAAATTAAGATGTAACGAGTCTAATTTTCTTAAAAGAAAGAAGTGTCACTATAATTTATCAAAAAAAAAATAACAAGGGCTGATTTGACAAATATGACATTTTATTGTCTTATTATTCTTCTAAAATCTGACAAGAATTGAAGCTTCAATTTGTCTTTCGAATTCCAATTTAAATACATGTCCACCCACTTCACTATAAGGTTTCGTGCACGTTAAATTCATATGTGTCCAAAAATTGCAAGGGTAGGCAGGCTCTATTTATATATATATTTTTTGGTAAGACAGTAATGAAATGAGTGGCTATTTCTTTCTTTCTTTATTATCACCAGATATAAATGCTATCATGCCATGGCCACTGGGTCAGGCAAATGGCACAGAGCACTAGGAGGCAGCAGTATCTGGGAGTCGGCAAATAAAAACATTAATCAATGTGCGGTTACCATGGGCCTTGCCCACTGGATCCATTTGGCCGAGCAGATTTTGTTTGCAAGTGGGCAGATAGATACTGAATGGACTTTTTTCAGTTTTTGCCAGCAGGACAATGTCCCTTTTTTTCTTTGGTTGAAAGGAAATATATTAACTTACAAACTAATTAAACGGAACCGAGTAGCATTAGACATATTAAAAGCTAAAGACTCCAGCACATGTGTTGGGATATTTGAGAAAGAAACTAAATTAGATTATTGGGCGCAGCCAGCTTTTGCCAGTAAATCAATACAACCATTCGCCTTTCTAAAAATATGCTTGAGGAAACTAAGCTCAAACCTCTCCAATAGGTATCTGTAATCACCTACAACAGTACTCAAAAAAGCATTAGATGTGGTGGAGGAATTGATAAGCTCAATTGCCATTAAAGAATCTATCTCAATTTCAAGGTTAAGAATCCCAAGATCTATGACTAATAATAAACTATCTTTGAGAGCCCTCAATTCAACCTGAGCACTAGTTGTAAAACCAATTGCCTGAGAAAAATCCCCAACCCATTCCCCAAGATGATTCCGAATAACACTCCCCTCCCCCTGCTAATCCGGGGTTTCCTAAAGATGACCCATCAGTATTCAACTTGAACCAACCCAATGGAGGTGGGCTCCATTTAACAGGAATAGCAACAATGTGGTACAAATACAATACAAGCTCTGCATTCGGACAGTTGTAACGCCCTTTTGTTTTGGGTGCAATACAATTTTTTAGCCCCAAAAAAAAAAAAAAAAAAAAAAAAAACGAATATAAAAAAGTAGCCTAGAGGAAGAGTTGAATTCCACACAAAAACTCCAAAGTAATGAAAATGTTGAAAGTTTAAAAAAAAAAAAAAAAAAAATGTTGAAAGTACACATTGGCTAATTTGGCCCACAGCATAATGAGCAAACGAAGCTGGCCCCCTAGCTAACTGGCAACAATCAGGACAAGTTGAGTTGTGACATTGACATAGAGAAAGAATTAATGTAACATCTTGCTTAAACAACAAAGATTTGGTAATTGCTAACCTAGATAATAACTTTTTGCCTGTGTAAGTTTGCACACAATTCATGTTTTAATGATTAAATGCCAGCTGCATGCAGTCCTAGAAAACACATTCATTTGTGTTAATATTTACTACATTTTTTCTAAGCATTCCACATCACCATGCCCATGTGTTGCTCGCGTGCAGATGAAGTCAAAGCTATCAGGACGGTGAGAATCGAAAATCAAATACTAACCAGCCCGGTTAAACACATAATGATACAACTTCTGGCCCTCAAAGTAGAGCAATACTTTAGAATACTTTAGACTAAGTTATACACTTATATTATATCCTATTTTGTAATCACTTACATGGACCCAGACAAGGACGGAGCTAGGATTTTACATGAGTGGAAGCTGGTATATGAACCAAAATTTTTTCATGAAAAATCCAAAGTAATATCCATATAGTATTAACAAAATATCAACAGCAGAAAATATACAAAATCACTATTTTTAATACATTATAATACTTAATCTAATAAAAACTCTCCTCGCTAGAACCTTCCAGAGAGACCCAGCCCTCTGAACCCAAACCTCTCACCTCCGTGCTCAGGGCTGCGCGACCAGCCCTCACCTCCGGGTGAGGGAGATCAAGACCAGAGATGGTCTGATCTTGGTTGCGTAGCCCATTTTCGCTTTAGTTTCCTTTTCTTTTCGTTTTTCCAAAAAAAAAGCCATCGCCACCACCCCCACCTTCACCCACTTTCCGTTTCACTCCTCCCCCTTCCGATTTGGTGTTGTACGGTGGAGATCTGTTGGAGATTTTGGGTGATTTGAATCTCCTTCGGCATCTCTCTTTCTTGTCGGCACGATCTTGTCATTCCGGTGGGCGCCGAGACCTTCGACGGCAATTGATGTTCGGTGGACATCAGATTTGGGGTTTTCTTCCAGTTCGTTCCCTTATCGACCCTAATTTAAAACTCTTTTTGAAGAGCCCTCACCACGCCCGAATCGCATGGCATCTCTTGCCATGGCAAACTCGATTCGATTTAGTGGTTTACTTGACTGGGATTACAGCTCCAGATCTTCTGCTGCTTCGGACATTGGTAGTTGTGGTTGTTCTTGTGCTTTTCAGGACGATGGTCAAATGCTGTGTCGATGGGTTTTTCTGTTGTTGTACAGTCTGTGTATGTTGTTGTTGGTGTTGTTGTAGTTGTAGTTGTAGTTGTAATAGTAGTTGTAGTATTGTTGATGTTGTTGTTATGTTGTTTTGTTTTGCTGCCCTCTTAGTAGGGTCTTTTGCCCTCTTGGTAGGGCCTTTTGCCGTGACGTATGTCACCTTTCCTGCCCTCTATGTAGGGTTTTATCTCCCTCTCCGTAGGGTTGTATAATTTCCTTCTCTTTTAATAAAATCTTTGTTAATTATCAAAAAAAAAAAATAAAAATTATTCGATAAAAGCATGAGGTGAGAGCGAAAGAGAGAGAAAACAAAAAATGAGAGTTTGTGGGATTATAAATTTATAACTTATAAGTGAGTGAGAGAGATACTGGTGAGGCAGCGAAGGAAGATCGAGCGGCGTTCCAGACTTCTAGCCTCCAGGTGAAGGCGCGAAGGCATCGGTGGGCAGGTGGTGTTGCATTGGCTACGTTGGCCTCCCTAGCTCCCTGGGTGCGGTGCTTTTTCAGGTCGCAGCCCATGTCTCTCTCCTCTACAGTATCAGGACAGGAGGCTTTGAGCTCTCTTTTTCTTTTTGCTTCTACTTGATCTGGCCAGCCACTGTAACCCTAAGGCCTTAATTTTGTAATTTTCTTTTTTTGTTTTTTAGTTTTTTGAATTTAATAGATTAAAACATTTTTTATTTGTTTTAAAGTTTGTGATTTGTTGTAATTTGAAAACAAAAACAAAATTACTGAGTTATTTGTTATTGGGCTGATTTGTTGTTGGGATAATTTTGGTTATTTTGTTACAAATGATTGAGTTATTTTGTTATGATTTGGGTTGGATAATTTTGATAATTTTGTTTTGGGCTAATTTTTTGTTGAAAGAGTCCAAAAATAATGTTAATAGAGCTCAAAAATTATATGAGTGAGATCAATTAACCTACTCTAGCTATTTTTAGAGTTGACAGGGGCAGGACCTCTTTGGTCCCCAACTTGGCTTTGTCCCTAAACCCAGAGTGGGATGTGATGGACTAAGTGCTTGTTTGGTACAACTTTTTTTCAACCTTTTAAAATGAGGTTGTTTGAAAAAATTATACTTTAAGAAGAAAAAAAAAAAAAAATTGAAAAACTGTGTTTTGAAACAGTTTTACCAAACGGGCCTAGGGTGTCAATGTTGTAGGGGTGATCACTGATCACACGTTGGGTACCCTGCACATTTGAATTCCATTTTATCTCCTAGAGAAGAAGGTAATAACTTCCCATGCATGTATGTAACAAATCTTAGTAGTGAACCAATGCAACCCTTAGAATAGTTGCATTAATTCTAAGAGAGATAAAGGCTTTTTATCTCCATAAAGAGGGATGTTGCTCTATATAAATAGAAGGTAAGACCCTTAGTCCATTCACTCTAATCATTTTCACCCTAATCTGATTTTTTGCATGTGATTTTTCTATCTTCATAGGATTCCATACTCTGAGACCAACACAGGGTGAGCATAGGCATTGTTACTGCGAATAGTAGAGCTTTTACAAAAAATAGTAATTGTTGAAAAAAAGAAAATAAAGTTTAATTGCCTACTTGCAGTGGATTCACTGGATTGTATTGGCTTGGTATTTTGAATATAGCATCAATTTCGACAATTGATGTTGAATTTGTCCCTCCTTTTCGGACCAGACGTGACATTAAAAAATAAAAATTTAATGACCCAATAAGTGCAGAAAAAAAAACAGATAAAAATTCAGGTGACCAACAAAAAAAACAATGACATATCATTGAGCACTAAATACAAACGACATGCCGTCTTGTGTTACTAAAATGTCATGCCGTTTGATTAATGACATGTGCAGCTTATGGCAAAATATAAGTGCTTGTTTGGTACTGTTTATTTTTCAACTTTTAAAAAATTACTTTTTTTAATGACGTGCCATTCAAAGACAAAAGACGTGCCATCTAGTGCAAATGAAAAAGACAAGACTCCTAGTGTAACATGACCAAGTGCCATAACAAAAACAGCTTGCCATGTATGTTTCATCAACTTGTTTTGCCAATGACTTGCTCTGATTTTGATTGATTTTCTGGATGAATAAGAATTTTATTCAAACCAACTAAACACTCTTACACAAGCAATTGCTGAAAAGCAATGTTTACCCAAAGTTTAGTTAACTTAGAACTAATATGCCATATATAGCAATCACAAAACATTTGCTTATTGTAGTTAATCAGTCTTAAAAGCATGGCCAATGAACCAAAATATTAGACACCCTAGAAGATACTCCATATCTTTTACTTTAGACAAACCACCAATCGGTGGTCTTTTATTTATGAATAAATATATCTTATTGAAAATGAGAGAGGGGATTCTCTAAGACAAATATCTAAGGAGGAAGAGAAGAAATGGGAATAATCCAATCCCATTTACAAAAAACAGTCCAACGGGTAAAGTTATGAGCCAAAAAAAATTAAAAGCCTTGAAGAGGCATTGCTATATGGTACACCATTATTCTGCTCCTCAAGCCAAGATTTCCAATGAACATAATTATAAAGCATTGACAATATATACACACACACACACATTAACCCGTTTACAAAAAACACTTTGTGTCAAGTATTGGGTATCTGGTTATTAAAATTCTATACATAACTTGCAAAAAGTATCATGTGTAAGCCTTTCTATAAGGAAACAAAGAAACACTTTTAACACCGTTTGTCACCAATATTGCTAAAAACCACATATAGGATTCTCCTACAAGAAGTTCACAATCAAATTACTCCCTCCTTCCCAAATTATTAGTCTTGTTTCGAAAACCAACTTTTTAAAGGAACATAATTTAATATCTCTCTTCAATAAATAAATAAAAGCAAAACTCCACTTTATCAAATATTTCTCTCTTATTTCCCAAAATTGGCAACAAACAATTTTGGAGTTTTCAAAAGCCAAATTTTTCAAGCTTAATTCATATGGAATCCTTATATATCAAAACCCCTTCATTACAACACAATCTCACAAAATTCTATCGGTGTCTTATCTCCTCCCCTCAGCCATACTCTTCAGCTGACCTGTAGAGAAACTAAATTTTTTTACCAAGAAATCTGCATCTCCTATTGCTGTTGTACTAACCATAAATCGCCTAGTATCATTGTTCATACCAACACATATAGGGATTCTTGTGCTAACTTGCAACATCTAGCTTCCATCTCCTTTATAGGATGCTTTGACCTCAATGAAGCAAAATCATTAGCTAGCAGTACCACAGACCAAGATATTCCAAAACTGAGAATAAATTCTTATTGCTAAAACTATGAATATTAGAGATGGGCTTAATAAACCTAGTACTTTTATTTGATACGATTCAAGTGAATTTCCAATCTCTCAGAAAAATAGTTTTAAAGCACAGAGTCAACCAGAGAATTTGCGGTGGCATAGATTAAAGATGGTACAACTTCCTTGCTCTCAAGGGCCGGCCCAACACTTAAGCGAGTGAAGCCGTCGCTTGATAAAAAATTACCTTTATAAAAAAGGCTAAAAAAGCCCACAGAGCCCCTTCCAATTTTACAATATGGCTTTAAATAAAATTGTGAACCTAAAACAGATTTAAAGCCTTTAGTATTTTGCACAACTCTCACTTTCTCTCTCTGTTGTGTGTCCTTGCCATATCCTATTGCCATTTCACATTGGATGTTGATTAGAGATATTTATTTTTCAATTGAATGATGGTGATATGTTAATGAATTAATATGGCTTGTCATGGTCTTAATTAAATTTGAGCTAAATTGCCTTTAGAATAGGTTGCATGCCGTCACCACAAAGTTGATTATATCTCAATTATTATAATCATATACTAAATTATTTGCCGTAACAATCATCGTGGGTGATCTTGGAATATAGAGTGCAAATTCGTGAGTTTAAGAGAGTAATTCCACCTTGCCGACCCTATCATCTAGAAATTTAGAAGGTTCTCGGAAAAATCATTGATGGTTCTTTGTTTTTGATGAAGATGATGTTTAAAGCTACTGTCGTTTAGATCATTTCAGATTAAGCATGTTCTAAACTGCAAGTAGCTTAGCTTTAGATCAACTAACTTAAAAGTCAAGTGTGTGACATGTGCCCAAGTTGAGTGTATTCTGTTATAACAAATTAGAAGATTGTAGAAGCTAATCTATAATATAAATTAAAAGCTGAAGCAGAGAGAAATTTTTTTTTTTCTCCTCCAAGCACCGCCACGTCATAATCCCTGCACCTATAGACGTCCATCTCATCCTACACTCTTTTTCACTTTCTCTCTCTCTCTCTCTCTCTCATCTCTTTATCTCCCACACTCTTTCCTCCTCGCCTCTTCATCTCCCTCACCTCTTCATCTCCCATGGGGTTTTCCCCCTTGCCTCTTCATCTCCCTCACCTCTTCATCTCCCATGGATCTTTCCCTCACCTCTTCATCTCCCCAATTGATTGCACCCTCAATCTCCTATTTAAACTTTCCACTACCCACTGTCCTAACAATTGGTAATGCTGCGCCCAAATTTTTTTTGCCCCTATGCTTCTGTGGTGGTTTGTGTATGAAATATGCAATTGTTTTCCCCTTTTGCTCTTTGATTTGATTTGTGGATTTTGCGGTATGTGCTATTACTAGGTTTGTAATTTTTATTTTTATTTTTGTATTGGATTTGTGGGTTCTGAACCTTAGATTGTAGTTTTGTGGTGGTTGGTATTTTTTTTTCCCTTTGGTTTTTTTATTGGAGTTGTGTGTTTTGTGTTATGGTCAAATTGGATTTGTTTTGTTTTGTGGTATGAGTTCTTTTATATATATATATATATATATATATATATATTATATATATATATATTGCATAAATTTGATGATAATTGAAACTATTCAAGAAGTTGATGCTACAGGTGTTCACGGGTCTACATTATAAATAAATTTTTTTTATATATTTACACACAAAATTAAGACGTTTTCGCGCATCGCGCAGGTTTGCGACTAGTCTGTTATAAAAGTCTGAGTTAGTTTCTAACAAACTCAAAACTAATCTCTGTATAAATACTCAGTAAAAGCTAAATGTAAGGCTAAGCTATTTTAATCATTTTCTGTCTAAGTCAAGCTTATCTCTCTCTAGATTAAGCTTGCCTCGTTCCTTTTATTTTCTCAAAACTCTCATGGTATCAGAGCTTTAGATCCATAACCATGGCTTCTGCAAATTCTTCCCTAAACATCCCTTCAAACCAATCTCCCTTACTTCTACTCAATAATATGTCAAACCTCATGTCCACAAAGCTAGATAGCTCAAACTTTATGATATGGAAGCTTCAGATCACTGCTGTGTTGGATGCTTACTCCATGCTAGATCATCTAGATGGATCCATTCCTAAACCAAATCAGTTCTTGACTACAGAAACTAGAATTCAAGCTGTGAATTCAGAATTTCTTGTGTGGAGCAAGAAAGATAAGGCTCTACTGTCCTTACTCTACTCTACTTGCTCTTCCTCAGTCCTTGCCATGGTGGTGGGGAAGAGTTCTTCTCAAGAAGTCTGGAATACTCTAGAAGAGAGGTTCACTTCTATTGCTAGATCCAGTGTCCTCAACCTCAAGCTCGAGCTTCAATCACTCAAGAAAACAGGTAATGAATCTGTTAGTTCAGTTCATACCTTCAAAGAATCAAAACTGTAAGAGACAAGCTCTCTGCAGTTGGAGTTCATTCAGATCAGGAGGAACTCACTCATGTGATCCTCAAAGGATTACCAAAGGAGTATGCTCCTTTTGCTTCAGCCATAAGAACCAGAGATACAGTTTTATCTTTGGAGAGACTTACTATTTTACTGCAGACTGAAGAGCAGTCTATGAATGAGATCACTGAATCTCTGCCCAACTCAGCCTTAGCCATGTTTGTTTCTCATAACAAACCTCATTTTAATGGCAATCAAGGCTTCAATAGAGGTAGAGGTAGGAACTCTTACTCTAGAGGCAGAGGCAGAAACTCAAGCTTTAATCAAAGCTTCAGTTCACCTAATCCCTCACCTCAATATACACCTCAGTACCAACAACAGCAGCAGAACTCATCTACAACACAGTCACCTCAAGCAACCTTTCAAGGCAAGAATGAGAGACCTACATGCCAGATCTGTTGGAAGATGGGACACTATGCTATTGACTGTTACAACAGGATGAATTTTGCTTATCAAGGCAAAAACCCTACCACAAAGCTGGCTGCAATGGCTAGTGCTTCTAACCTGCATTACACTCAAAATGCAGAAACTTGGCTCACTGACACAGGAGCCACAGATCACATAACAGCCAATGCCAACAATCTCAGCTCTCAAGGACCTTACCAAGGTCAGGAACAAGTCTCAGTAGGTAATGGGCAAAATCTTCCTATTCAAAACATAGGTAATTCTCAACTCCACACCAAATATCATAAATTCCAACTAATAAATTCTCAGAAATGTTCTTCATGTGCCTAAAATAGCATCAAATCTTCTTTCTGTGCATAAACTGTGTCTAGACAACAATTGTAGTTGTTATTTTGATGCTAAGAAACTCTTGATTCGGGATTTACCTACGGGGAGACTTCTCTACAAGGGCCTGGGTAGCAATGGTGTCTATCCTATTCAGTCTCATTTGTTCCATTCTACTGCAAATAAAACTGCATGTGTTGCACACTCTATCTCCTCAGATAAGTGGCATCTATGGCACTCTAGACTAGGGCATCCTAGTTCTAATGTTCTTACATAATATCTTTCCTTGTTTTAGCACTGGTTCTAACTCAAAATCTTGTAATAGAACACTGTCATCACTGCTTGGCAGGAAAGATGCATCAATTACCCTTTCCTATTTCTAATAAAACTGTTACATCTCTCTTTGAGTTGATACATTCAGATTTGTGGGGCCCTGCTCCTGTTACTGCTTCTAATGATTTCAGATTTTACCTTGTATTTGTGGATGAATTTACCAAATTCACTTGGGTATACTTGCTTAAACATAAGTCAGACACCTTTCAAGTGTTTACTCAGTTTAGAGCAATGATAGAGACTCAATTCTCCTTACCTATCAAAATCCTAAGAACTGATTGTGGAGGTGAATTTCTCTCCACTCCTTTTAATCAATTCTGTTCATTCAAAGGTATTATTCACCAGTTATCTTGTCCTCACACCCCATAACAAAATGGGGTTGCAGAGAGAAAACATAGACATCTAGTGCAGTGTGCATTAGCTCTCCTTTCTCAGTCCAAATTACCACTGTCATATTGGTCCTATGCCATCTCCATAGCAGCCCATATTATTATCAAGTTACCTACTCCTAATCTAAGAAATCAATCCCCATGGGCAGCTCTTTATAAAGTCACTTCTGATCTAAGTCATTTAAGAACCTTTGGTTGTGAATGCTTTCCTTTACTTACACCCTATAACTCACATAAATTGTTATCCAAAACTACTCCATGTGTATTTCTTGGTTATTCTCTTCATACAAAGGGTTACTATTGCCTTAACCCAGTCACTCATCGATTATACACATCAAGACATGTCTTCTTCAATGAGACAGTCTTTCCTGGTCTGTCACATCCCAAGGTCTGCTCTTCCACACTTTCCACTTCTCCAAATATTGACTCTTGGCTCAATACTCTGCATTTACAGCATTCCTGCAGTCACAATCCTGTGGTGTCATTTTCTCATGATTCTAGTCAAATATCCATTGGTCAATGTCCCATTACTACTGTTTCTGTTCCTGCACTTGTCACAACCCTCTTTTCACCACTTAACAGGTCCACAGAAACACATATCCCAAGCCTAAACTCTTTACCTTTACCCACTGGACCAATTGCCATTCCATCACCTACTGCTATACTTGTTGCCTCATCAGATAGCACTACTGCTATACCTACAGCCTCATCAGACAGCACTACTGCTATACTTGCAGCCTCATCAGACAGCACTACTGCTATACCTGCAGCCTCATCAGACAACACTACTACTATACCTGCATCCTCAACAACAGTCCCTCTCTTTAATATA
This sequence comes from Fagus sylvatica, assembly GCA_907173295.1. NCBI lineage: Eukaryota > Viridiplantae > Streptophyta > Magnoliopsida > Fagales > Fagaceae > Fagus > Fagus sylvatica. The sequence continues at coordinate 25,285,825 of OU015766.1, read as the reverse complement.
GCTCCTACACCTGTGCCTGAACCTATCACCACAGATATACCTTTTCCCCGTTCTATACCTCACCCTATGCAAACTAGGAGCAAGAGTGGCATTGTTAAACCAAAACTCACTTATGCAGCCCTCATTGACTATGCAGTTACAGAACCTACCTCCTATACAGTGGCTTCTAAACACTTTAGTTGGTGCATAGCTATGGATGAGGAATTTCAGGCTCTTCAAAAACAGGGAACTTGGTCTTTGATTCCTTTACCACTTTCCAAAGTGGTAGGATGCAAGTGGGTTTATAAACTCAAGACTCACAGTGATGGTACAATAGCAAGATATAAGGCAAGACTAGTTGCCAAGGGGTTTCATCAACAATATGGCATTGATTTTACTGAGACTTTCAGTCCTATTATTAAGCCTCCCACAGTTAGACTTATACTTTCTCTTACATGTCTCTCAACTAGCCTCTCAGGCAACTTAATGTCAAGAATGCCTTCCTACATGGCACTCTTAAAGAGGAAGTCTACATGACTCAACCTCAGGGGTACGTTGATCCTATTCATCCACAGTATGTCTGCAAACTACATAAATCTATCTATGGTTTGAAACAGGCTCCCAGGGCCTGGTTTGAGAGTTTTACAACTCAACTCCTCCACTTGGGATTTATAGCATCTACTGCAGATTCTTCCCTATTCATCTACAAGGAAAACAAAGTTATTGCCTATCTACTACTTTATATAGATGACATAGTACTTACCAGCAATACACCTGCCTTCTTGGATACCCTCATTCACAAGCTCAGTTCAGTGTTTGATTTGAAAGATTTGGGCTCTCTGCACTACTTCTTGGGACTCTAAGTTACTAGAACTTCATCTAAGTTGTACATTAATTAGGCCAAATATGCTCAAGACTTGCTTAAGAAGCATAATATGCTTGACTATAAGCCTGCTTCATCTCCCAGTTGCCCCAATACTCGATTTTCTTTGCATGATGGGGATCCTCTCCCTGATCCTTATGCCTACAGAAGTATGGTTGGAGCTCTGCATTATCTTACCTTCACCAGACCTGACATTTCCTTTGCAGCGCACCAGGTCTGCCAGTACATGTCAACTCCAACCACTACTCATCTTGCTGTCGCCAAGCGTGTTCTCAGGTATATTAGGGGCACATTCAACCATGGAATTGAGTTTACTCCTGGTCCTCTCTCCTTATCAGCTTACACAGATGCCGATTGGGCTGGGGACCCAGATGATCGCCGTTCCACATCTGGTTTTCTTGTCTACTTGGGCCACAATGCCATCACTTGGTCAGCCAAGAAACAAGCTACAGTCTCTCGATCCTCTACAGAGTCAGAGTATCGCGCATTGGCCATTGCCTTTGCTGAGCTCTGTTGGGTTCGTTGTCTTCTTAAAGATCTGGGCATTTTCCTCACTAATCCACCTACTCTCTGGTGCGATAATGTCTCTGCCTTGGCCATTGCCTCGAATCCGATCTTCCATGCTCGAACCAAGCACATCGTGGTTGACTTTCACTTTGTCAGAGAGCGCGTCCTTCGTAAGGATCTTGTGGTCAAATTCGTCTCTACAGTTGATCAATTAGCGGACATCTTCACTAAGAGCCTCTCTACTCATTGCTTTCTTGAACTCTGACGCAATCTCATGGTCACAGTCCCTAAGATTGAGGGGGGATGATGAAGATGATGTTTAAAGCTACTGTCGTTTAGATCATTTCAGATTAAGCATGTTCTAAACTGCAAGTAGCTTAGCTTTAGATCAACTAACTTAAAAGTCACGTGTGTGACATGTGCCCAAGTTAAGTGTATTCTGTTATAATAGATTAGAAGATTGTAGAAGCTAATCTGTTATAAAAGTTTGAGTTAGTTTCTAACAAACTCAAAACTAATCTCTGTATAAATACTCAGTAAAAGCTAAATGTAAGGCTAAGCCATTTTAATCATTTTCTGTCTAAGTCAAGCTTATCTCTCTCTAGATTAAGCTTGCCTCGTTCCTTTTATTTTCTCAAAACTCTCAGTTTTTATTTCTCATTCAGACCATGTAACCCTCAATCTGACAATTTGGACTAAGTGCACACCAATCAAGTACTAGACCAAACATTTTGTTACTTATGAGGTACCTTAGAGGAAATGATTCAAGTCCAACATGTAATCTAATTAAAATATTTTTCTTTGGCTCGTTTGCTTGTACCATAAGGCAAGCATTCTTACTCACTGATTGGTAATTACCATTTAAAGTTAGTAATCAACAAAGCTTGAGACCATTATAATCAACCAATTTGGTGCAACAACTGACAACACACTAAAGTTTTTTTGATAGTTATGATAGAAATTTAAACCTATGGCGTCCGCTCATGATGATTGCTCTTACCATCAGGTCAAGATATCAATTGGTTTTTGGTGTAGGCGGGATTTGAACTTAGGTCCCTTGTTCGACGACAAGAAGACTTTACCAGTAGAGATTCTTTTATTATTATTTTTTTGAAATTTCTTACGTCTAGGTCGCTAAGCAATTCCTGCTATCGTCCGCTTGATTTCTTCCCCAGCTTGTTTGGTATTCTTTCTCTCGTGAGGTCACTTCGAGAGTGCTTCTCCCTCTCCGGTGAGGGATTTTTTTTTTTTGCCTTTCGTGGGTTTTGTTCTCGCACAGCGTGGGTTCTCCGCAGCATCCTGGGGGTCGTTGACCATTCTGCCGTTGAAGCACCGTAGCTTGTGCAATCCTCTCGTTCCTTAGTGGGATTGTCAACCACCGTGGGGTGGTTCCTTTTGGTCACCACTGCCAAAAAGGTGAGTATCTCTCCTGATTTGGCTTGCTCTTTGTGTGTTTGCTGTGGATAGTGGTTTTAGGCTTGTAGATCCGGTTGGGATAGCTCCTCTGGTTTTGTTTTTGTGGTTTTATTTGGATTGGATTTGCTTAGTTTGGATATAGTGGTGTGGTTGTGATGGGTGGATTGCAATTTATTGGGAGTGGTTGGGTGAATTTTCAGGTTTTCGCTAGTGGTTATGTGGTTTTTTGTTGGATCCAAGATTGGCACTTTTACAAATTGAAGGTGTTTGGGGTTTTGGTCTGGTACTTGTAATTCCTGGGCTGTAAGGTTTTTGCTTTGTTGATAAGCATTGTAATTATGAGTCTGTTATGCCTAGACTGCTGTGGGTTGGGGAAATCATAAGCAGTTCAAGAACTTTGTGGCGTGGTTAAGTTCGGCTAGAAAGCAGTTCAAGAACTTTGTGGCGTGGTTAAGCGGCTAAAAGCCCAAATTGTATTTCTCAGTGAAACTAGATTATTAGATGCTAGAGTTGAGCGATTAAGATTGCGTTTAGTATGGGTGGGCACGGGTCGGACGAGTCGGGTTTGGGGAAATTTTATCACCTTACCCGACTAAGTCGGGTTTGAAGAGATAATATTCGTTGACCATCCATATAGGTGGTCGGATCGGGTAGATCGGATGATTGGTTGAGCAAGTCAGGTGAGGGTAGGTTATTGGGTATAACCGATACACAAACACAACACACCACGGCAAAACCAAATCAGAGCAAAATACACCATCACGATTCACGGAAAAACCAAATCAGAGCGAAATACACCATCACAGAAAAGCCAAATCAAAGCAAAACAAATCAACAAACACAACAATACCTATAAAAAAGATCACGGCAAAAAAATCACAACACAAAAGTCACGACAAAAAAAATTCACAAAATGATCTGAGAAAGAGTGAGGGAGATCTGAGGGGACTCGGGAGAGGTGAGGTGAGGGAGATCTGGCGGTGTGGTTGTGGAGCTCGGCGGCGGCGGATCTGAGAGTGAGATTAGATCAAGGCGCGGAGGTGTGGTGGCCTGAGGGTGAAAGAGAGAGACCGTGAGGTGGTTTGGCATGGAGGTGTGGCGCCTGAGGGTGAGAGAGAGAGAGAGAGAGAGAGAGAGAGAGAGAGAGAGAGGATTAAGGTTAGGGTTAGGTTTTTTTTTTTTTTGTATAATTAATAGTCAGGCGGGTCGAGTGGATACCCGACAAAAATCATAAAACCCGCAACCCCCCGAAACCTGAATAAAAAATAAAACAGAATCAATATCTGTCCATTAATGGTCTCGCGGGCGGATGGGCGGGTTCTCGGGTTGGGCGGTTTTGTCTAGTGAGTTGGGTTTCATGGATATTTGCCCACCCCTAGCGTTTAGGGATGAGAAATGCAATTCCAGGTAAGGGAAGAGGCTCCAGGGGTGGGTTAACCCTTCTTTGGACAGAAGACATCAACATTGATCTTTGCACTTATTTGCACCATCACATTGATGCTGTTGTCAATCAGGATTCATGAGTTTCTTGGTGGTTCACTGGTTTTTATGGCCACCCATATATTGCTCAGAGGCATAATTCTTGGAATCTCTTTCGTGCTCTCCATTAAACCCCTCCCTTGTTATGGCTATGCAATGGAGACTTTAATGAATTACTATCAAATGATGAAAAATTTGGGAGGTGTGTTAGTGCAGAGGGGAAAATGCAAAAATTTCATGATGCTTTAAGTGATTGTGAACTTAGTGACTTGGGTTTTCAAGGATACCGGTTCACTTGGTGGAACAAAAGATATGAGGATGAAATGATTAAAGAATGCTTAGATAGAGTAGTAGCAAACACATAGTTTTTACATTTGTCCTCGCACACTTGTGTTCAACACTTGCCGCTGGTATACATTGATCATCATGCTCTGTTCATACAATTGCAACTTTCTAGTCCCAATATTTCTAGTAAAAAGATGAGATTTAAATTCAAAAAATGCTGGATCTATCAAGCAGGATGTGAAGATGTAATAAAACAAGCATAGAATTCTACAGTTCAAGGAACAACGATGTTTGCGCTTTGGGAGAAAATAAAGTTATGTAGGATGGCTTTATTAAATTGGCAGAGAGGCGAAAAAACCACCCATCCATTACTCTATCACACAGCTTCAACTTAAATTAAAGTACTTGGAGGAACAATCTGAAGTTGATAATGATGCTTTTACTGAGGTTCACAAAGAATTATCTCATTTGTTGCATCAAGATGAACTCTATTGGAGCCAAAGGTCAAGAGTATCCCGGTTTTAGGATAGGGACCGCCAACACTAAGTTTTTCCATGCCAAGCCTCGCAAAAATGTAATCAGAATATGATCCAGGGATTAAGGAATGCGGAAGACCAATGGTGCACAATGAATCAAGGATTGGAAGATGAAGTAATCAAGTATTTTGGGGACATTTTCACATCAGCCCAACCAACTGGAATTGAAGCAGTTACCAATTTGGTGGAGAGAAAAGTTACTCAAGTTATGAATGAGGAGCTACTTAAAGAGGTTCATCCGGACGAGGTCAAGCATGCTTTGTTTCAAATGTTCCCTCTTAATGCCCTGAGGCCAGATGGTATGAATGCTTCTTTTTTTTTTCAAAAGTGTTGGCACATAGTAGGAACAGATGTAACTAATGTCGTTTTATCTGCCTTGTCTGATGGGCAAATACTAAAATAACATTAATTTCACTCATATAGCACTGATCCCTAAAGTTAAATCACTTGAGTCAGTTTCTCAATTCCGTCCAAGTATCCTTTGTACAGTCATATACAAAATAGTGTCCAAAATTCTCACGAATAGGCTTAAAACTATCCTTCCCCAAACTATTTTAGACAACCAAAGTGCTTTTGTTCAAGGCCGTCATATTACTGATAACATACTCGTTTCCTATGAAGTCCTACACTATTTGAAAAAATAAACGGAAAGGTAAAACTCCTCACATGGCTATTAAATTAGATATGAGTAAGGCATAAGATAGGATAGAATGAGATTATCTAAAAGCTATGATGGAAAAACTAGGATTTGCTCCATAATGGATCTCTATGATCATGTCATGTGTAATCTCGGTATCCTACTTAGTTTTATGTAACCAAGAGCCCACGGGTTACATTATTCCATCACGGGTACTTAGCCAAGGTGACCCCCTCTCCCCCTATCTGTTCCTATTGTGTGTTGAAGGGCTTATTGTACTTTTAAAAACTGCAGAACATCGAAAGCATATCACAGGTGTTATTGTGGGACGAGGCCCAAAACTAACTCACTTGCTATTTGCAGATGATAGTTTTTTATTTTGTAGGGCTGATACAGAAGAATGCCAAAATATTATGAGATTGTTAGGGACATATGAAAGGGCTTTCATGTCATAAAATCAATACAGAAAAGACCTCATTATTCTTTAGTTCCAATACTCCATTCGAGGTACAATCTTAGATCCAAACTGTCTTAGGTGGCCTTAGCTATCAAACAAGCTGAAAAGTATCTTGGGTTGCCCCTGATAATAGGTAGAGACAAGTCCAAAGCCTTTTCAGCTATTAAGGAGCGTGTTGGATTAAAGTTGCATGGATGGAAGGAGAAACTTCTATCACAAGCTTTGAATGAGGTATTATTGAAAGCTGTGCCCAATCCATTCCAACTTTTTCCATGAATTGTGTTTTTTGTTACCTAAAGGATAGTGTTCGGAGTTTAATAAAATGAAGTAATTTTTGGTGGGGGCAATGTGGTTCGTAACGTAAAATGCATTGAATGGATGGAAGAAGATGTGCAATGAAAAGAATCTAGGTGGGATAGGCTTTCGTGAGTTGCATCTCTTTAATTTGGCACTATTAGCAAAGCAAGGTTGGAAGCTGTTGACGAGCCAGTCTTCTCTTCTATTTCATGTGCTTAAAGCCTGCTATTTCTCTACTTCCACTTAGGGGCGGAGCTACGTTGAGCCCCCCCAAAATTTTAATTTTTCTTGACAGAGTATAGGACAATTAAAGTTAAGCCCCCCAAAAAATAATAATCAGCCCCCCTTTTTCAGAATGCACAATAACGTTTCTTCCCAAATAGTATAAAGAAAGTAGTCTTTAAAACAACATTTAACTTTTTCTTTTGTTTCTTTTTCGAGAATTATAAATTTTAAACTATTGCAGTGTTATTTTTTGACTGCTACACTACACATTTGGACTGTATCTTACATACTCATTAATTATTTTAGCTGCCATTATACAAAATACAAACTTCTCTTTTCCCTATGCTTAATTATTTCGGCTACCACTACTTATTTTCTGATTTCTCTTTTCCCTATGCTTAATTATTTCGGCTGCCACTACTTATTTTCTGATTTCTCTTTTCCCTATGCAGTATGCTTTTTCTCTTCTCATTACAATTTACAAATCTCTCTTCAGACTCTTCTCTTCCCAAAGTGCCGGCTTTTCTCTCTTGTCTTTTCTCTCTATCTCTATTTTTCTTCTTTTTCATTTCCCAAAGTACAAAGTTATTTTTTGTCTTCTTTTTCCTTTGAGTCACAACAAATCTCAGATTCTCTTCTCTTCAGTTCCCAAATTGCCTCCCCTTTCTCTCTAATCTTCTTCTGATTCTTTTTCTTTTCGGCTTTTCCCTATTTTTCTTTCTCTTCCCATTTTGTCATAATTTTGAATTTCATTTTGCAATGGTGTGACCGTGTGAGGGTGAGGACCTCTCGTGTTTGGGTGTTTTTTAGAGTGATATTGTGGTGAGTTTTTTTTCCTCATCAATCATTATCATTATAATTTTTTTTTTTTACCATTGTTCTTATTTAGTTATTTGTAAAAATTTTGGTTTTAGGCTTCAAAGTTCAAACGGTTGTGCTGATTTCTTATTGTCCATTTTGAGGATGAAGAGACTGGAGAGTGGCTATCATTAACTTAACATTTCAGGTTTGTTTCTTCTAAATTTCTACCATATTTGTGCTTAGATTTATGCCTTATTTTATATATATATATATATATATATTGATATGACAATGGCAATATGGATTTTTTTTTTTCATCATGATATATTGATATGAATTATCTGGCCATATGGATATGAGTTTTTGGATTTTTAATGAGTTTATGAATATGTTTTATAATTTTGTTTATGAAGATTTTGTTGATCATTTTTTTTTTTCTCTGTTGTTGGCTTGTTGCATGATAAAGATTATATCTCTCTACCAAGTTAGTATAGTCGTCTAGTCGAGAATTTAAAAAAATTACATTAAATTAGTGATGTGAAAATTGCTAATTAAGATGTTATTTTTTTAAATTCTCTTCAGGTTAATTCTTGAAAAATGGGCAAGCCAAAAACAATTGATGCATTTTTTAAGAAAAAAGATGTTAGTCATTCAGAAGTTAATACACCGCCTCCAGCAACAAATATTGATACTTCAATCCCCGAAGAGCGTCCCTCTAAATGTCCAAGAATTCAACCTAAAGAGATAGATACCACTTCTTTGGAACGTGATCCTGGATTATGTCCACAAATATGTGAGTTCCCTATTAACCTACAAGATGAAATCCGATGTACTTATATCAAAGCTGGTCCATATCAACCAGTTTTAGATTACCCATTTAAAGAATCGGGTAATCAACGTCGTCGATTTAATGCTCTTTGGTTTGATGCACATTTAAATTGGTTGGAATACTCACCTTCAAAGGATGCAGTATATTGTCTACCTTGCTACCTTTTTGGTAAGAAACCAACTGGTCGTCCAGGATCAGATGCATTCATAGTAAAAGGTTTTGATAATTGGAAAAAGGTGAATGATGGAATGAATTGTCCTTTAGTTGGTCATGTAGGGAAAGATCCAAATTCACCACATAAAATTGCTGTGAAATGTTATGAGGATCTAATGAAACATTCACAGGCATGTTGACAAGCTATTCGAGAAACAATCATCAAAAGAAATACAAGGATAATCGGTTGCGGCTCAAAGCATCAATAGATAGTGTTCAATGGCTTGCATTACAAGGTTGTGCTTTTAGAGGTCATGATGAAAGCCTTGATTCAATAAATCGAGGTAACTTTGTTGAATTGGTAAAACTCGTATCAACTTATGATCATAGAGTAGCTGAGGTTGTTTTGGAAAATGCTCCACGGAATGCCAAATATACATCACCCACAATTCAAAAGGAGATTTTGCATATCATTGCTAGTAAAGTGCAAGATGCTATTCGTGAAGAAATTGGAGATGCAAAATTTTGTATTATCATTGATGAAGCTCGAGATGAGTCGAAGAAAGAGCAAATGGCCATTATTTTAAGGTTTATTGATAAAGATGGCTTCCTTAAAGAACGTTTCTTTCATATTGTGCATGTTAGAGATACTACTGCATTGACCTTAAAGAAGGAAATATGTGCTGTTCTTTCTCGTTACAACCTCCATATTGAGTAAAGATTGTCCATATGCATATTACGTGCATTGTTTGGCTCACAGATTACAATTAGCTCTAGTTTCAGCATCTAGAGAAGCAAAACCCGTTCATCAGTTCTTTAATCATTTGACTCCTATTATCAATATTGTTGTTGGTTCTAGTAAGCGTAATGATGAATTGCAAGCTACTCAAGCAGAACAAATTGAGAATATGATTGCTTCTAATGAAATTGAGACTGGAAGAGGATTAAACCAATCTTGTACTTTGCAACGAGTTGGAAATACTCAGTGGGGATCTCATTTTCAATCTATTAGTAGTTTGATAAAAATGTTTGATGCAACTTGCTCAATTCTTTACACTATCTCAAAGGAGGGAGCTAACTATCAACAACGTGGTGATGCTGAAGGAGCTTATAAGGTTTTAACATCATTTGAATTTATTTTTATCTTGCATATGATGAAAGAGATAATGGGAATTACTGACATCTTTGCCAAGTTTTGCAAAAAAAATCTCAAGACATTTTAAATGCCATGGTTTTGATTTCCACTACAAAATCACTTATTCAAAATTTGAGAGAGAATAGATGGGAGAAATTACTTGCTAGTGTTACATCATTTTGTGAACTATGTGAATTTCATATTGATATTCCTGATATGAATGCTCCTTACTCTAAAGTTCGGGGTAGACGTCATGAAAATGAAGAAGATTTGACAACAATAGAGCATCATTTTAGAATTGACATATTTATAGTTGCAATAGACTTTCAATTGCAAGAATTGAATACTAGATTTTCTGAGCATACTGTGGAACTTCTCAATCTTAGCTCAGTTTTAAATCCTAAGAATGCTTACAAATCATTCAACATTGATAACATATGCAAGCTGGTTGAGAAATTTTATCCCCAGGATTTCACTGAAGCAAGAAAAAACCCTTTTGAGATTTCAATTGCAACATTATGAATTTGATGTGCCAAAACATCCAGATTTCCAGAATATGGATACAATATCTGAGTTATGTAGGGGATTAGCAAGTTCAGGAAAGTCAAAAAATCTATCATTTGGTTGATAGATTGATTCGTCTTGTGTTGACTCTTCCAGTTTCTACAACAACAACTGAACGAGCTTTTTTAGCCATGAAACATGTAAAAACAAGACTTCGTAATAGAATGGAGGATGAGTTTTTGGCAGATAATTTGGTAGTTTATATAGAAAAGGAAATTGCAAAGAATTTCACTGTGGAGATGATAATGGATGAATTTTATTCTATGAAAGATCGTCGTCGAGCATAATTTTTATGTGAGATGTTATTTTTTGGATATTTTTGTATGTGTCTAGAGTGAACTAGACAAGTTTTTGTGTATTTATTAAAGTTTAAGAATATGAAACATATGGAAGTTGATAAATTTGTATTCACAAGATTATATAGTAAAAATGTAGCCGTCAAGGGCTTTTGTGTGTGGATGTAGGTCTTCATGACCGAACCACGGTATCTCTTTGTTTCCGCTCTCTCTACTCTCTACTATTATTGCTTTCTATTTTCCTACAAATATATTTATAAGTTATAATTAGTCCCCCCATATGATAATTCCTAGCTACGCCCCTGCTTCCACTTTCCTCAATGCTAAATTGTCTTCAAATGCATCATACACCTTGAGGAGTATTATGAGAGCTAAGGAAGTTCTACAACTTGGATTTCGTTGGAAGATTGGAAATGGTAGCCAGATTTTGGTCCTTTAAGGCAGTCTAACCAAAACCCCATCAAACTCCTTTATAATTTTGTTTGTGATCTTATTGATGAAAATACCAAGACATGGAAAAGAGATTTGATTGATAATCTATTCCTACCTGAAGAAGCATCCATTATTAAATCCATACCCTTGAACCCGCAAGATCCTCACGATAGAATTATTTGGGATGGAGTTAAATTTGGGGAGTACACTGTCAAAAGTGGTTACTCCCTCCTGAAGCAGCGTGTCAGAGTTGAGGTGGGAGAGCTTTCTAATCCTAATAGTTCTAAAGCTCTCTGGAGAACAGTATGAACAACAAACATCGCCCAACAAAATCAAAGTTTTCAACTGAAAAGCACTACATAATATTATACCTACTAAAGTAAATTTGTTTGAAAAGAAAATTAGCTCTAAATACTCTTGTGAATTGTGCAAGGAAGAATCTGAGACAGGCATTCATGTATTATGGACTTGTTCAGAAGCTCAATTAGTTTGGAGCATGATACCAGGCATAACAAGTTTGTTGGAACATCAATATGTAACGTGGAAGGATTTGATTTTTTTGGTGTTAAAATAGAAGCAATTGTCCCTGGATCTAATATTCCTTATCTCGTGGCTTCTATGGAACAATAGAAATGCAAGATGGGCAGGGGGAAAAGTTATGAATCATTCAACTTTAATATAGCGTGGAATAGACCTTTATCAACAGTTCCAATCAGTCAAAGAGGGGAGGCCTTTAGAGCACTTATGCAGTTCTATGTAAGTGAGCTCCATACTTGAGGAAAGAGGGCTAGGCCTTTTAATTTCTTTGAGATTTTTTGTGGGTTTTTGTGGTTATTGTCATTATTATGTTTGTTTGGGTTGGATCTTCATTTTATGATGCTTTAAACCTGCTTCATGGTGTTTCTTTCTAGTGGTTGCCTCTTCTAGTTGGCACTTATTCTTTGCTGGGTATACTTCTTGTACATAATTAATTCTAATAATATTATCTTGTCCTTTTTACATTAAAAAGAAGAAGAAGAAGAAGAAGAAGAAGAAAAAGAAGAAGAAGAAGATAGTTGTTAGGGGTCATTTTTTTGCCGCACCACGTGTCGATGTTCAATTAGGCATCTTCATTGACCCGAGTTCTAGTTTGGGGAAGTTGAGTCCGCTACTCGCATCACCACGGTAAGGGCAAAGGCTAGCGGTACGTCTTGAAGTGATCCAACCACTCTACCAACATCAGAAGAAAAGTTCCAACAATGCATTACAGTAAGAAAATTTATATAAACAAAATAACTCATAGAGGTAGATTAAGAGTATAGTAAATGGAGGAGAAAGGGACTTCCCGTTTGTGTACTCAGTTGTTATTAGGGATGTTTATCCCATCTGCTGGATGTGTTTTGTGGAGCTGCTGGAGGTATTTTGTAGCTACTGAATGTATTTTTCTGTATTTCTCTCTCTATTACATGTGTTTATGAGCTACTATTTGGGTTTTTGAGGGTTGTTCTATCTCTATAAAAGCAAAAGTATGTATGTAGAAGCTGATGTTTGGTGTTTTTAGGAGTTGCTGAATGGGTTTAGGAGTATGGGTTTAGGAGCAGTTGAATGTGTTTCTATTTGGTTTTGCTTGGTTTAAGCAATTTTCTCTCTAAGCCATCTTTTGCTGAAGGTGTTGGCTGAAAGGTTCTTGTAATGGCCCCTTTCACGTAGGAATGTGTTTAGAGTTTATAGAATGGCTTGAACCATAGTAATAACCTCAAGAATAGGTTGTATTTTTTGGATAATAATAGGAGTTAATATATGTAGTGGACTATTGGGGTAATTGGGTTAAACATGGTTTTAACCAAATGAAGATAATGTGTTTGACAAAAAGTGGGCTGCTGCCTACCCTAAAAGGAAAAGTGTATTCTGCAGCTAGGGGATTTGTTAAAATCTAACAGTTATGAGGGATGGTTGTTGAGGTGTTTATTTCTATCCAGTAGATATACCTTTTATCCAACAGATGTATTTCCCTATCCAGCAGATATATGGAGTCTTTTAATAACACTGAGAGTTTACATATTAGGCTGGCTAAGGGTTCAATAGGTCTCACGGCTATTCCAAGCCTACACGCGAGTTTTTTATTGAACCCCAAAACAGCGAAAAATGTCCCTTATGCCCTCCAAACCACGCCTCCTAATTTTCCTCATTTCTTGGCTTTTTTTCCACATGTGGGCTTGGTCCACATGGTGGAGCCAAATAAAACACTATGTCTAAACCCAGTTGTAACTTCTTAAATTGTATCTGGTTTTAAGATTTTGGACCTGATTATGAAGTTCTTTATTTAATTGGCATGGGCCTCAGTTTATGTTTGGGCTTGCAAAAAATCAGCCCCTAACAATAGTATATCATATTATCATCATTTCTTGAATATTGGGTTGGGTCATTGAGTCCACATATTAACTCAAACCCAAAATAAGCGACCCATTAACCCAAAAAGCAGCTCTAGGCCCTGCAGAGAATGCGAACCCATCTAGAATAACCCATTGCAGGCCACCAAAGCAAGAGAACAAGGTTAAAAACTTAAAATTTGGTCCAAGTTACATACCACAGCTTTTTGAGTGGATAAGAAAAAAAAAAAAACCTTCAACATAAGAGAATATATAATATTTTAAGTTACAATCCAATAATTAATTTTAATAATTCATTAGCTTAATAATAAAAACAGAAAAAAGAAAAAAGAAAAAAAAGGATATTGTAGTCTATAAAATATAAATCAGACTCAAATGCACTTTCCGTATGCAAAACTTGAAAGATTTAATTGGTTCGGCCTTGAGTATGTTCTTTAATGATTACTAAAATTTCGAGTCCCCTCAGAATTACCTATCCAAAACAAAACCTTACGCCTATCGTAACTAGTATAATATTACGTGCATGGTTATTAGAATCCCGATTCGAATCTTAAAATCTTACGATTTTACGACTCAACATTTGGAAAACGATTCGAATCTTAACTGAATCTTAAAGGTGGTAGAATCTTAATAGAATCCCGATTTGAATCTTAGAATCTTTAGAATCCCGATTTACTTCCGATTCTATACGATTCTACTGCACAAGGTTTATTCGGATTTTTTGGATTTTTTTTTTTTTTTTTTTGGGCCTCCAATGAAAATTTGGCTTATATTGGACTAATTTTTACTTTTTAGTATGTTAGTACTTATTACTTAATAGCCCACCTTTTTTTTTTTTGATAAAAGAAGCCCACCATTTTACTATTTTAGTATGTTAATGACTTAATATTAGACTGTTACTACTTATTAGCCCGCCCATTTAGCCCGCCCATAATTTGGAGGACATCTCTTCAGATGATGAGTGGATAGCTGCAGAAGAGAGTCCAAATGAACCAAATAAAGAATGGCCAAGTGTCTTTCATAGGGATGCTCAAGAGGAAGATGAAAATGGTAAGTGGGTTTTAAATCTTGTGAGTTATGAGTTATGACTTCCTTATTTGATCTTTATAAAATTTTGAATACAATTTATTTTTGTTCTTTTTTGCTAGGTGATAAAGATAAAGAAGTTCATAATCTTAGTGATTGTGAACTTGAAAATGAAGTAAGAGATTTTGATGATCTTCCCATGGATTTAGATGAAAGAAATGACATTTATGATGAAGGTCTTCCATTAGAGGACAACATTCATCAAATCAATGATGATTTTGGTTTTTAGATCTTGGGAAATATTTTGATTTATGTAGTGTTAAGTGTTAACTATGTTATTATTTGGAACATTGTCATTATGTATGTTTGTAGTTATGTAGTATTAAAACTTGGAACTTGAAAGTTTGAACAATGATGATTTTGGTTTTTAGATCTTGGGAAATATTTTGATTTATGTAGTGTTAAGTGTTAACTATGTTATTATTTGGAACATTATGTATGTTTGTAGTTAAGTGTTAACTATGTTATTATTTGGAACATTGTCATTATGTATGTTTGTAGTTATGTAGTATTAAAACTTGGAACTTGAAAGTTTGAACAATGATGATTTTGGTTTTTAGATCTTGGGAAATATTTTGATTTATGTAGTGTTAATTGTTAAGTGTTAACTATGTTATTATTTGGAACATTATGTATGTTTGTAGTTATGTAGTATTAAAACTTGGAAGTTTGAAGTTTGAAATTTATCATTTGGTATTTAATAGTTGATGATTTATTGCATTTTATAAATTTTATGCCAAAACTTATTTATTTTTCAATGATTTTTTAACCTATGTTATGAATTATAATTATTTATATATTATTTATTTATTTTTTATTTACGGAAAGTAGAATCTTACGATTCACGATTCGATTCTACGATTCGATTCGCGAAACCCTCCCAACGATTCAAGGTAGAATCCCGATTTTAATAACCTTGATTTTCTAAGCTTATTGAATACGTGTGAGTGGTGTGGACATATGGAGTCTTTAAAAAAAAAAAAAAAAAATCAATGAACACTCTGTAAGAAAAAAAGAAAAAGAAAAAAAAAAGTAAAGAATTCAATTGAAAATAATGAAAGTTGTAATTAAAAGCCTGGTGTTTTCAAGAATACACCGCGGCAAACTTGTAAATAAAATTCAGTCCTCTTCGAAACCTGGTAACACCCCCATTCCCTTAATTTTTATTTTATTTTTCTTGATTTCCAATATTCCAGTTGCCGTGGGTGAGCCACGAGCCACTCTCTGAGTCTCACTGAATCGCCCCTCTCGTTTCTCACTGGTTGTGGAAGCCCCATCCCCATTACACAGGTAATTCCAAATTTATTTGTCTTCTTCATAAATCTCTTTTTTTATTTTTATTTTTTACTCACCAATGCTATTACATTACATTACATAATGAAGATTTCATCTTTTTTGTTTTCTAAAGACTATTTTTAAATTAATCTTTCCAAACAAAATTTTTTAATTTATTTTTAAAAACATCATAAAGACAAAAAATTTGACTAATTTTTAAAATTCGGTACCGAATGGGTTTTTGGGTTGGCATGTTCTGATGCATA
Source organism: Fagus sylvatica (assembly GCA_907173295.1). Classification (NCBI taxonomy): domain Eukaryota; kingdom Viridiplantae; phylum Streptophyta; class Magnoliopsida; order Fagales; family Fagaceae; genus Fagus; species Fagus sylvatica. The sequence continues at coordinate 25,269,918 of OU015766.1, read as the reverse complement.
GATATTGGAATTTGGGGTGCAATGGATGTGTTGGACTTTTTTATATTTTTGTTATAATGGTATTTCATTCCTTAAAGGTTCCATTTGGGGTTTAGACTTTAGATAGCATTTCTTGAGTTAAAGAAATTGAATCAAGGATCCACATATGATGGTATAAGATAATTCCACAGTTTCATATTTTGTGATTTTTAATGGAAATGATGGCTTTGCATTTGCTGCAAATTCTTGGGAGGGGTGGCTTGGATACAGTCTACCCTTTTATTGCTGTTGCATCAAGTGGCTGCTCTCAAGACTTGAACTTGTTCACTACTTTTGCATTAGACATTTGCTGCAATTTCTGATATATGTGTGTTTATATATATATATAAAGTTTGTATTTAGTGCACAAGGTTACTTCTTTTGCGAGGTCTGGGAGAGGTGGTTGATAGGTAGACTTACTCCCAATTTTAGATTAGCTGATTCCTGAACTCGAACCCATGACACATTGCTTGGTGTCTATATATAACATATAAAGTTAGATACAGAACTAATGTGAACATGTCATATAGAATTGGATATCCAAGTGTGGGATACATCTAAGCTTTTTCTTCCCTTCCTTCCTGATTTGTTTTGGTCCATTCAAGCCGATAGTTCTCAAAAACTTGGTTTCTCTGATATTGTAGAAAATTGAGGTGTATGAGAGATGTCCAGGTTTCGAGCACTGTGGCAGGCTTCTCTGAATGCAACTAAGAAAGGTACTATATGGTTACCCTCTTTGTCTCAAGCTTCTGGAGATATTATATATGTTGTGCCTTCGTGGGGTTGTCTTTGTTGATCATGAAGCACTACCTTATTTTTTGTTCAATATGCTTTAGAATGCAATTGTCAGCTTATGCTTCTAATCAATATGTATTCATGCACAACATAAGTAGATTATGATAGGTAGGGGGATTTACTTCTTTACATCTAAGGTATGCAGGATATATGTATCACTACTTATGACTCTTCTTCTTCTTTTTCTTCATGCAAAATCAATCTAAAGCTCTCACGTGGAATGTTGAAGACTTGATGCCTCCTACAGAAAGATACATATTCAGTTTCAATTCAAAGGAAGAGCTAAAAAAGTGGCATCTATATTCAGATTCTGAATATGGAGGTATGTTTATACTCGAGTTCAAGTCTCTGATGAATTCATATGTATGGAGTTATGCACCATCTGCCAAAAAAGAGCTTAGAAAAGCAATTTGTAGTTGTCTGAATGCAATTTGCAAGTGTCAGTCCTTTATATATATATTTTTTTCTCAAAATGGATAACACAAAGCATTTTTTTATTAATGGAATCAGCTCAACTGCAACCCTGTCCTGGTTCAATGTCCTCAGTAAACATAAACTTAAGCTCAGTATTACATTTTATATACATTTGGGAATATAAAGCTTGATTTTCTGAAACCCTTTTATATTTTTCTGAAAATGGATAACATAAAGCATTTGTTTATTAATGGAATCAGCTCAACTGCAAACCTGTCCTAGTTCAATGTCCTCAGTAAACATAAACTTAAGCTCAGTATTACATTTTATATACATATGGGAATATAAAGCTTGATTTTCTGAAACCCTCTTATATTTTTTCTCAAAATGGATAACACAAAGCATTTGTTTATTAATGGAATCAGCTCAACTGCAAACCTGTCCTAGTTCAATTTTCTCAGTAAACATAAACTTAAGCTCATTATTGCATTTTATATACATATGGGAGTATAAAGCTTGATTTTCTGAAACCCTTTTATTTTTTTGTAACTCTTTCCAGTTTCTTCTCGATATTAATTGCAATTGGTATCCAATCAGAGGTTATTTTAGAGACTAATATAGATTTCAATGTTTAATTGTATTCCAGGTTTATCCTCAGCATCTTTGGAGATCAAAGAATCTGAAAATGGACTAAGTGGTACTGCTAAAAACATACCTTTACAAGTTGTGACATATGAGTATAATCTCTACAGCTTATAATATCTAGTTATTTTGGCTCTACCACTTTTATGTTGTATGAATAAGCACCCATACCACAACGATCACATTATCAAAGAATTTTTACTTATAAAAAAAAATGGTGCATGAATAAAGTACCTGGAATTTATTTTATGTAGTGAAGGGCAATGAAATGAAATTTAATAAGAAATGTGTGTTATGGCATATGCTAAGGTCCAACTTTGTATTCCACATTGTAGACAATAAAAAAGGGTTGTTGCTTGACTTTTTGACAAGATACAAAGGGTGGTGTTTATAATTTTTTCTCTAGAAAAGGATCTGCTAACCTTCTTAATATACTTGCGTTTGGCATTCATTCTATGATGGCTTGGAAGAATGCAATAAGTATTATTTTTCAATTCCTTTATAAATCTTTACTATTTTCAAATTCTTTTGCTTCATTTAGATAATTTATTGTCTCTCTTTGCAAATCATAACAACTTAAATTCTAGTCTTCATATTTGACTTGGCCATTCGGTATATTGGAGGTTGTCATACAGCAGATATTCATAAAGATGAAGCCTCCTTGCTAGAACCCTAGCTTTGCAAATCGGGGATGGCAATTTTGTGCCATCATTACTGTCTATTTTGTCAATTTTGGTCTTTTCTGGCTGTAGTTTTATATGCTGATGTACATGAAAACGTAGATTTCCAACATAGTAAAAGATATATTAAAGATACAAGTGATTTTCAACTTCCAAAAAGGAAAGTTTGCAAACCAGGCTAAATTTTTTGCATAATCCATTGGATCTCTACTTTTTGCACTTAGTTCACTATAGATGCCTCTGAATTCTGATACCATTATCATTTTAAATTTATATGATAGGGGTTTTCTCTGGGAACCTTTCCTTGGATGTATCTGAGGGGTCAAAGTGGAAAATTAGTCGCGGTGGCTTCTGTGGAATGCGTTCCAAAAAGGTGAACTATATCTCCAAGATTCTTAAGAATCTTAAATCAAGAATTGGAATTGAACATGGGATTTTTATTTTTTTTATTTGAACTAATATTAACTGTTATTATGTGGCACCTATAGATCCATATGGTCACTCATTCTTTATTGTTGGGTACTCCATGAGATCAATATGTATAGTTTCTACCTTTTAAGTCTTGTGCAAATTGCTTGGCAAATGGGTCTTTGATGTGGGCCTTATTGAAAAACGCTCCTTTTGGATACACGAATAGCATGATAGCTGGTGGCCCCTCCTTTTTGTAATCACTACATTACAATTTATGGATTCATTCTTGTAAGTCAACATGAAACAAATTGAATAATTTCATTTCAATATGTAAACAGCCCCTCCTTCCTTTCTCAGTTCTTTTAGTATCCTGTCAAAGGTAACTGTTAGCAAACCAATATCTTTTCTTATCAATTTTTATCTTCTGCAGTTTGATGGCTTCATTGATTTGGATTCATATGATACAGTAGCACTAAAGCTTAAAGGAGATGGAAGATGCTACATATCTACTGTTAGTATTCTTTCCACTGTTCATGTCATAAGAGAAGGAAATAAGCAGTGGTGGTTGCTTTTTTCTCAACCTTAGTTTTACTCTGGACTTTTCTCAAATTCTGATGCAGATCTATACAGAGAATTGGGTAAATTCACCTGGACAACAGGAAGATAACTCATGGCAATCTTTTGTTTTTGTACCCAAAGACAATTGGTATATTGCAAAGGCAAGCTTCACTTTCCTCAAGCTTCTCTGCTTAGAAAAATTATATCACTCTCATAGGGAGCTGTGGATCATTTATTCAATGTAACTGTAGATGCTTGTGTCTATTACATGGATAAACTTAATGAAGTTATGACCATATTAGAAGTAGACAGTGAAATGAGTTATCCTGTTATGTCAGTTCTTAGAATGGAATTAAAAACTGATGGATGCACAAGAGTAGAACAACATTACTGTATACTGCACCTTCATGCTGCTCCTCATTAGCCAGTTATACATGGGAAATGATACTAACTCTTAGATTCTATTCCCAACTAAAAAGACAAGAAATTTAGTAGAAACCAAGTTGCTAAGGGTTGCTATGACCAAATGAATCTGAGGCAAAGATGTATATAATGCAATTAGTATGTTATCTATGGAAAAAAATTCTATTAATGCCGTCAAATACATTCTTAAGATATTTTGTTCATGAAGATGGAATTGATCTTCTGCTTTTATAGGTGGTGGTATTGTGGTTTGGCAGAGGTGGGGTGGGGGTAGGGTTGCAATAAAGACCTTTGGATCTATGGGCTATGCAATGGGAGTTAATTTACTGATATGCGATGCTTGAAGTATCTTTTGTGATGCATGGGCGTCAAAACGCCATGGTGCTTTTGCATTTGTGCAATGCTTTCTTACTATAGATAAATGTTTATTATAATTTGGTTTATGCTTAAAATTCAACTGACCTTTTCAGATTCCTCTTGCTCGATATTTACCAACATGGAGAGGCAATGTTATAGATGCAGACATGGAAATGAATCCATCTCGTATAGTTGGCATGTCTCTGTCTGTTAATGCTGAAGGTGGTGTGCCAGGTGCTAGATCTGGACCGGGTGATTTCGGGGTTGAAATTGATTGGATCAAAGCCTTGAGAACAGAGTAAGTTGATGTAGACTACTTTGGAGAGAAAGGGGAAAGTAATGTATTAAAGCCTTGATTTTGTGTTAATAATGACAAAGTATTTTTGTTATTGAGCTTTGACAAAAGGACCTTTCGTGGGTAGACTTATTCCCCACCTTTTTGGCTGCAGATTATCAAGCACTAGCTAATTTGAATGAGGGGAACTATCTCATACAATCTATGAAACCAAGTGATCATTCCAACTATTCAAAGTAAAGAAAACATAAAAAGGAAAATAAAAGAGAGGGAAAGAGTATTCTAAGCAGTAAACAGAACGAGTAGGAGGTTCTAAAGCATCGATGACTGCTAATCATTGATGCTATTGGCTTAGGGAATCGTTGATCCTTCATTCTTTTAATTTCGTTTTCAAAAAGGAACTATGCAAGCTAGTGATCATGAAGGCATTGGGTTTTTTGTGACATTTTGGTATACCATAATGGCACTGAAATGAAATAGCTATTATCTGAAATATCAACAAATCGTAGCTATGATACTTTAATTGTTTCTGTTAATATGAAATTAACCAGTAACCACCTACTAGTCGATTCAAACGGAGCAATGACAACTGTTATTGACATTACATTTTAAGGCATGCACCGATGATCTAGCTTAATTGGAGACCACTCAAGCGGAAAGACATGCTTTGGGCCAAGATCACATATTAACCAAAGGCATTATACATGAGAAAGTATCAACTGTATCGGATGTATGCATCATGTCTTTCATAGTAAGTAGATTCTACATAATTGTGGGATTTACATGATGATGTGAGAGATATATTGCATATACTGGATGCATGAGATTGTTATATAAAAGTACTCCGATTCTAGTAAATGCTTGGTCATGAACAAAAGTTGGAAGGGGCAAGGAAATAAGGAAGTAAACAAGGGGCCCTGACGAAGTTGTGGTTCAAAATTAAATTGACCAGGAGAGGAAAGAAGAGGAGAGTTTGACAACCTATCATGGACTTCAAAATTAAATTGACCAGATTTGTTTTGGGGCCAGGTATTTTTGGTCCATAACTGACTAGAAATTGGTTGAAACCAACCCACATTAGACTCTGTACATCAGAATTAAGTTGGGTTGGCTTTGGAAACTCATATTGGAGGAGCAATGATTATTAATGGAAATGTGGAATGAATCCTTCTTAGTTGTCACGTATGATTTCCCTATTTAAAAAATGCTGAAGGTGGTGTCCCAGTCCCAGATGCTTGATAGTTGATACGGAAAGAGTGATTTTATTTATTTATTTATTTTTTTGTGCACCATCCGCCATCAAAATCTTTTAAGTGATGCATCATAAATATCACTACCAGCTGCACTAAGTAGCTCTTAACGGTTTTCTAACTGTAAGATAAAATGTGGATAATGACATCTCCACCCCCATCCTACAATTTGCATCATTGACTTTTAGTATTTATTTTCACAGATTAATGAACCTGATCTATACTTCTATTTTATGGTAAAATCCTAATGGATGGCATGATTAATAAAAAAGTTGGATTTAGAGATAATGGCAAGGGGAACAACCATAAACTATTAATTGGACCACAGAAAGTAATATTACTTATATGATTATAATACGTTTTGATACTGAACTGTCCTTACGAATTGTGCAGTAAATGAATCAAAATGGCTAGCCTTTATTAGCAAATAGTCCCATTTCTTGTAACTACATCTGGCAGTTTATCACTTTTTTTTTTTGTAAGACGAAATGAACTTGTTTTACATGCTTTCCTCATTCCCTTCTTTTTCTTGAAACTTGAAGACAAATATCCCGTTGAATGAAAATAGAAGTATGTGCATGTTTATTCTTTTATTAACATGTCTATGGTACACAAGGAAACACCGGTACGACAAAAAGGCCACCATACCCGTACCGGGTATCTCGTGGGTACGAATACTGTTGGGGTACTGCTGCATGCGTACCCTCGGTGTACCCGTTTTTCCCAAAAAAAAATTCTGGTATGGGTCGGGTACAAGTCCGGTCTGGTTGGGTACGGGCGGGACTAAAACTAAGCCAAACAACGTTGTTTTAGGGTTAAACTCAAACCCTATTTCTCTTCTCCACCCAATTCTCAGCCACTCGATTCTCTCTCTTCTCTGCTCATCACTTTCTCGATTCTCTCTCTCACTTCCTCACTCCACCACTGGTGCACTCGGTTCTCTCTCTCTCACTTCCTCACTCTACCGGCGACGGAATGGAAGGGGCGATTGTGGATCTGAGGACTAGCGGCAAGCCGGCGACCCGAGGACTTCCCTCATTGTGGTATTTTCTGATTTCTTTTCTCATTGTGGATCTGATTGCTCTGATTGTGGTATGGGTTTGTGGTATTTTTGTTAATATGCTATGGGTTTGTGTCTCTGTGATAATTTACTGATAATTAATATGTATGGGTTTGTATTTGTAGGATTAACATGTTATGGCCTTATGGGTATTGATTTTAGTGTTAATAACTTAATATGTTATGGGTTTTGATTTGAGTGTTAATAATATTAACTTAATATGTTATGGGTTTGTGATTGCGGTATGTGTTTGGTTTTTATGTGGGTTTGTAGGTTAATGGAGAATACTACTAGTTCTGGTTTTGGTACTTCTATGCCGGATGGCAATGCTCCTCTATGGACATATGTCACAAAAATAGAAAAAAGTAGTGGAGGCGGGGGAAGCATGAGTTTTAAGTGCAACTACTGTCAGGAAATTTACAAGGGTTCCTATTCTAGGGTCAAAGCCCATTTATTAAGAATTGCCAATGTTGGGATTAAAGGATGTCCTAAGATGACAGCTTAACATAAATTAGAAATGCAAAAATTGCAAGATGCGGCTGAGCAAAAGAAGATAAGTAAAGAATCTATGATCCCTTTACCACTCCGAGGATGGGAGTGAAAGTATTAATAGTAGTACTATGTTTGGGGTTAGGAAGAGGAGGTTAACTGAGAAATCTCTTTTGGAGAGGGCATTTAATAATGGTTGTAAAGAACAATTGACAAGTCTAATTGCTAGGATGTTTTATTTTGGTGGCATACCATTTCACTTTGCGAGGAACCCACATTACGTTAATTTTTATAAGTATGTGGCTAACAATATGCTTGTGGGTTATGTGCTTCCGGGGTATAATGCTTTGAGAACAACACTTTTGCAAAAAGAAAGAGTCAATGTTGAAAGAATGTTGAAACCAATTAAAGATGGTTGGAAAGAAAAAAGTGTGAGTGTAGTATCTGATGGTTGGACAGATCCACAGAGAAGGCCTCTTATTAATTTTATAGCTACATCTGAAGGGGCTCCGGGTTCTTTAAAGGCAATTGATGGGACAAAGGAGTATAAAGACAAATATTATATTTCTGAGTTGTTGATGAATGTTATTAAAGAAATTGGACTTGAGAAAGTTGTTCAAGTGATAACTGATAATGCTTATGTGATGAAGGTTGCTGGATCTCTTATTGAAGCTGAGTATCCTCATATCTTTTGGACACCATATGTTGTCCATACTCTTAATCTTGCCTTGAAGAATATATGTGCACAAAAAAATATTGATAGGAATGCAATTACATATGCTAAACGTAATTGGATTGCACAAATTGCTGATGATGCATCTTTCATATGTGTTTTTATCATAAACCACTCCATGAGGTTGGCAATGTTTAATGAAATTTGCCCTTTAAAATTGCTTGCTGTTGCTGATACAAGATTCGCATCAATATTGGTCATCCTTAAAAGGATGAAGCTAATAAAAAGAAGTCTACAATCCATGGTTATTAGTGAGCAATGGACTTCTTATAAGGAGGATGACATTGGAAAAGTTACACGTGTGAGAGATCTTATTTTAGATGATTTGTGGTGGGATAGGGTTGATTACATTATTCTATTCACATCATCTATCTATGACATGCTTTGAGCAGTTGACACGGATAGGCCCACTTTTCATCTTGTGTATGATATGTGGGATACAATGATAGAAAGAGTGAAGGCAATAATATTTGGGCATAAAGGCAAGCAAGAAGGTGAGGTTTCCACCTTTTATAACGTGGTGTATGACATACTCATTGATCGGCGGAACAAAACTGATTCCTCCCTTGTCATTTTATTTTTTAATTTTAACTAGGTACTATTCTACCGAATGGATTGAGTTGTCTCCAAATCGTGTCCCTTAGCATCAAGATCTTGAAATTTCTGAAGAAAGGAACAAGTGTTTGGAGATATACTTTCTAGATGACAATGAAAGAACATTAGCCAAAATTGAGTTTGGTTAGTTTTCAAGAGGCATAATTGGAGGTAAAATTCACGTTGCAATGATTAAAGATAGGTCGAAAATAGATGTCATTGATTGGTGGTGTTGCTATGGAGCTTATTTCTCGAAACTTCAATCCATTGCCTCGAAGCTTCTTGTACAACCTTTTTCATCCTCATGTTGTGAGAGGAATTGGAGCACATACTCATTTATTCATTCATTGAGGAGGAACAAAATGACTCTTGCACGTGCTCAAGATTTGGTATTTGTGCACTCTAATCTTCAACTTCTATCAAGGAGCAATGAGGAGTACATTAAAGGACCAACAAAGATGTAAGATATTGCAAGTAATAGTTGGGAGGACCCATATGGAGGAGCTGGGATGCTTGAGATTGCAAGTCTTACACTTGATGAGCTAGAATTGGAGGAAGAAATTATGGGGGCTACTAGTGAAACTGTTGGTGGTAGTGCACTTACTGATAGTGAAAGTGTTGGAGATAGGGATGATGAGGAAGATGTTGTTCTTGGATAATCTTGAACACTAGAATTTTATTTTATTTTGGTTTCAATGTTGAACACTTATTTCATTTACTCTTTTGAATGTTGGTTTGTAATATAAAGATAATTCAATGGCAACGGATGTATCTTATTATCCATATTTGTTTTTAAGTTCACATATATTTAAAAATATATGCATAATAATATATAAAAATATATAATAAAAAAATACCCCGCCGTACCCGTATCCTAGTTTTTTAGGAATTGGAGTACCGCCATACCGTATCCGTACCCGTACTTCATAGATGGTACACTATTAATTGCAAAAGATAGACCAGGTTAAAAATGGAAATTAGATTGCAGCTGCAAAGTGGTGATTGGTGAAGAATCCAGAGGTCTTTTCAGCTTTAAGTTGTGAAAGTTCACATATGAGTCATAAAGGAGCTAGCAGCATATGGTGGAGTTTAAAAGATGGTATTATAGTTGCCACCCTTGTAAGCCAGAGGACTAGAAATTGATTCTGTGTGGTAGGTTCATGAATAAATTAATATCAGTTTGGGAGGTTAGTTGGGACTAACTTCTTATAAAGAAGCATAAAATCGAATCATATATATATCATTGACACATTAACGTGTTAAGTGGGTGACTTGGTACGCTTATCATAAGAGATATCTTTTCGGACTTTTGGATTGGGTGACAAAAACTTTTAGAGCAATAGTGGGGGCTCACAAACTTTTAGATACATGCACACAAACTTTTAGTTTTAGAAGTGGACAAATGACATACAGAATTTAAGCCCTCACTCTCCATCATCCATGTGTTATTCTTGTCATCTTGGAGTTCAAACAGGCTGCAAATCTAACACGTTGGTTCTCCAGAAAGGACCATAGCAGGAATGTTGTGTTGGCTAATGGGAATGGGAATGGGAAGCTTTTGCTAGAACTCTCTACTTATAACAGCACCGCCCAAAAGCCCACTCCTTTCCTTTTTCTTTCTTGTCTTTTGCTCTATATAAGTAAATGACCTTCAAACCGTTATGGAATTCCTATTATAATATATATCATTTTGCTGTCACTATGAAACAGTAGTTATGATATTACTTAAGAATTTTAGACTATGGATTATGCATGACATGAGCTCATGGAAAATGCAATAACAATTCAAAAGTCATATACTCAGTTACATAAGTATTATTGTTCTTCTCAAAAATCATAAACTTAACAATAAAATTTCTTATTACTAATTGTATATATAAGTATCAACCCTGAAAAACTAAATTGAAACAAATAATTGACAATATCTTAAAGTTTATATGAAATTAAAAAATAATAATTCCAAAGTTATGGCCTTTCAAAGTTATTTTATTTTGTTTGTTTTTATTTATATATATTTTTTTGGTATATTGGACAAAAAAAATACAAAATTTGTTTTACAAAGTGGAAATTTATTACTATTATTTTTTAAATTTGATTGTTTGGAGAGGGAGAGATTTGAACCATTTTTCAGATTATAAAGAAGAGAACAAACAATATCAATTGAGTTAGAAGTGATTTTTATTTTCTTTTTTCTTAATAGTTCTAAACGTAGAATTGTACAATTTATTATTATTATTATTTTAAAGTTAGGTTTTTCTTATGCCTTTTGGGAGAGATTCTCTTAAAAAATGTTTTCTAGACGCCCCCCTATCACCACTTTGATTATAGTGCATGGTTTTCTCACTTAGAATAATAATAATTAAAAGAAAAAACCCTAAAAAACTCTTAAAAACTAAACCCTATGCCTTAAAAATCCAAATCCTAATCCATTATACCTATAAAATTAACCTGAAAATTTAGTATACAAGTTAGATAAATGTTATTGATTAAGTGAATATATGACTCATAATTATTCACCAATGAATTGTAATTCATGTGGCACATCTTTTTTCAATAGAAACATGATGGAAGCTGGTAGCTAGTCTCATCTCCCATGGTGACAAGAAGCATGCTAAACTAGATGCTAGATGCGATGGGCCCATGATGATATGCAAGAGTACTTGTAGCTTGTTGGTCACTACTGATCTTCTTTCCATATGAGAGGGTGAGAGCCCTGGCCTTCCAACGAGGCACGTGGTTTCCAGTGTCTTCCAAATCGACATGGCTGAATATCACGTGGGCATTTCCAACCAAAATGGGCCATTTGGGAGTTTGGCTGAATATCACGTGGGCATTTCCAACCAAAATGGGCCATTTGGGAGTTTGTCACATTTGAACTCGTCTACTTGCTAGCCACTATCAATTCTATTGTTCAATTTCACAGATCCTGATGGTCCCAACCATGGATGTGCTAGCTGACTAGCTACATCACTAACCTAACCCATTAAGATTAAGATTTAGATTTGCTAAAGCTACAAAATCAAAATCTCTTCGCTCCTATAAGATTCTCTATCATCAACCACAATTATTGCTAAGGTATAGTTCTAGGGTAAGGCTTGGGTCCAGTGCACTAGGATTCTGCCACGTGTCTAGTTTTGTACAGTTTTTGTACACGTGGCAGCATCTTAACGGGTCCAGTGCTACTGTGCACTGGACCGAAGCCATTCCCATAGTTCTAAACTTGCAATTTCTTCATGTTTGTGAATTGGGTAAAGTTGATGATAAATTATTCCACTTGTCTCAAATTATTAATTTGTTAGGAAATAATAAATTTAATAATTATTCAAATATCATCTGTCACGAGTGAATCAAAAATTCTTTTAATAAATGTGATCTAAAACGTAAGATTTTTAATCTTTAAAAAATAATAAGTTGAGACAAAGTTCAATTGAGGAGTCAAAACCACTTACTCTAATAATCTAAATCTTTCTAAATAATTAAAAAATGATTAATTTAATTATTTAGCTATTATTCTAAGTTCTAACAATTGTGTCATACAGGTGAAACAAAAACTTAACCACTCCGTACCAGTTTAGATAACCCTCAGAGAAAAATTGGGGGAGATGAAATCGTTAACAACGAATTCATCAATAAACAATGAATTTGATTCCTATGGAAACAAGCAAAGAGACAAAAAGTAGGTCAGATTGAAGCAATTTAAGGTTGTCAAAGAGAGATGATAGTTATGAATTTAAAAAAGATGTTGCCACTGAACAAAGCTGTATAGTAAGAGATTATTAAATGATTAGCTATCTCGGTTAAAAATAAGTATCAAAAGAAGTCCTGGTGTAATTAGAAAGAAAAAAGAGTAACCTCTTTATCCAAAAAAAAAGAAAAAAGAGTAACCTATAATTTTTTCGGATCTAACAAAAAATTCGGTGTATGAAACTATGAATAATTAAACTTGTGCCGACTTTGACTTTTGGAGAGAACAGCTGGTAAACATTGACAGTAATTTGGAAGTTGGAACTTGGAACCAACTTTTTTTTCAAAAAGAAAAATTGAATGGTACTTTTGAGTAATTTTCCCAAGAAAGTTGCCCCTTTTAAACTGTGGACCCCGCACCCTTTTCTTGCCAATTGCCCAAGTGACTCATCTCCCCAAAGCGTTGCCGTCAAAAGGGACTTAACAGTGAAAACAGAACTTTCTGGATACACAATCTCATAAAATATCTACAACCACCATGCAATCTCAACCGTAGATCATAACCCAATACCTTATCTATTGGTCAACATATAATAAAAACACATTGCATTCATTTTTATTAAAAAAAGAAAGAAAGTAATCAAATACCTTACTATATACAAAATAAATTAAATAAACATTTATAACATAAAGTTTTAAAACTATATATCTTGGTCCGGCTTCTGGAGTGTTCTTGAGCCTTAGCATTTAGGGGGAGAGGTTGTATTGTACGTGTGATCTCTCCCAAACTTGCTTTGTCCCCTTTCTCTCCTTGACTCCTTCCCCTTCTTGCCACGTAAATCAAATGCTAAGGTTCCGTGTTCCCATTCACAAAACATATACTCCAAGTTTTGTGATATATATCAGTATATCATAATATATTTTTATGTAACTTTTGGTTTATGAGTTTGTGTTAAATTTAGGCCACAATAAGGTTGTGTCAAAAACTCAGAATTTGTCGACAAGAAAAAGCGTGTCTTGGTTTTGTTGCTGGTATTGTGTTCTTTGTGTTTGTTTGTGTGTTGGTTTGGTTTGGTTTTTGAAAGAATGGCAAATGGAGAAGAGAAAAGCAATAATGACTTGTATGCAGTATTGGGGTTGGAAAAGGAATGCACGGCTTCGGAGCTCAGGAATGCTTATAAGAAACTTGCACTGGTTAGAATTGAAAACCTTTTCTTAACCACTTTTTTTGTTTTGTTTTAAAGCCTTAGTATATATATTTTTTTGACAATTCAATCAAATGGGTCTTGTTTAAATCTGAAAAACATGTCCTAAATTCAGTCTTCTTGAGCATAATTGCTCAAATGAACATCTGGGTTCTTTCTGAATTATTGAAAAGTTTCAATCTTTTTCATATTTTTGCAACAAATAAAAGGATTTTATATATGGTTTTTTTCGTTTTCCTGGGAAACGATTATGTTTACTGGGATTTGGGAGAACTCCCAAAAATTGTGAGAATTTGTAGTAAGAAAAAATATTTTGTTTGTTGGGATAGAGATGGCACCCAGATCGTTGTTCAGCCTCAGGGAATTCAAAGTTCGTGGAAGAAGCTAAGCAGAAATTCCAGGCCATCCAACAAGCCTATTCTGGTAATTCTGCTTTACCACTATCATTATTTTACATAAAATATTAAACAAAGAATTTTTTTTTGATTGAGTTAAACAAAGAATTGCAATTTGCAATATTTAGTACTAGTATTAAATGTCAAAGAATCATGATTATTATTCCTTTTTTTTTTTCTTCTCTCTTTTTTTCCTTTGTTGGGATTAAATAATTTATTGGATTCACGAGATGCTTTCTGTCTTGTTCTTTCTGTGCTTTGTGTACAGTTCTATCTGACTCGAACAAAAGGTTTCTGTACGATGTAGGAGTCTACGATAGTGATGACGACGAAAATGTAAGTCTCATTATTATTCTCCACATCCTAGCAAACGTATTCCTTTAGGCCGTGTCAGAAATTTAGAATCTTGATTGGTTAAAATTGTGGTCTGAAACTTCCTGCTTTGACTTTTTATTCCTCTTGACCAATTATTTTTTTAAAACTTTGCTGGGTTCGTCCTTGTCCCGTCATTGCTTCAAATCAGAGGCTTCATTGTGGCCATTTTCCATTGGTTGAGCTTACTGCATAACTGGGTTTGCATTTTTGTGTGGTTTTGGCCTTTTGGGGGACCTCGGTTTGGCAATTCTGCATGCTGATTGATATGCCTATCAAGTACCAACCTTTGTTTGTCTTATTACTTGGTAAGTGCGCCATAAATTTTGGTTATGGTTGTTGGTATAAATTATCAAAAGGATTTGGCTTTCGGTCCGTGCTCCAGTACATTCATCAGTACATTCACGTGGCCAAAATATGGCCACGTGTCAAGTCAGTGCACTGTAAGCTTTACCCTTATTAAAGTTGCTTTTGCTCAAGTTTTGTTGGTTTCGTAATTGGTTGGTGTTAAAGGAAAAGAACAAAAAATAAAAGAAAAAAGGAATTGTCTAATAATTTGATTTAAACTTACATTATCAAAAAAAAAAATTGATTTAAACTTAGTCTGCATAATTGCCTGCAGGGAATGGGTGATTTTCTGAATGAGATGGCAGTCATGATGAGCCAAACAAAATCTAATAATGTAAGCTTCTTTATCCTTTTTTCACTCTTGCTTGAGTGTTGTTTGATTACCAGATTAAATTTTTGTTTCAATTTTTAGTAGCATGTACTCTCATGCAAATTTTGTTAGAGTTAATTAAGAAAATTTTGGATGAAATTAAGACTGGCTTTTGTCAAATCCTATGTTGGATCTTTCTTTAGCTACTTTATTGAAGACCTCAGCTATTATGCGACTCAAGAGTCAAGACAGTGGAATTATGTTTAGTGAGGCAGATATCTACCAAAAAAATTGTAAAATGGGCCAATTCATGGTCATAATTCCAATATAAATTGATTTTATATTCATTTAGGTCCAAAACCTTTAGGTGAGATATGATAGGATCAACCATATGTTCCAACCTTAGGATATTTGTTAGTAATGGGGCCATTGAGGTGACTGACCAATGACCAATGACACTCATTTCTGCACTGTAGATTTGTCACTAACAAACCTATCAAGCATTGTGTAGGTCCATAGAAATGTTGGCCTAACGGGCCCACCCTACCTTTCTTCAAGCCCAAGATGAGAGAAAGTATGAGATGTGGTTAGCACACGTAAGAGTATACATTATGTGCGTTTAGCTTATTTGGTTAAAGGTAAGATGAAAATGACTTTATTGACAAAAAGTGACCAATGTGCTCTTGTATCTGTTTGTGAGTCCCTATGAAATTTGAGTTACAAGATGCTTACTGACTTTGAGCCTTGGCACAGTGACCAATATTAAAAATTGAGCATGGTAAAGGAAGATAGGAATTTGGGTTTTCACTATTTTGAGGAGAGGTGAGGCACTTCAGTTTTGTAAATTGTCATTCTGTATGGCTAACAAATAGCAGTTGTACTTATTTTCCTTTAATAAAGTATAGAGATGTAAGTAAAAAATACTTTGAGCAATCAATTTGGTAAGTTTACTTGGAATTTCAGAAACTTGTTTCATGTGCTATATATATAGAAGAATGTACAAAAATGAAAAGTGACCAAAATGCATTTCAGGCAAAAGGTGACAAAGCTCTATCCATCTAAGAGAAAAATGAGAAGTTCTAGATAGATTTGCATTTTTTTTTGGTATTCTGCACAAAAATCTATTAAGACTTATTGAATATTTTGTGTTGCACACAGAAATGCACTTTTGGAGTTGGAATAAGGTGACTCAATACTGCCTAATGTTACTTGTAGGAACCTTTGTAATGTTGTTGCCATGAGATTGAAGATATTTACAAGGATGATAATGAGAATGATTAGCATACTAATGATACCTTTATCATTGTATGTTGATTGAAAAATTTACAGGAAAATGGGGAGGAGAGCTTTGAGGAATTGCAGGAGTTGTTTGAAGAGTTGTTGCAAGGGAACACTGACACATTTGGTTCAAGCTCACAGACTACAACCCGTTCTACATCTTCGGCAACGTGCACATCTTATTGTGAAAGTTCTAGTTCCAACAACAAACGCAATACCTCTGAAATGAATTTTGGGAAGACAGATTTGGAGGGTAGCTCTGGCTTCAACGCAAACTTTCAGAATTTCTGTTTCGGGGTTTGTACACTCACTTTGTGTAGTTAATGGTCTCTCTTTTCTTTTTGTTCCTCGCATGCCCTGTGACAATTAAAATAGACAGTAATTTAAGGCTCATACAAATGCTGCGATTTTAGGCTTATCAAATGTTGCTAGCATGCACCATACCGGGCACTTGTTTTGTCAAGACATGAAATCCAGAGACCATAGATGCCAGCTCTAGAGGATGGCTGAATATGCATCATTTTTTTAAAGACGAATGTCCCAGATTTTTTACCTTAACAAGACAATTAGGTCGTGGCTTGTACCCTAATGACTATTAAGAGTTGGACTAGATAGCTTTAGAATTTTGAAATTCCAGTCCAATTTCTTACATAATGAACAATCACTTGTAACATACCTTAGTTCTAATTGATTATGGTCTTTTGGCATGTTAAAAAATTGTAAATTGGTGGACAGGAGAAATATGCCTCAGTTGTGATAGCCTTTGCAAAACTTCTTTCTAAGGCTTGTTATAAAAGTTATCATTAAAATCGAGGCAACAAAAAAATGGAGTCTTTAATGTGCGGTCTTCCATTAACCATGGAATGTTTTGTTAGAAATTTGTACTCAACATAGTATTAGACATGCTAAAATGAAGTGATGGCAGCTATTATTTATTTGACTTGTGCTAACTTGTATCGGCTGCATGCTGATGTATACTTCATAATTGTGTTATTTAAGTCAGTTGGAACACCAACAAAATGCCATGAAGGGGGAGGGAGTAAGAAGAGCTTCAGGAGGAGCCAGCGATAGACAAAGGCATGGCAGGAAACAAAAGGTTTCATCTGGTCATGATGTCTCCACCACCGACTATTCTGGCATCTCTGTTTGATGATCCACCAATTCATTCACTAATAGGTGCATATCCAATATTAGCATTACGGCCAACTTGCTGAATTGACTTGATCTTGAGAGAGATGATGCATCATATATTTAGGAAACTAGATTTTTTTTTTTTTTCCGCTCCTATAAGTGGATGCAGAATGACAATACTGTCACCAGTTTATTCATTGTTCTAGCCCCACTGTACTGTTCAATTTAAATCTTTAATTTCTATGCCTTGCTCCAAGTTGTTATGTTACTTTGGAAGCAAATTTATGATATCTCTCCAGACTCCAATCACTATTATTGTTAGTCCAAATCTGAGAAATTTCTTACCTCAAATTGTTCAGTGTATAAGATCAAGAGTTAGTGTGTGTGGATGCAAATGAAATAGAGAAGTAAAAGTCAGGGTGCAAATACCATGCAATTCTAGTAAAAATGCTGCTCCTTAGGGACAAGAAATTTCTTTTTATTATCGTGCCCTGCAATTAGGAGCTAAATCAATACATTGGACCATTCTAGTATGCTATAGAGGCAGCAAATGTATGGTTGGTCCCTAAAGGCTTTTGGTCCCCTCACTTTAGGAGTAAATGGCATCCATTTTTTGTGTCAAAGATGGAGCCTTTGGTTGGCCTAGTCTTTGATTCATGTAAAAGATACATATTGGACTTCGCAGCCATGTGGAGCACTAGAAGATAATAAGTTTCAAAATCAGAAGTCATTTGCAGCAAGTCAAATTGAGCACGCATCCAATATTATTATATGATTATTATTTTGTCTGTTACATGTATACTCCACCTATCAAATAGTAATCCTGGTTAATTGGCTTCTATTCTATAGGTATTTAGTTGAGTTGAGCCAAAGAAATAGAATTGTTTATATGGATAGCTTATATAGACACCAAAAAGTATACAAAATGGCTGGGGCGGAGTTAGAAAATTCATTCAGTGGAGTCATTCAATCATGCAGATTAAATCGACGAACAACTCACTAATATTCATTTGCAGGAATTTGTGGCTAAAAAACAAAGACCATTTTGTATATATGCTCTTTTAATTTCATTTTGATCATTAGGATGATATTACAATACTCTGGGTTTGTAATCCTAGATTCATGAGGAGAGTTTTCAAGTCAATACGATTTTGTTTGGAATAATGATCACTGGCACTAACATGAGTTTCTTAGATATGAGATTAGTCTTACAACACAATTGATTTTCTTTTAAGAAATTTATTCATGATATTAGTAGTTTTATTGGCATAACTTGACCTAAATTTAATATAACAATTAATCAAATGTATTTATTATTTTTTTATTACAATTTGGGTTTAAAGCGACAACTCTAAATAGGGTATTTATTTATTTATTTAACTTTTTGAACAAGAAAGAGAGAGTGAGGGAAAAAGTAGAAGAAAAAGATTGAGAGAAATGAGTTGAGTAACTTTTGGGTTAGTGGAATCAAATGTCAGTGTGTGTCAAGTGCAATTACTTAGACACGATATATTAGATTTCTTAATTAAATTTAAACACATAATTTTAGTAATATTGACTTCACCCAAATACAAGTACAAAAACAAAATGTTTCAGTGAAGTTAATTGACCCCACTAAAATACCTTTTGAGCAGATTTTGCTTTCAAGGTCAATTGATTGATATGATAGTTCTTAATATCTCACGAGATTCATGAAGTACTAGGTTGAAAAAATGATTAACCAAAAAGGAAAAAAAGCAAAAGGAAAGTACATAAATAGTCATTCTCTTAATAAGTCCAGGACAAGAACAGAATTTAGAAAAGAAGTGATATAAAAAACAAAAAATGGCAATATTGTAGATATGTTGCAGACAAGGGATACTGCTTTGGACCTTTGGTCATATGGCCCTACAGCACGTGGGCAGAGACCCCACGCGTGAGTTCTGAATGTAGTCCACACGCTAACCAAAAAGCCTCATTCGTATGCTTTTTTATCAGTTTGCTGGTGAGAGCTACCCCCACAAATTGATATAATATCTCTTATCTACCTTTTTGGTTTAAAAGTCATGGGCCCGAGTCAATGCAACAATGCAGATCTCACACACAAGAAATGGTCTTCCATTTTCCAAATTTAGCACCTCACACGTCACACACAAGTTGGGCAACTTGTGTGCTCATTGTAGAAGATACAAGTGTTGCACATTTTCTATGATTATTACTGTCTTTAATTTCTCTTAATTAAGTGGGTTCTTTGATTCTTTGAATCTGAAGACCATTGAATTTAAACATGAGTGTGGCGTTCAATAATTTTAAAATGGTATTAGTTTAATGAATTCTTCCAAGTTGCAAATGCTTTTTATTAATTTATGCTGTATTAGCTAGGACCATTTGCAACTCTGGGTTGTAGTAGTGATTGGATCTTGAACTAATTTTGTGCCTAGTAGCTAGAAAAGATCTTGTATAGTTTGTACACATCAAAAGAAACCAAACAGAAAATTAAAGTGAAATATGGCTTACAGCACATTCAATCTGGCATTTGTTTTTATTTTTTATTTTTCTCAGTTTATCAAAGCTGTGGATGATTCATTTTTCCTTTGCAAAATCAGCTAAACAAGGAATTTTGAAGAATGGATATATATTTTTTTTGAGGTAAAACTGTAAAAGATTATTATACTAGCAAATTGGGTGACTTCGATGCATATGTCAATGCAAATATATAATAGTTGTAACTAACTAAGGGTCAATTTGGTAATACGGTAACAAAATGTGTCTTTTGGAAATGGAGTTTTAAACTCTAAGTGAGATACATGATTAAATAGGTCAAATCTTGATATCAAACCATGCATTTCAACATTACCAAAAGCGCAAAGTTTGCTTTTTAGTAACAAGTTACACTTTTTGGAATCCCAAACGAGTACTAATTAATAATTATGCTACAAAATGCTACTATGTAATATATAGCTACTTGTTAGAAACAATTGTTAAAAAATAGATACATCATTAACAATTAATAACCGTACAGAAAACAAGTTTGAAATTCTCGTTAATAATTAATGGTCGTACAAAAAAACCCTACACAAAGATTTGGGAGCATTGGACCGAAGATCATCCAAAAATAAGTAGTACATTGCGTACGGTTTGATTCTTGTGTTCTTACTTCAAACTAAATATCATTGACAACTTCCAAAAATATGATTCAAGTTTCCAAAAATAATAATAGCTTTTCAACAAATACTAACCAATTTTTATTTTTATGAGAGACAAATACTGACCAATTGTAACCACTTAGTGTGTCCATTTTTATTTTTTTAATAAAAAAGATTGATTGCTAAGTCAAGCATCAAGAAGGCCCTCTTTCATACTCCCGACAAAGTTTAACATTAGTATATATGCTATTTGCAGAGGAGAAACGTGTGACAATTATGGGGACAAGTTGTGATAGAATGGGAAAAAAATGATGAAAAGGTGGACAAGTTGAGAGATACGGTATGCTACAAAGGGTAAAAGAAAGGTACAAGTTGATCTTTAAGGCAGCAAGTTGAAATTTAACAATATGGTTATGTGAACAAGTTGATATAAAGTAATCCCAAAAATCTTAATTGGTCTTGGAAAAATGATCTAATATTCACCCCCCCTCCTTTCAATAATGATTCTGCTGTACATATTTCCAACTTGCAGAGAATAGATGTTTGTAGAAAGCTATGTATGTATGTAATAATTTAGTTTTAACTCAATCATAGAATGTACTGGAAGCCCAATATATGATCACATTCTACCGATTAAAGAATATTGGCAATTGCATAGGTCATAAAACAACAATTGAATACAACTTTCCATCTTAGTGAGTAACACCTAGTGGCACTAATTACGTACCAAAAATAGAGGTAACACCTAGAAACCCTGTAGTGGGGACCTTGGGGGCAGTTTCCCAGTTCAAGTCATGTTGATGTTATACAACAGTCATCAATGAATAAGACTTTCTTTTTTCAAGAGTTAGTTCGGCTACAAGAGAGTTTTACTTGCCATTTTTGTTTAGTAATATTTTGAAAGTTATTTTGGGAAATAGCAATTCTTATTTATTTTTTAATTCGTTTCTTATAGAGGTGAGTTGAGATGAGTTCTATGTTGAGTCTCATATTAAAAAAAAAAAGAGATTTTTTCTAATTTTTTTTTTTTTTTTTTGAATTGAGGTAGAAATTCTATTTTAAACACACATAGGATATATTTGAAAATCTCAGGAATCGAATCCACACCTCATAGAGGGGTGAGACTTTTGGAGAGGGGTTACCACTAGGACGAATACCTAATGGGCTTCCCTAATTGTTTTAAAAACAACACTATTAGTAATTAAAAAATATATATATTATAAAAAAAAAATTGGATGAATTTTACTACTATTTAGTTAATAATAAATAAATAAAAAGTAAATAAACTAATGGTTGGTGCCATGTGTGACTGTATAAATAGAAGGATAATCATCATTCAACCTATATGACTCCTTGTTTATTGGGTGGGACTTGGGATGACAAAAATGCCCTATCTCACTTGATTTGTCTAGCTCTGCTTAATTTTGTGCACACATTTTCCCTGTTCTAAAGAGGTGATGGGACAAGGGCGAGTTTTGCTCATCTCGCCTCACTCCGAAGTGTGTATATATATATATATACTATTCATAATTTATTTTTATATATATATTTTATCAACATCCCAAAAACACTTGTCTTTCTCTCTCTTTTAACACTCTCATGGCCGTCCCTCCCCTTTCTCTTTTATCTCTATCCCAACAATGCTAAAGCGACCTCATTAGGGATGACAATATACTTTCAACCCGTCCAACTCCTAACTTGTCCCTTCAATCTCATGTGAGTTTTTCTTGCCTTGAAAAAGGAACGGGACATCCCTGATCTGACCCGTTGCAATCCCCGACTTTCGTTTATTATATAGTAACGTATGTTGCGTATTTAACTAATTAAATATATATTTTTTCCCTTTACAGGGAGTAATTTATTCCTTTAATTTTTTTTTTCTTTATATTTTGGGTGGGAAGGAAATGGGAAGGGAAGGGGGGAGATGGGTCAAACCCAAGAGATTAAATACTTAAATGCCATTGAGCTCATTATTTACATTTGGTTTATGAAAAATTGAAATTCTTTGAATGTTTGTTATACCTATGGGAAGTTTTGTTTTTTGGTTAGAGGAAGTCAAGCTCACACTCATAGAGTCCTAGCTAGGGGAGCCAATGGATCCGAACTCATCGGAAAGCTGAAGACGCTACTAGTTCAAGAAGTCTTTTTCCCTATGGGAAGAATGAGCGTCGCTTGGAGCGCACACATTGGAACTGCAGCATGGCTGGTAAGAAAGGTGCCATGAGATGTTTGTAAGTTTGACCTGAAATCAGAACCCTACTACTACTGGTATAATAACTTTTTGAGGGTCTTCTGTCAAAAAAAAAGAAAAAACTTTGGAGGGTCCAAACAATTGCATTGCGTAGGCTTATTTGAAACGATTTATTCAAGCCAGGCCCATAATGTAACAAAAAGGCTATCTACACATAGATACTACTGGCCTACATTGAAACACACACACTACTTGAGCCCTAACAAACCATAGCCCAACATGATGCTAATTTTTCAATGATGAGGTTCATAATTAAACCCATCATGCATGGGCTGAGATTGATTTTCAATTTCCATGGATTATATTCACTGGCTTTTCATTGATAATTATTACTAGTATTTCTCTCGAAGTCTCGATTCAGCATTCACTAGTTTTGTTTCTAATATAATTGTAGCATGATAGCATCAGTTGTATCATTTCGACCACAACTTAAGTATTAAGAGTGTTGTTAATGTGTTAGCATTTCCGATAGTCACACAGAAGAAGAAGAAAAAACGTAAAGGACAAGAATGTTGTGTAAAATTTGGGAAATTGTGGGATCATATTCATCATTGAGTTTGTACTATTTTTTTTGGTGAAACATAGTTTTTGTACTTGATATCATCAATGTCCACTTTGAAAAAGAATGATAAATTGGTGTGGCTATGGTTTAAAATTGATCACTTAAGTGTTTACAAAGGAAAAAGGCAAACTCATCAAATATACAAGACCTGGATCCCATCATAATTTTTTTAGGGAGGCCAAGCTAATTATATCAATACATTTTTAAAACTACAAAATAACATATATATATATATATATATATGATTTATACTTAAAACATGTTTTTAACATGATTTATTATATATGTATAATTGTCTCATATATAAGAAAATTTCATCAAGTTGAAATAATATATTTAGAAAAATATTTTCTTTTATTAAGTCATGTGTAATTATCCTTTAAATTACATTAATCACAATGAATATTCTTTAATATTTAAAAAAAAAGTTTTGTTAATAAATAAATTACATATTAGAGTATAACAATAGTTTTAGAAAACATATAATGTATATAAATCAGTTAATTTTAAATAAATTACATAAAAATATCACGTTTATATGACATTAGAAGAGAAATATAATTATGATAAAATAAAATTAAAAGCTTTTATTTTGTTTATTGATGACAAAGTAGAATAGTTCCCAATTTTTAACCATAAAAATAAGAGTATATTTTCTTTTAATGAAAAAAAGAATCCAAGCATTCCTTATATGTCAAACTCTCTAACTTCAAGATTGAAAAAAAAAAAAAAAAAAAAAAAAAAAAAAAAAAAAAAAAAAGAAAATAAATTCTTTATTTATATTTTTATGGATATGAACATATGATTTTTTTTTAAGCAATATATTTGAACATTTTATTACTAGCTGTATAGCACTAAGGGTACGTTTGGTATACAGTAATAGGTCTTATAATGTAATAACTATTCCTAAGGAACAACTATTCAGTTGTTTAGAAAAACGCAAGCCATCAGCACCAGAAAATACCACCGATGGATACTGACATGTCAGAGAGACTGAAGGAAAAATATCGGGATCGGAAATTTGGTGAGGTTGAGGGAAAACATTCATTGGAAGAAGAGGACTCTATCCGACGGAGCACTAAGAAGAAGAAAGGCTCCCATCTGCCAAGCAGTGCAGAACCTGGTATGGAACCGGTGGGTGGCTCCGAACCCGGATCTCCTATTGGCCACCGTTCTGGGATTAGCTATAAGGAATCTCTGCTGGGTACTATTCCGGGAGCATATGAACGGGCCTTTTTTGGATCTAGCATGGAGGAGGATGAGTTCTCCAGTTCTGATGAGGATGATGAACCACCGGCGGAGGGCGAGGTGGTCATTAAATTTTCCAGTGATCTGAAGCGGCGGATTTGTGCTCCATGGAGTGCTTCTCTCATTGTTAAAGTTTTTGGACGCTCTGTGGGGTACATGTTCTTAGTGAATAAACTCAAGGCTATATGGAGAACTAACAGTGGTTTCTCTTGTGTAGATTTAGGCCTGGGATTTTTCCTCGTTAAATTTGAGAATCGGGATGATTTTGAAGATGTCCTTAGGAATGGGCCTTGGTTCATTGGAGAACATTTTCTTTCTATAAGACCATGGGTGCCGGATTTCCGTGCTTCTGATGCTAGTGTGTCCTCTGTTGCTGTCTGGGTTAGACTACCAGAATTACCAGTGGAGTATTATCACAAGGACTCGTTAATGCATATTGGAAGTGGGATTGGGCCTGTGCTGCGTGTGGATTTCAATACTGCATCTGAGACTCGGGGTCGTTTTGCTAGATTATGTATTCAGATTGAATTAGACAAGCCACTGATACGCACGGTAAAGGTAGGAAAAATAAAACTGGCAGTGGTTTATGAAGGCATTGGGCTTTTATGTTTTAAGTGTGGCAAACTTGGGCACAAGCAAGAATGGTGCCCAGCAGGTGTTACGGCGGAACCTAGCGTTCCTCATGAATCCTCTCCGGCAACCTCTACTCCGGAGGAAAACTTAAATGGATTTGGCCCATGGATGTTAGTGTCTCGGCGAAAAAGACAAACCAAATCTGCCAGTCAGCATGTAGTGGTCGATAACGCTTAGAGAGGTCGAGCAATTGTTGAGCAGAACATGCCATCAGTTGAGGTGCAGGTAGGAGAAGATGGTACAGCTGCCATCACGGTTGATAATTATCCTACACGTGTTCAAGAACAAGAAAAAGGCAAAGGAACAAAGCTTTTGGCTGGTGGGGTAACTCAGAAAGTCTTGAAAGTAAACGGTGGGCCTCCTAAAACTAACCGTGGGCCTAGAAACATAGTCAAAACGCCCAACCAAAAATTGAACTCCCTTCAATCCACTAATCCAAGCCCATCATTCCAATTGGAAAAACCTAAGGATCTAATTTTTTCAGCTGCGCCGTCTGCTGCTCCAAACACCAGCAACAGCGTCTTGCATCATACGGAGATTAAGCCTCCCTCAATATCTCTTCGTCCCCATACTCCAACCTCTAGTACTCGAAATGACAAGCACCAAATGGGGTTTAATACCGATCCTCAAGGCTCCACCCAGCTGGTCAATACAAGTCAACGGGAAAACCATTCAAGTCACGGAGGATATTATCGACATCATTCGGAAGGACCCACTCCATGTTTGGGGATGGTACAGCGAGAACCTAACCCGCGCCTGGGTAGAGATCATTCCGGTAGCCCAACCAACAGATTGTCAAGAACTCCCTCGCCTAACCGATTTGGTCTGGCTTCAGGAAGTCAGCCCGTTCTGGAATTTCATGACGGATGTCCCGCGAATAGACGGAATCCATTGTCCTTTGAGGATTCGTTCACAGCCGTCGCCGGAGCTCCGATTAAAGCAATTTCTGGAGGAGGTGTACAGTGCAATACTACCAGAGTTCGAAGAGAGGAAAGTATTACTATCACCTCAACTCTGCCTCGAATGGAAGGGGAATGTATCCTCGATCAAACTAGCTCAGACAGCAAAATGTGTACCCAAATTCGAGATAGTGATCAGAAACTCAGAATTGAAGGGAGCGGGTTTTCTAGTTTACCATTTCAAGATGGCAGCTCTCATGAACACAATTTGGGAGATATGGCCAGAGAAGGCCTGGAATTCGCTGGAAGCGAAAGGAAGCTTCTACCTGACTCTTAATCCCCCATTTATGTCGGCCCACGAAATTGGTCTGAATGTGCTTACTTGGAACTGCCGAGGAGTGCTGAATCCCTGTTTTCGAAGAGCTTTGCTTGACTTGTTGAATATTAATGATCCTGCCATTCTCATTCTCACAGAAACTCGACTGGGGGGTGCTAGAGCTGCTGAGTTAGCGAAATCTTTTCCGTTTGATGGCTTTCTGTGTACAAACACTATAGGCTTTGCTGGGGGAATCTGGATCCTGTGGAAAGCTGCTGCTGTGGAATTGGAACTTCTAACTTCTACTGAACAAGAAATCCATGTCTCGGCTCAGGTAAAAGATTCTAACTCTCTTTGGTTACTTTCTGCCATCTATGCTAGCCCTCGTAGGTCTGAACGTAGGGTTTTGTGGAAAAATTTAATGGTTATTTCAGGCCTTCATAATTTACCATGGGTTATGGTGGGTGATTTCAATGACATTATTTCTGGGGACGAGAAGTGGGGAGGGAATTCTCCAGTAGCTAGTAGAATTGCGAAATATAACAATTGCATGAATACCTGTAGTATGTTGGATTTGGGATTCTCGGGTCCTAAATATACTTGGTCAAATGGACAAGACATTAGCACTCTTATTATGCAAAGGTTAGATAGAGCCTGGGTCAACTCTGAGTGGCGTATCCTCTTTCCGGAGGCATATGTCACTCATCTCACCCGAACACATTCGGATCACTGCCCCATTCTCCTCTCCCTTTGGCCTTCCTCTAAAAATTCTCTGCCTAGACCCTTTAGGTTCGAGAACATTTGGCTCTCTCATCCAGAATTTCCTACAGTGGTTGATAAGGCTTGGGCAGCTCCTTGCCCTAACCTTTCGAGTACTTTTGATCTTTTTACCTCTTTGGTTACTACTTGGAATAAGAATACTTTTGGTAATATTTTTCAGAGAAAGAAACGAACTCTTGCTAGGATTACTGGGATGCAGGTTGCTTTGGCTACTAACCCTTTTGAAGCATCTGCTAGACTAGAAAAGTCCCTTAGAATGGAGTATGGTAATATTCTCAAACTAGAGGAGGATTTTTGGGCCCTCAAGTCTAGAGTTGGTTGGGTTGTAGAGGGTGATAGGAACACTAAATTTTTTCACACTACTACCCTTGTACGTAGGAGGTATAATAAAATTGTTAGAATCCGAAATAACATGGGGGATTGGATTGTGGATAGTCAACTCATTAGGAATCATATTCAGCAAGGCTTCATTGATTTGTTTTCTACCTCACATGTCTCTTCAGTTAGCTCCTTTGCTGCCCCTACTTGGGCCCCTTGTGTGTCTGTGGCTGAGGCTTTAAACCTCACTACTACTGTGCTCCCATTGGAGATTAAGGAGAGTCTTTGGTCTCTTAAGCCTTTCAAGGCCCCTGGGCCTGATGGGCTTCATCCTGGGTTCTTCCAACATTCTTGGCACCAAGTGGGTGATTCGGTTTCTAAGGAGGTCATGCAGGTTTTTAATAGTGGGAAAATGCCTAGCTATTTAAATAAGACCTTGATTATATTGATTCCTAAGTGCTTGGGGCCGGAAACCCTTAGTCATTTTAGGCCTATTAGTCTTTGTAATACGGTGTACAAGATTGTCACTAAAATCATTGTTTCCCGTATTAGACCTCTCCTTAATAATCTCATATCTCCATACCAAACTGCCTTTGTCCCGGGTCGAAGGGGTGTTGATAATGTTATCATTGCCCAAGAGTTGATTCACACCATCCAAAAAAAGAAAGGTAGACTTGGTCATTTTATCCTCAAGATAGACCTAGAGAAGGCTTATGATAGAATTGAATGGAGCTTCATTCGTGAAGTCCTCATTCTTTTCAAGTTTCCTATGAGTCTTGTGCAACTCATTCTGGAGTGTATATCCTCTTCCTCTTGTGCTATCCTTTATAATGGAGGACAAATGGACTTTTTCCAACCAACTAGGGGTATTAGACAGGGAGATCCATTATCTCCCTACATCTTCATCTTGTGTATGGAATACTTGAGTTTAAAAATTTTTGAAGCTTGCAATGCAAAGACTTGGAAACCAATTAGAGCATCTAGGAGGGGCCCTGCTTTCTCCCATTTGTTCTTTGCTGATGATCTTCTGCTTTGTGCTGAAGCTTCCACTAGTTGTTGCCTCACTATCTCTAGGGTCCTTGAGGATTTTTGCTGTGTTTCTGGGCAGAAAATCAATTTGTCTAAGTCTAAGGCCTTCTTTTCCCCTAATGTGAGGCCTGAGAATAGAACCTCTCTTTGTGATATTCTTAAGGTCTCTAGTACTCCAGACCTTGGTAGATATTTGGGATTTCCTCTTAAATCGAATGGTCGGAATACTAGAGACTCCAATTTTATTGTTGAGAGAGTCCAGGCTAAGCTATCCAACTGGAAAGCAAAGCTTCTATCACCTGCTGGTCGATTGGTCCTTATTTAAGCTGTTACATCTGCTATCCCTGCTTACTACATGCAGTCCACTGCCCTTCCTAGTAGTATTTGCACCACACTTGATAGAATTAATAGGAATTTCCTTTGGGGATCTTCAGAGGAAAAGAAAAAAATGCACATGGTTGGATGGGATAAGATTTGTAGAGCTAAGAGTCTTGGGGGTCTTGGTTTGTATGCCTGTAAACCTAGGAATGTGGCTATGTTAGCTAAGCTTAATTGGAGGCTTCTTCAGGAGAAGGATGCCTTATGGGCAAGAACTATTTTGGCTAAATATAGCCCCAATGGGGTTATGGAGATTGATAAGAGACTCAATAGATGTGGTTCTAGTACCTGGCGAGGTATTAAGAAGGGTCATGAGGTCTTTAGGAAAGGTCTTCGTTGGGTAGTTCGTAATGGTCAAGGTGTCTCTTTTTGGCATGATAAATGGGTAGGTGAAAATCCACTTCGAGATGTGATTCAAGGTCCTCTCCCTAGTAATGAGGATTCAATTCGGGTGTGTGATGTAGTAGAGGGGGTTGGAAATTGGGATTTGTCTCGACTCTCTATGATTATCCCTAAGCCTATTTGTGACTCCATTAGGGCTATTCCAGTTTGCCCTTTAAGGCAGCAAGAGGACTGTATTGCTTGGGATTCCCGTAATGGGGAATTCTGCCTTAAGCTTGCTTACTTGTTGGCTTGTAAACCTCCTGCTGGTTGTATTCATGATTCTCCTTCTAATTGGATTTGGAAAGTTCCTACTAGTCCTAGGATTCGTTTCTTTCTCTGGCAATGTTACCATAATAGTGTTCCTGTTCGGGATACCTTAGTTGCTCGGGGCATTAACATTCCTAACACTTGTCCCCGTTGTTTGGGGCCTAATGAATCCTTGATTCATGTTCTTAGGGATTGTCCTGACTCTTCTTCCTTCTGGCATGATCTTAATATTCCTAACATATGCCTAGCTGCCTTTTCTTTGCCTTTAATTGATTGGCTAAAATTGAACTGTTCTATTGCTTGTGCTTATGATGGTTTTCTTCCTTAGAATTATGTGTTTTCGTTTGGGATTTGGAATCTTTGGCTTCGCAGGAATATTTTTGTTTTCAATTCTTGCTCCATAATCCCTGACCCTGTGGCTAATACTATTGCCTTTGCATCGGAATTGTTCTGTTTGGTGGGTAAGGTTTCTCCTGTTAAGGTGAGAGTTCCAACTCCAATTAAGTGGAAACCTCCAGATCTTGGTTGGGCTAAACTTAATACGGATGGAGCTTCATTAGGTAATCCTGGGATTGCTGGGGGTGGGGGGCTTATCAGAGACTCTAATGGAGATTGGGTTGGGGGTTTTGCTCGGGCTATTGGGGTTACCACTAGTGTTCAGGCTGAATTGAGGGCTCTCAAAGATGGCTTAATGCTAGCCATTGATCTTGGAATCCCATATCTAGCCATTGAGATGGATTCTCTTGTTGCAGTTGACTTTGTGAATTCCAAAACCATGCCTAATGTCTTTTTGAGTGCTATTGTGGCTGATTGCAGGTGCCTTCTGGAGAGGTTTGAGCGGTACACTCTCCATCATATTTTCCGAGAAGCTAATGGATGTGCGGATGCTTTAGCTAAAGCTGGTTGTACACAGCTAATAGATTTTATTTCTTTTATCTCAGCCCCAGCGCATGTGTTGGAAGCTTTGGCCTTTGACTCTTCTTCTGTTACTCGCATTCATTTAGTTTGTTCTTAATATAATTCCTGATTACCAAAAAAAAACTATTCAGTTGTTTAGTTACGCTTTCATTATAGGGAATAGTTATTCCTTATGAATGATTATTCTTCAAAATGAGGAATAGTTATTCCTTAAAAAAATGAGAGTAATAGCTATTACTTATATCACGTAATAGCTAAAAAAAATTAAAAAATTCAAAAAACTATAGTTAACTACAACTTTTTTTTTTTAAATTCTCTCTCTCTCTCTCTCTCTCTCTCTCTCTCTCTCTCTCTCTCTCTCTATATATATATATATATATATATATACTCAAGTCTCCATTTTTTTTTAAAAAATTGCCTCCCTCTTTCTCTCTCTACACACAAGTCTCCATTTTTTTTTTTTTAAATTGCCTCTCTCTCTCACACATCACACACACAGTCTCCATTTTTTTTTTAAAAAAATTTCTCTCTCTTTCTCTCTATCTATATATACTCAAGTCTCCATTTTTTTTTAAAAAAATTGCTCTCTCTCTCTCTCACACACACACACACACACACACACACACACATATATATATATATATATATATATATTATATAAAATGTTTTAAAATTATTAATACTCGTATAATAAGCAATACTCGTATATTAATCATGTTGCAGTAAAATATAGAATACATATTCAGAGTTCTATTCATGTGTTGTCACCAAAAAGATGAATGGTAATAGTTATTACATTACAGCTTTTTTTATTCCTTGTAATATTGATTTTTATTACAATGTAATAACCATTATAGCAGCGTACCAAACATACCCTAAGAGTTTGACTCATTCTTAAGGTGAAATAAAAAAAAAAAAAATTTAAAAATTCTTAACTTACAAACAGTACAACTATACAAGTTGTATAGCACTAAGAGTTTGACCATTCTACAACTATACAAGCCGTATAGACGTGAAATTTAGAGTTAAAGAACATTGCAAAAAAACAAACAAACAGAGGTCAGAACAAGAGAGAGATCAAATACCACTCTCATTCATATCAAAATATCATAATTTCTATGAGAGAGAGAGAGAGAGAGAGAGAGAGAGAAAACCTGGATCCGTGGTGCCGACGTGGTGTTTGGACGGGGTGGACTACTACGTGGTGCCATGCGCTGTGCAGTGCTCCTGTGTCGTGGCCCGTGGGGGACGGTGGACCTGAAACTGGAAGGCTGGAGTTAGTCGACCGGCGAATGGCGTTAGTCCGTGTTGCCCCCTTCACGGTTGAAGGTGAATTCTGGGTATTAGGGATTAGGAATTTTTTTTTACAATTTTGGTAGCCAGTAGGCTTGTGTTTTGTTTAGACCTGGTTGGTTATGTGTTTGTGTTGCTGGATTAGTAAAATTGTTTGTGGTTTTATTTGTAATTTTGTGTTGGGTTTAATTCTTTGATATGTTGGTCTGTTATTCTTTGATCTGTTGCTTGTTGGTCTGTTCTTTTTTGCTCTGTTACCTGTTGGTCATGGCCTTCTATTTTCTTTTTCTTTTTTGATTTAACTGTTGCGTTCTTTTATGTATATTTATATAAAAAAAATAAAAATTTAAGTATACTAATACATTTTTTTTTATATGGATACTATTAATTTTTTTTTCATTGGTTGCCTTAGGAGGGGGGTTGCCCAAGCCCAAGGGCTTGCTGGGCTTACCCCAACACGGGCCTTGATGAGGCTTATGAATAAATCGTGAATTCATATATATATATATATATATATATATATATATATATATATATATATATGTAGATCATTCTATAATACTCACATTCTTTTTATGGGTATGGTACCCACTCAATTGGTACTGTCAAATGTGATGTAGGTACCATCATATATGATATTGGTACTATTCAATGTGATGTTGGTATTGTATGATTTTTTATATATATTAAATTTAAATAATAAATAAAAATTTAAGGTACCAAACACTGTGATGGTAAGTACCATCATATGTGAGATAAGTACCATTATATGTGACATTGATACCATCAATGTAAAATTTTATCAATTAGAGATAGCGTACTCACATAGGTATTATAGAATTATCCAATAATTTAATATCAAAACTATGAAAAGATAAATAAATAAATAAACGCTACCAAAAGTAAACTAGATTGTGGTCTACGAAATATTCAAAACCAGAATTATTTTTTTCTACTTATTAAAACCAGAAAAGTAAAGTCATTGTATAACTCCCAGGCACTTGGTGAGATTCTCAAAGTGAGTGTAATCACTATCGGAAATCATTGCCTTGTACCAAGTCTTCCCTGCATCCTTGATTGGAGAAGCCTCCCTATAAACATTCCAAAGGAAACAAACATGTAAAGCTAAATTAAATGGAAGCAGTATATATATACATATATGGGTCACTCTACAATACCCACATTCTTTTTGTGGGTATGATACCCACTCAATTGGTACCATCAAATATGATATAAGTACCATTATATGTGATGTTGGTACTATCCAATTGATATTGGTACTATCTGATTTTTTATATATATTAATTTAAATAATAAATAAAAATGGTAGGTACCATCATATGTGAGGTAGGTACCATAATATGTGACATTGGTACCATTAATGTGAGATTTTATCTATTAGAGGTACGGTACCCACATGGGTACTGTAGAATTACCCAGCCTGTAAATATAAATTAAATGGAAGCAGTATATAATACCTTTGTGATTGGCGTCCGCTTCTTTTCGAGCTAGTCCTTGGCCTTAACTCGATCAGCCTCAGCCAAAAGTGCCATCCTTTGAGCGGTCTTAGCATACAGATTCAGCTTCAACAAAGAAAGCTTTAAGATTCTTGAGTAGATTCTTCTTCGGTACATAAGTTTTTTTCTTTTTTAGTCAATGACATGTGCGTGTCATATGAGCCACTTAAGGGCATTTTGGAAAAAAATAAATAAATAAATAACAGAAAGTTTGAATAGTAAATCGATTAAATTCAAAATACAAGAGGCATAAGTGCAACTTCTTCAAAGTTCAAGAGATGTAGATGCATTTTACCGAGAAAAATAAAAAAATAAAAATTATACTACGTCTACACTAAGTGATCAAGTTAAATAATTTCGAGGGGAAAGAAAGTAGTTTATTGATTAACCATTGTACTATTATTGATGAATCTTTTTTCATAAACACTGTTTGATATCCATAGTTCCATACTAATTGAAATGAAAAAAAAAAATAACTCAGAGTTTGGTGTGTATACTACAGTGATACCTTCTAATTTTATTCAAAAAAAATATATATATACTACAGTGATACCTAAGTTGAGTGCAAATCCCTTAATCTATTGGTCTACTTCATTCCATATTAGATTAATACAAATCTTTTATCCCACTTTTTGTGTTTCAAGTTATACTCCATCAATTACAACTCTCCAAGTGTTTTTTTTTTTCCTTGATAAAATAAATAAAATTTAAAATGAAAAATAAAAAATAAAAAAATTAAACATAATCTGACATGTAGTATATTGTAGTTGGTGGAACATAAAGTAAAAAAAAAATATGAGATAGAAGATATTTATTCGTATTAGACCACCTGCACGAGCTATACCAAATAGGAGAGCTTTTAGCACTTCCATTAAATGTTAAATTATTCTTCAAATATTTATCAAATAAAAGAACACTAAGAATTATATTATTTCAAAATTGTCCTACGATCCAAATATTTAAACAATTATGGAAAGGTATCACAATTTATATCCTTGTAGGCCTCTAAAAGCAAAATATGTAAACTTAGTGTGACTATGTTTTATGACCATATAACTAGGAATAGGAGGATGTCTCAAATTAATGCATTATCAATTTATCACACACGCAGCAGTGACAAGAAGTCAAGAACATTATCGATCAACTTGTATAGGAAGGAAAAAGGAAGTATAGAATGAATTATTAAGAGATATTAATTCGGTCCATAACTCCATATATATTCTCCTCATAGAGTTTAGGTCTAGTTGGGCCATGTCCAATACTACTACTCTATCATTGTATTTTCTTTGTTGAACTAGTCTCTTATATAGGTCTCTCTTTTACAGTACATCGTGTAATTCTTTAGATTTAATCATTGTCAATTTGGATGAAACAAAATGCTTTTTATTATGTCGAATATGGATCAAAATTAAAAGCCCTTTCCGTAAATAGGTGTAGGATAAATAATTTGATAGTAACTAAATCAAAACTATAATTCGGAAATTTAAATGGAATCATATTGATCCTCTGTTCGGCCATAAATACTGTACTTATATTTGTTCGGTTCCACTCCAGCCATATGTTGTTCGGTCAAATACGTTTAAATATAGCTCGGCCGATACCCAATCGTCTCACCAACAATAGCTGGTTTATATCAAGCACTGATAGTTCGTCCTTCGTCTTAAGTGCTCAGAATGTGCAAAATCATGTCGTTTATATTAATTCAGTCCAGCCCGAACATCCCTGGTAACATTACTGCTCGGACAAGCTTAGAATAAACTAAGACCCAGCATTAAATGCCTGAAACGTCTGTGTCAGAAACCATCAAGTTGACGCCCACTTGGCCCTCCATAAATGTCAAAAATATCTGAACAAAGGGTGTTGAATACGTTTCTACTTCAAACCCAGAATTAATTATGATTAGATAAGGTGATGATCATTCATTAATAAACTGACAATACCCACGTTTAAGGCTGAGGTGCATTAAATCAGAGAGCTTAAATATCCCTGATTTCTGACAAAGTTAATTAATTGGGAAGAGGAATTGGTAAATATCATAAAAAATCTCCAGTTGTGGACAGATATAAATAGAAGGAGTTTCAACATGTAAAAGGTACGTGCTCTCATACAAAACTCTCGATTAAGCTTTGTCTATTGATTCCTTAGTCATTTGGGTACCGGAAACTGACTAAATCATCGGAGAGCTAAAGGCCAACCCCCACTGGGTTGACCGTGGTTTTAACGATTCGTTCTTGTTGTGTTGTTATTTTGTTCTGCAGGGACACAAATTTGCTCGAACATACCTCTACAACATTCAGTTTCAATCTTCTAGTTAGCTTTCTTGTCTGTCATAATTTAAGTTCCTACAATTGGCGCCGTCTGTGGGGAGCTTTCTCCAGGATTGACATCTGAAGACTTGAGAGGTTCGTCAGAATGTCTGGGCTGCCATCAACCTCACGACGCCCACCCTCCGTGGTGGTGGAGGATGCAAGTTCATCCAGAGTCTCTTCTGGAACATCATATAGGCCCTCTAGGGACACGAGAGAGCCCTAGGAGAATACTAATGAAGCTGTGATAGGAAGGACATCAGTGATACCAATTCCACCACCACAACCAACTCCACCACTACAACCAAATCCACCAC
Organism: Fagus sylvatica; assembly: GCA_907173295.1. Taxonomy (NCBI): domain Eukaryota; kingdom Viridiplantae; phylum Streptophyta; class Magnoliopsida; order Fagales; family Fagaceae; genus Fagus; species Fagus sylvatica. Next base: position 25,233,935 of record OU015766.1, on the reverse strand, counting down.
AAAAACCGGCCCCTTCACGACATACCAACCCTAGCCAGGGGTCAGTTAGTAGGGCAGATGAAGGAGCCACGTCCAGAAGGCTCGGTCCAGACCGGCAAAATAGAGGGGGTGCTCGACGTAGCCTGGTTTATTCGACCAAGTCATCTCAAACCCAGGACAGCCAAAAACTCATTGCCGAGCTACGTGAAGAAATTCAGAACCTAAAGCAAGAATCAAAGAGACAAAAAGCCCGGGGCCAAGTTCATGCAAAAGGGAGGCCGACCAAAAAGACACACGCCTCACAGCGCGGGGAACAAGACCAACTCGCCCATTCTCACAAATCACGATACGAAGAGCTGTCTGAAACCTCTAGCTCCCAGACGGAGTCAAGGTCACCAACACCTCCGAAGATCCACAGGAAATCACTGCATATAGGAGAGCCTTCGCGGTCTCGTCCCCCCCTCTATGGCAGGAAAAGTTCCCCAACTAAGAAACATTCAACCAAAAGAACTGCTCGCCCGGGAGGACAGAATGCCGTGTGGAAAGCGCTTGACCTGATATCTTCTTCTCCTTTCTCGAGGGAAATTGAGAAAGCCAAAATGCCCGAGAGGTTCCCGGTTCCTCGCCTGGAGATATATAACGGCCGAACCGACCCTGTCACCCATATTGGCCGATATCAACAGAGTATGGCCCTATCCAAAAATAATGACCCCCTCATGTGTCGACTTTTCCCGTCCAGTTTGGGAGAGGTCGCGATGAGATGGTTCAACCAGTTGGGTACGCGAACAATTTATTCATGGGATCAAATGGCGGAGGCGTTCGTGGCACGGTTCATTACAAACAGCCGAAAGAGGAAAGAAATGAGTACCCTCCTTACCATGAAGCTGGAAGATAATGAGACTCTGAAAGATTACTCCATCAGATTCTTGGAGACTTATAACGACATAGAGGCATGTGGAGAAGAAGTGGCAATTCAAACCTTTAAGGCGGGGCTGCCCGTCGATTCGGGCTTGCGCCAGTCTCTTGTCAAACATCCCCCCAGGGATTTGGGAAAACTGATGCATAAGATAGATCAATTTATCCGGATTGAGGAAGATGGTCGAGGGACCCCTCCGGCTCAGATCATGGCTCAGCCTAAAGCAACTATAACGAAGCCGGTAGCTCGGATGGGGAACACCCCCAAAAACTTATCTGCCCCGAAAAACTTTGTGGCTCCAACTTTCCGAGCTTTTGAAACTGTTTTCAAGGAGCCTATCTACAAAGTCATGGAGAAGATTAAGAAGGAACCTTTCTTTGTCTGGCCCCCAAAGATGCTCGGGAACCCAGCTCTGAAGGATGGAAACCTCTACTGCTCCTATCACAGAGAGAAGGGTCACATGACCGAAAACTGTCATCTGCTAAAGGTACATCTGGAGAAATTGGCATCGGAAGGACACCTTGACCGATTCATAAACACAGATTTGTCTGTTAGGAAGGAGTCGCGTCAGGAAGCTCGGCAACCTCACTCTTTGGGTACGCCGTCAGCTGGGATCATCCATGTTATACACAACCCTCTATGCTCTGCAGTATCCTCAGCTTCTTACAGATTCAAGATGCAGAAGGCGGCTCACCTCAGAAAATCCTTTTCCGTTCCGGACTCCGTTCATCTTGCCCCAGTGTGTTCGGTTAGCAGAGCGAAAATGGAGCAGGTGATCTCCTTCTCGGATAGTGACCTAAGGGACGTTCAGCTGCCCCACAACGACCCCTTGGTAGTTACTCTGAGAATTGGGAATTATGATGTTCAAAGAGTATTGATAGATCAAGGGAGTTTCGCGAAGATAATGTATCAGGACCTCTATCAGAAGCTCTGCCTGTCAGAGATCGATTTATCTGGTTTCTCTACTCCCATATTTGGCTTCTCGGGGGAACCTGTAGTACCATTGGGAAAAACGGTGTTACCTGTCTTAGCAGGTCCGGTTAACCTCCAGACGGAGTTTATTGTGGTTAAAGTTTCGTCCCCATATAATGCCATAATGGAGCGCGACTAGCTGCACCGAATGAAGGCAATCCCGTCTACCCTTCATCAAAAACTGAGGTTTCCTACAACAGACGGGGTCATGGAGTTGAATGGGGACCAGGTCGCCGCAAAACAATGTGTTTTGGCCGCAACCAAAAGGAAGGCTGCTTCAGAGATAAGGGATACGGGGAACTTATGACAATTACAGTCCCAGGAGCTAGAGGACGGGGAAGCAATAATGTCCGAGCAACCTGAAAAGGTATTCTTCGATCCCTCTAATCCTGAAAAGTTCTTTTTGGTTGGCTTGAAGCTGTCTTCCACAGATAGAGAGCAATTGTTGCAAATCTTGATCGACAATCAGGATGTTTTTGCTTGGTCGGTCTATGATGCTCCGGGTGTATCCCCGACCTTAGCAAGTCATTCACTGAACATTGGACCCGAGCACCGTCCGGTGGTTCAGAAGCGACGGAAATTGGCTCTAGAAAGAGCCACAATAGTCTTGGAGGAAGTAGAACGCCTTCTGGCGTCCGGAGCAATCCGAGAAATACAATACCCAGCTTGGCTCTCGAATACGGTGGTGGTGCAAAAGAAAAATGGAAAATGGAGAGTTTTTATTGACTTTACTGATCTGAATAAAGCATGTCCGAAAGATCCTTTTCCACTTCCTCGGATAGATCAGTTGGTTGACTCGGCAGCAAGACATGCTCGGCTAAGTTTCCTGGACGCCTTCCAAGGCTATCACCAGATCCCGATGAACCCTGCCGACCAAGAGAAGACCGCTTTTATCACACCCAGGGGAACGTATTGTTACAGGGTGATGCCATTCGGTCTGAAAAATGCAGGTTCAACCTATCAAAGAATGGTTACCAAAATGTTCGGGCATATGATAGGAAAGACGGTTGAGGTCTATATAGATGATATGCTCGTCTGAGTCTCAGAGAAGAAAGTCATCTCGCCGATCTGCTGCAAGTCTTTGACATACTAAGGAAAAATAATTTATGCCTCAATGCATCTAAATGTACATTTGGTGTGGGGTCCGGTAAATTTTTGGGCCATGTGGTAAGCAGAAAAGGGATAGAGGCTAATCCGGATCAGGTTGCAGCTCTTATAAATTTGGCAGAGCCCAGAAACATTAAGCAAGTACAACGCTTAACCGGAATGATCGCCGCACTCGGGCGTTTTATCTCGAGGTCAGCTGATAAGTGCAAGCCTTTTTTCTGACTTCTGGGCAAAAGAAGTAGTTTTGTTTGGGATGAAGAGTGCTCAGCCGCATTTCAAGGGATCAAGACTTACTTATCAACCCCTCCATGTCTTTCGATACCCAATCCAGGGGAACCACTATTTTTATATCTGGCAGTCTCTGACCATGCTGTGAGTGCCGTACTGGTTCGAGAATTGGTGCAAGAGCAAAGGCCAATCTTCTTCGTCAGTAAAGCAATGGACGAGACCGAACTGAGATATCTTCCTCTTGAGAAGGCCGCATTGGCACTACTTCATGCAGCCAAAAAATTGCCCCATTATTTCCAGTCCAACACGGTCACGGTGTTAAGTGATCTTCCCCTAAAAATGCTCCTCCAAAGGTCGGATTTCACGGGGAGGATCACTAGGTGGGGAGTATATCTGGGATCATTGGGGGTAGAGTACAAACCCCGGACAGCAATCAAGGGACAAGTCTTGGCAGAATTTCTAGCCGAATTCCAACATGATCCGAGCAACCCATCTTTGCTTGTCCCAATCGATACTCAGCTCGATTTGGGCACCAAGAAATGGGAGTTATTTGTTGATGGGGCTTCCAATTCCAAAGGTTCAGGGGCTGGAATCGTTTTGATATCTCCAGAGGGTTTAACTCTCGAGCAAGCTGTTCGGTTAAAATTCACGGCATCAAACAATGAAGCCGAGTATGAGGCGATGTTGATCGGCCTCAGAACCGCAAAGAAGCTCGGTGCTGATCACTTGCAAATATTCTGTGATTCCCAGCTCGTGGCGAACCAAATTTCGGGGGAATATCAGGCCAGGGATGACAGAATGTCGGCTTATTTAACAATTGCTCGGACCCTGTTGTCCGAATTCGATTCCACTCATGTCGCCCAAATTGGGAGAGAACACAACTCCCATGCAGATATTTTGGCTAGGTTGGCCACGGCATTGGAATCAGATCTACAGAGGACGGTCTGTATAGAAACGCTGGATCGGCCGAGCTTCCAGGACCAGGAGGTGTCTGTTTCTTCCATCAGCACCCAGCCGAGCTGGATGGATCCTATATTGAGCTATCTTAAGGATAACAAATTGCCGGAAGACAAAAAAGAAGCCAAGATGATCAAGCAAAAGGCCCCAAGATTTTGGGTTTCCAAAGACGGGTTATTGTACAGACAGTCTTTCACAGGGCCATATCTGCTATGCGTACACCCAAATAAGGTAAAAGATTTCCTTTTTGAAATACATGAAGGAATCTGCGGAAGTCATACTGGTGGGAGATCCTTGGCACATATAGCTATTTCACAAGGATATTGGTGGCCATACATGCAAGCTAATGCTCTTAAGTATGTTCAGGAGTGTGATAAATGTCAAAGGTTTGCTCCTATGATCCACCAACCAGCCGGAGAACTGAATCCCCTGTCCAGCCCTTGGCCATTTGCCCAGTGGGGATTAGATATTGTGGGGCCTCTTCCTCGGGCTCCAGGAAACAAGAGATTCTTGATTGCAGCCACGGATTATTTCACTAAATGGGTTGAGGCCGAACCGCTTTCAAACATCCGAGATGTGGACACGAAACGTTTTTTATGGAAGAATATCATCACGCGTTTCGGTATCCCTTGGGCTGCCATTTCGGACAACGGCACACAGTTCGAAAGTAAGCTCTTCAAAGGATTTTGCTCGGAACTTGGCATCAGGAACTTCTTTTCTTCTCCTGGTTATCCTCAATCGAATGGTCAGGCTGAAGCGTCCAACAAGGTTATAATGAATGGAATCAAAAGAAAGATGGAAGCAGCAAAAGGAAAATGGGTGGAGGAACTCCCCAGCATATTATGGACCTACCGGACAACAGTAAGGAGATCTACCAATGAGACACCATTCGCACTCGCTTTTGGTGTAGAAGCAGTTATTCCACTGGAGATCGGACTTCCGACCACTCGAACAACAGAATTTGACGTCCAAACCAATGAAGATCATCTGCGTAAAGATTTGGACCTTGTGGAGGAAAAACGAGATATAGCTATGGTTCGTTTGGCATCATACCAGCAACGAATAAAAAGGGAGTACAATAGGAATGTCAAGCCGAGAATGTTTCGGACTGGTGACTTAGTCCTCAGAAAAGTTATGGACAACACAAGGAAGCCGAATGAAGGAAAACTCGGACCGAATTGGGAAGGGCCCTATAAAGTGTTGTCCCGAGCAGGACATGGGGCCTATAGGCTAGAGGATTTGGACGGAAAACCTATCCCCAGGCCATGGAACACTTGTAACCTAAGGAAGTATTTCTTTTGATTAATGTAAAGCCAACAATCAATATACACTTTTGAATTATGATTTTGATCATTTGTGTTTGATGTCCTGGCAGATCTGTCGTCTTTAGGGAGGAAAACGATGAAAGCAATCTTTTGTCCGAACAACACTACTACCTCAAGGGGGGTGAGTAAAGAAAAATTTCTAAAATCTGAAAAATTACTACCTCAAGGGGGGTGAGTAAGGCAATCTTTTGTCCGAACAACACTACTACCTCAAGGGGGTGAGTAAAGAAAATTTTCTAAAATCTGAAAAATTACTACCTCAAGGGGGGTGAGTAAGGCAATCTTTTGTCTGAACAACACTACTACCTCAAGGGGGGTGAGTAAAGAAAAAATTTCTAAAATCTGAAAAATTACTACCTCAAGGGGGGTGAGTAAGGCAATCTTTTGTCCGAACAACACTACTACCTCAAGGGGGGTGAGTAAAGAAAAAATTTCTAAAATCTGAAAAATTACTACCTCAAGGGGGGTGAGTAAAGCAATCTTTTGTCCTAACAACACTACTACCTCAAGGGGGGTGAGTAAAGGAAAATTTCTAGAATCTGAAGCATTATTACCTCAAGGGAGGTGACCAAAGGGAAGTGACGAAACTTGGCAAGGCTTATCAAGACAGGAAAATCGGACAAAGTAGGATTCATCCGAACAAGCCCACTGTTTGAACAGAAAAGAAGAATGCCTAAAGGTTAGTAATATAGTCATTATTGTTTTTGTGAATGGGTCAATATCCGAGCCAAACAAAACTAGAAATCTTTTATTAGTTGTCCGTATCTAGTAGAGATGTGTCGTTCGAAAAATCTATCCTTGGGTTAGAAAATGGAGATAGATCTGGTCTACGGTGATGCTAGTATGGATAACAAAAAGGGGGTTAAGACTACATATAATCCATTCTTAATTAGACCTTTTATATACGTCATTGTCCGAACAGACTAGTTTATTCGGATGTAGGAGTTCTGATGCATGTGAAAAGAATCTGCTATCTTTTTTCTTAACTGGAATAGTTACCCGGCTCAAATGTTAACAGAACTGGTAAAACTTAGCCCACCAGAAACCATATTTAGGAGGTTAAAATGGCTAACATAAACACTACAAAGAAGTAAAAAATAATAATAATAAAGATACAAAATATATTCGCTTAGGATAAAAAGAAAAAACTGTTAATTCTGACGAACGAAATGCAGACCGATCAAATTAAAAATGCCAATGTTTAGAGGCACCCAGCCCTTAAAGTAATTACAAATAAGACAAAACAAATTACAAAAACTAAAACTAAATCTAAGAAGCAGGAGCAGGAAAGTCTTCATTTGTCGGGGGAGCTGGAGGGTTTTCATCTGTTGCAGGAGCCGGAGGATTCTCTGTCACCACGGGGGTCGAGTCAACAGGTGCCGAGACAGTAATAATGGGGGGATCCTCGGCAGAAATAACTATGGGATCAATCGCCTGGCCCTCTGGAACATCCCCAATGACCTCGGCGTCCTCTTCCTCGTCTTCATCATCATCGCCATCCTCGTCCTCTTTGTCCGACTCCCTTAGCCCGGCGTCTGGATATGGAAGAGGAGTATTCTCCAGTAGAAGCAGGTCCGAAGAAACCGGGGTGCCGACCTTCTTCAGAGCAGCCTTCCAACCGTCGCGGAAGCTCCTATTGTAGACTCCCTGGATCTGATCTTTGATCTCGCCCCAAGCCTCTTGTTTTCCCTCCTTCTTGCCGCTCTCCAAGGTCTCCCCTAGAGAGTGAAGGTACTCGGCTTCGAGTATCTTTATCTTCTCTAGAGATTGGGCGAGCTCGGCTTCTAGTTTCACCTTCTGTTCGGACTCCGACCTCGCCCTATCCTCAGCATCCTTCATCAGTGTAATCGTTTCAAAATGCTTTTTTTCCAAATCCCCGTAGTCCTTTTCAGCATTTTTCACCACGTCCGTCAAAATTTTCTCGTGCTCGGCCTTCATCTTCTGCTTTTCTTCATAAAGGCCGTAGGCTCTAGCCTCAGCAGCCTGAACTCCCTGAGCAGCCTGACAGACGAAATATAAACACGAAATGCATTTGGAAATAATGGGCAGATATAGCAAAACTAACTTATAAACCAAAAGCTAGGAAGAGAGAACTTACTATCACCAGTCCTCGGGAGATATGGCGAAACAGACTGCCCGAAGGCATCTGCTCCCAGACCCGGTAATCTCCTGGGAGGCAGGTTGCCCTAGTCAAGGCATGAGCCACCCGAGCCGAGAAATCGATGTCCGTCGTCTCGAACACCGTATGTTCGGTAGTGACCGGCTCACCATGGATAGTGATCTTGGGAACCCACGGCTCACCCCGTGAAGAGGAACCTGGTGCTTCGGCCTGTTTGGCAGCCTTCCTGAGCCTCTTCAGCCTACGACCCTCCAGTTCGGTCGGCCCTTCTTCCACGTCTTCCACTATTTGTGGAAGACTGACCTGCTCGGCCATAGGCACTGGCTCCGGCTCTTCTGACCGGGTCGGCTGCTCAGTCTCTATGATTTGAAAAACGGCTTTTTGGGACCTCCTAGTTTGAACCCCCTCCTTAGCCTTACCACGGCCTTTTCCTTTTGAACTGGAGGCCCCCTTGGGTTTCTTTCCAATGACGTCGAAAATGTCCACCGGAGGAGCCATCTCTAGCACTGCGCCGGTGGGGATGTGACTAGCCTGATCGGACTGGGTAATGGAAGTAGCGGGTTGAGCCACGTACAGAGCCGCAGGCTCCACTGGCATCTCTTGGGATCTAGGGATCGTTGGTCCCTCTAAGAAGCTCCCGATTAATGGCCGATACCCGAGCAATACGGAAGCTGCCCGTGGATTTCCAAACTCGTCCACGCAGATATTTGAACTAAGCACTCTGTTTATCTCCTCTACTTTGGCCGCATAGGCAGGAATGTTCAGCCGAGCAGCAACTGCAAAACCAAACAAAATTAGAGTTCGGATAGACCAAAACACTTCGTCCCTCGGACAAAATACATGTTTCGGACTATTCCTAAAAACTAGGAGTTAGACTGAAAATGTTGGTCTAACCTGGACGGCCGAATTGATTCCGGCAACGTGACTCCGAGAACCATTCACCAGAGACAACGAGCCAGTCGTTGTCAAAACCCTTGTTGGAACTAGGGAGTGCAGTAACGAGTTTTCTGTTTATGTTTTTGGCCCTAATGTGGCATAAAGTGTCCGATTCCTTGTCAGGGCAAGTATAGGAATAAACATACAGAATATCTCTGACTGTGAGATCTGCTTTTAATAGTCGGTTAAGAGCGACTACGCCCATAACCACGCGGAATACGTTTATGGACACTTGGCTCGGGCAAGCGTTTACCGTTTGGAGAAAATCTATTAATAGGGGATGAAGGGGGAATCTAACCCCTCCTTCGACAATTCCCATGACCGGAACGAGTATTTCGTCACCGTTCAATGGGGGAAGATCCCTAACGCTATAATACCGGAGCCTCACATCATCCGGTATTAGATACCTACTCCTAAAACTCCTCATACCCTCGTCGGAGTTAACCAAGTGAGCTAATCTATGTGCATCAGCCATTTTTGTGAAAAGAAAAGTACGGAATTGAAGAAATTACTAGAAGCCAACGGAAGATAAGGAGAGATTGTAGAGGAACTTACTGGAAATGGGAGTTCTTGGCACGCTGGGATCGTTTTGGCTTCTGAGGGCATGAGAAAACAAGGGTTCGAGACGGGAGAGGAAATGAAAATAAGTAAAAAAAAAAGAGAGGCTCTAGGAGATTAAAACCCTCGGAAAAAGCCCAAGTGTTTTCCCCCCAAAAACTTTATTAGAAATTTGGCGGTTTTGTTCTTGGGAACGGGAACGCCGTTTCACAATAAATGAACGGGAGCTGACATGACAGCTTCGGGAAGCGCATAAGTTGCCCTGATCCTTCCGAAAAGACGGGAAGAATCAAGACATGGGGGTAATTGTAGGATAAATAATTTGATAGTAACTAAATCAAAACTATAATTCGGAAATTTAAATGGAATCATATTGATCCTCTGTTCGGCCATAAATACTGTACTTATATTTGTTCGGTTCCACTCCAGCCATATGTTGTTCGGTCAAATACGTTTAAATATAGCTCGGCCGATACCCAATCGTCTCACCAACAATAGCTGGTTTATATCAAGCACTGATAGTTCGTCCTTCGTCTTAAGTGCTCAGAATGTGCAAAATCATGTCGTTTATATTAATTCAGTCCAGCCCGAACATCCTTGGTAACATTACTGCTCGGACAAGCTTAGAATAAACTAAGACCCAGCATTAAATGCCTGAAACGTCTGTGTCAGAAACCATCAAGTTGACGCCCACTTGGCCCTCCATAAATGTCAAAAATATCTGAACAAAGGGTGTTGAATACGTTTCTACTTCAAACCCAGAATTAATTATGATTAGATAAGGTGATGATCATTCATTAATAAACTGACAATACCCACGTTTAAGGCTGAGGTGCATTAAATCAGAGAGCTTAAATATCCCTGATTTCTGACAAAGTTAATTAATTGGGAAGAGGAATTGGTAAATATCATAAAAAATCTCCAGTTGTGGACAGATATAAATAGAAGGAGTTTCAACATGTAAAAGGTACGTGCTCTCATACAAAACTCTCGATTAAGCTTTGTCTATTGATTCCTTAGTCATTTGGGTACCGGAAACTGACTAAATCATCGGAGAGCTAAAGGCCAACCCCCACTGGGTTGACCGTGGTTTTAACGATTCGTTCTTGTTGTGTTGTTATTTTGTTCTGCAGGGACACAAATTTGCTCGGACATACCTCTACAACATTCAGTTTCAATCTTCTAGTTAGCTTTCTTGTCTGTCATAATTTAAGTTCCTACAATAGGTAAATATTATGCATAGCGTAATTGGGTATTTCATGTCATATATATATGGGTGGGTATGATGAATATCCGATCGGGGAGGAGACGTCACACGTTGCACACTGTCAATAGGCAATTGGTCGGCGACTTGCGCAAGTGTCTGGAATTTAATTGCTAATTCAGAGACGTTGACGCATTTTGGTATTAAATAGCTAATTCAAGGAACTAATCTCACTTTTCCCGTAATTTGCAGTTTAAAAAGTTGTGAAATATATGCGAAAGTATGATGACATAAATTAATGATGCTTTTAAGAATTGTACAAATTGTTGGTCACTTATAAGTATCATCTTTGGTTGATGCAGAGGAAGCAAACAAATGTGCCCATCAAAAGAAACCAATAATCAAAACTAAAACATATCAAAGTACAAAAGCACAAGACCAAGTTCGTTTCACTTCATGCCTTTCATCAGAGAAATTAACATGCCCAGGGGTGTCCATGATGTTACGGGAGTGATTTTGATGTCTACGACAATATAAATGGTGATATTTATCATTCCAATTGTCTATAAATTTAAGGTCAAAATATTGTTTTCGTTCCTAAACTATACAGATGGTGGTTTTTGCTCAAAAAGTTTGAGTCCGACAAATAGATTGTATAATTTGGTGCTGTTTAGAAAATGATAAAAATTAATAATGCAGAATTGATTTAAGGGTAAATTGCATTTTTCCTCCTTTATGTATGGGGTTAATTTCAATTCCCCCATCTATCTACTGAACTGAGCAATGTTCTCCTCTATCTTTTGAAATTGTGCAACTTACTCCGAACATCTATTTTTCTGTTAAATACTAACAGAACATATGTGAAATGTCTAAAATACCCTATTTTAACCCATTTTACCCAACTCACCCAATCTTTTAATCTGAATTTAAAAAAAAAAAATTGAAAATGCTCATAAGAATGTCAGATCTACTCGCAAACGTTCTAACTTCCCTTTGCTTTCCATTACACTCGTGCAGACAACAAGAAAATGGCAAAACAGTAATTGGTGAAGAGTTTATCACTATGCCCAGCTAGTCTAAAGCAAAGCTGTACAAGATAGCTTAAATCATTAACTATTCTTTTTATATTAAAATAAACCAAAATCAGTGAGATGTGCTTGGTTTCTTTTATCTTGCTTGGGTGATTCTTGAGGTGCTGTGTGCTATATATGATCTCAATTGAAGGTTTGGCAGCTTAAACAAAATAAGAGCTTGGTTCTTGTTTTGTGTACTGTGTTGTGCGTTGAAAGAAAAAGAAGAAGGAAGTGCAGAGAGTTTATTCCCTACCATTTTTAAAGCACATCATCCATTTGAGAGAGCGAGAGCTACTGCTTGAGTGAATATTTTCCTACCTTTTTTTTTTTGTTCTTGATCTTGAGCTTGTTTACATTCCAATATTAAAGCAAAGATCATTGATTCTATTTGTTATATATTTATTTTTGTTAACTGTCCATGACTCAAAGATATATATTTGATATCGTGAGTTTCAAAGTTTTTTTTTAATCAAATCTAGGTTTAGAGATTGGGTGGATTGGGTTAAATGGTTTAAAATAGGGTATTTTAGACATTTCACATAGGTTCTGTTAGTATTTAACAGAAAAATGGATGTTCGGGGTTAGTTGCACAATTTCAAAAGATAAAGGGGGACATTGCTCAATTCAATAGATAAAGGGGGAAATTGAAACTAACCCTATACATAATGGGGGAAAAGTGCAATTTGCCCTTGATTTAATTATATATTGTTAGTAGTAACTATGTATTTATTAATTTGGTGCTTTTTTTCTTTCTAATAATCTGTTTATATATAAGAGTAAAATTTAAATACAGTTTCTCTTGTGTTGTGCTTTAAGATTTTTAATTAAAATTAAACATATTGTTACATTGATCAATACAGTACAAATAGTGTTATTCAAGAAATCAAAGTCAAACAAGGAAGGTCAAAGTCAACAGTCAACAGTTCGGTTCACAGTTCAAACTTTGGTCTGGTTTTCAAGCTATCTAGCTCGGGTCTAAGGTGGGCCAAGCGGGTTTGATCTTGGCCTGGTTGAATTTGGTTCAGGTCAAGTACAATGGGCTTAGAGCTCAATGGGTTGAATAACACTAACACTGTCCTAAAAACAATTACATTCAATGCAATTAAGTATTTGAATTCAATATAATGTATAACACTCAAAGCACAATATTTAAGTTTTAACCCCCAAAACAAGATAACATGCTTTCCAAATGAGGTAATTATAGAATACTCCCGGAGTAAGGTATCAAGATGGAATTTGGCTTCTCTCTATGGAAATGTGTGTATATATAAATGTACACAAGCTAGAAAAAATTTTCAAGGGGGGTGCAGCTAAATATAACAACATTAATAAAATATATATATATATATATATTATATTTTTTAATTCCTAAGCAAATATGAAATGGATTGAACTTTTTTAGGGGTTTAACATCTAAAGTTTCAACATTTGGGATAGAGGATTGAGCATTAACCTCTCAATCTTGCACATTTTTCTCTTAAAATATGCATCATCCCAATTTTGATAATTTTTTCCCTTAAAATATGCATCAATTATGAATAGTTTCCCATAAAAAAAAAAATTCTAGAGGAGCCCATAAGGAAATTTTCTTTTAATTTATGTTATTTTTTAATAAACAAATAGGAAAATGCAAAATGTTAGGGGGAGCTAAGGCTCCCCCTCCCCCCCCACTCCTTAATTTATGTTATTTTTTAATAAACAAATAGGAAAATACAAAATGTTCCCCCCCCCCTCCCCGCGTGTATAGGTGTTAGAATTAATGTGTCAAAGTCTTTCTAAAACATTTTATTGTCTAACACGACAAATTTTTGTTGCAACAAAAAGGTTGCACTATTGATCTTTAGGTCGATTGATACTTTTTGGTATTTCCAACAGAAACGTCCAAAGTTTAAATCCCTCTCTCCACTTTAAATGTACCCCAAAAAAATTGATATTATGAAATTATGATTGATTCAATATCCAATTTAAGTATTGCGCAAGACCAATATATGGGACCGTGACGTCTGTCATTTTTGCCGCTTCGATGTAGGGTACTGGACTTTGATGTGTAATCTTTTTGGTTGCCAATGAAGTCCTTCTTTATTCATAAAATAAATAATAATAATAATAATAATAATAATAATAATAATAATAAAAGACCAATATATGGGAAGCCAAGTTTGGCTTATAAATCGTATCGTTGATCTACTAAATCTTCTAATTGTTCGGTGTTTGATAATGCATTTCAGAAATCCTTCGATTCCTAGTCGTATGGACATAAAACATAGTCTAAGTGTTTAAAACATTTTATTATCGTTGAATACCTTCTTTTTTTTCTTTTTTCTTTTTTAAGAATCATTATCGTTGAATACTTGTGTAATAGAACAAATCTCCATTACAACGAAAAAGGTTACATGTACATGGATATTATGAAGTTTCAGGGATCAATTCAATATATATACCATTTAAGCATGTTGCAAAAAAACAATATAAGGGAGCTGAAGTTAGGTCATAAATCGTATCATTGATCTCTAACTGCATTTTTTATCTAATTGATCTCTAACTACTAGAGTTTGATAATGCATTTGAGACATCCTCCTCGTCGTAGTCATATGGACCTAAAATATGGGTTAAACCATATTTTTGGTCCCTAAATTATGCACCAAAATTTCACTTTGGTCCTTAAACTATTACAAAAGTGTCACGTTGGTCATATGTTCATAACGCCATGAGTTTTTTTCCAACATGGACAAATTTGAGTGAGCTAGCATTTTTCATTTTAAAAAAAATGGAATATACTAAAATACCTTTCGAACAATTCTAATTCATTCCTCCCATTCCTATCCAAAGGGTATTTTAGTAAATTTCATTTTTCAAAATTTTTTTAACTAAGAAATGCCAGCTCATTTAAATTTGTACATGTTAGCAAAAACACTCACGACATTTTTTACCATAGGACCAATTTAACACTTAAGGACCAAAAAAATAAAGAAAAATTCTAAGGACCAAAGTGAAACTTGGTGTATAGTTTAGGGTCCAAAAGTGTACTTTAGCCTAAAATATAGTCAAACTAGCTTTACGTATTTGCTTTTAGAGTAAAAAAAAAAAGATTATTGTAATGTAATATTAATTGAGTTATATACTGTTAGTAATGGATAAATATTTATTTAATTTAGTGAAAATTCTTAGAATTGTTGTCTATAAATCTCTTTAAAAAAAAATAAATAAATAAAAAAAAGAGAGGATATTTTTCAGAAATAGAATATAATTATTTGCATTTTCTTTTGGTATGGAGTGAAATAAACTAGAAGCAAGCTAAATGACTTACAAATATCGTGCTCCTAAATTTTTTTTTTTTTAATAATTCGATAGTTGAAGGAGAAAAGATTTGAATCTTAATTCTCTTAACAAAAGAGACCAAATTCATGCCAATTGAGTTATAAATCGATTTTAAAATATTATGCATAACGTATATTATGCATAACGTATTTTAAAATCTTAATTCTCCCATATTCTCTTGCATGCCCAAGCCCTTCCCATATTCTCTTGCTCCACTTCGTCCCACTCTATCGTCCTCTACCTCTCTACATCTCCTTTCCCATATTCTCTTGCTCCGCTTCCTCCCACTCTATGGTCCTCTACCTCTCTACATCTCCTAACGGGTGACAAACAATAGCTAAATTTTTATTTTTTATTTTTTTATTTACAATCTCTAATTGTATTTTTGTAGTACTAATAAGAATTATTTTCCTCTTGTTACTGCAGAGAAGACATGGCCAGGGTCTACCCTCAAATATTTTTTTAAAAAATTAGTTGTATAAAAAATAATTGGATATTATAAAGTGTCTTTTGGACCTTAAACTTGGTGCTCAAATACTTAGCCTAAATTTTTATTTATTTATTTAAATTTAATACATATAAAATTGGTCATCCTTATCATACCATCACATATGGAATACATCATTTTGATAATAACTCCAAACTCACAAAAAGTGAGTATTGTAGAATGATCTACGCAAATATACAACTAACAACACTGGCACTGGTACCCAAACGCTTCCTGGCGGCGACAACGGCGTTACCAACAGCAGAGAGCCACGTTGCTTTTGGACCTTAAACTTGGTGCTCAAATACAGCCTGGTCACATCCATTCTCGTGCTACCAAATATACATAGCTGGTACCCAAACGCTCCTGGCGGCGAAAGGCGTTACAACAGCCAGCCAAGACAACATCCAACCCATAGCTCTCAGTCAACCCTGAGGTTATAATGTGACTAGCTTGTTCTGGAGAAAATCACGTTCATATATACTGGTATAATGGTATTGGTATGCATTTTGTTGGTTAGTCTAAGTAAAAGAAACTGTGACTTGTGAGGTTTGCAGTTTACTTATTATGTATTATTTTTATCCTTTTCTTTTTCCGTTTTCCGTTTTGCATAATCTGTAGTATGTTGTGTGTCCCTCTGTTGGATTGAATAGTGAATAAAGTGATTTTTCTCCAATACTAATTGAGGTTTATGAAAATTTGAACACGTCTCTATTTCTCATTGCCGAGGCTTATGACAGTAATTCATTATTAATTCATGGTTTATTAATAAATAAAAAAAAGTGTGGATTTGGGCCTTTTTTCTTTTTGTTGGCTCGTTTGGGAAGTCTTTATAGGGGAAATTGATTTGGGCTTCCAAATCCAAATATTCCGTTTGGGGCTCACAAAATAAATACGTGGATTTGGAAAGATATATATATATATAAAGCCCAAAATCTACATGTAGAGGTCACTTTTTTCATCTTCTTTTTTTTGCGAAATGGTTCTTGGTTTTTTTCTTAATTTCCAATCAAAGACTATGATTGATGCAGATCTAATGATGATCTGGAATTGTGTGTTGGTATTCTGTAGATTTAAGTCCATTTTTTTCCTAACAAGGGAGTACTTTCCAAATGCCAGATTTTCCAGTCAAAATTAATGGGTTGAACGGCCAAACAGAAGCAGATAAATACTAAATAGCCCAAAAAATTATCATGTCTCACTAATTTTTTTTTTTTACCTCTTTCTGGTTGGGGTGTTCTCATTTTAGTCCTTTCAACTTGATTTTTTTTTTTTTCATCCCTCACATCTGATGATGTTTGCCATGGTCTCAGTGAGTGACATCTATTACATGTCAAATTAGTAGTTGATACACAAATTTGAGACATGGATATTATGAAATTTCTCTATCAATTGAATATAAAATTTAAGCTTGGCGCAAGACCAATATAGGGAGAGCCAAGATTATATCGTTGATCAACTAAATCTTATAACTTCTACGTGTTTGATGATGCATTTGATACGTCCTCCACTTTCTAGTTATATATATGGAATGATGGACATAAAACATATCAAACTAACTTTACCTATTTGCTTTTAGAGAAAATGATAGAAATTAATCATTGTTATGTAGTATTAATTGAGTTATATATAGTAGTGGCTACATAGTTATTTAATTTTGTGTGAATTCTCAGAACTTGTTGTATATAAATCTGTTAAAAACACAGCAAGAATAATTTTGAGAAATAGATCAATTATAATTGTTTGCATTTTCTTTTGGTATGGAAGGAAATAAACTAGAAGCAAGCTAAATGGTTCACAAGCATCACTTTAGAGGAGCAGAGCACATTCCTATGTAATAGATATAAGAGTATACAAAAGTAGATATATGAATATTCATATATACTCTTGGTCTTTTTATATATATATAAATATTAATTAGCTAAATGGTAAAAAATAATCATCATAAAATAGACTATTCGTGAATTATTGGGATTATGAATTATTGGATTTTTTTATATATATATTTATCGTATCTATTTAAATGGGATAGTAATTAGTAAGCGTGAATGATTAGTATATCGTTGTTAAACTAGAACATTGACAAGGCAATTTTCGAATATATGAAAAGTAAAAAACTAAGACCTACTATGAGGCCATAGACACAATCATGAGCCAAACAAAAAGCAAGATTACAAAGTAATTGAGGCACTTAGCAAAAAAAAATAAAAATACAAAGTAATTGAGGATACAAGGACTGCACATTACAAAAAGCAAACCAAGATACACAATTATGAGCCAAAGAAGGTCATAGCCAATATATAACAAAGTGATAAGTGATGCCATATAAAAAAGCTCCCTACAAAATTTAGCCAAAAAAAAGCTTCCTATACCCCAAAAAAATAAAATAAATAAAATAAAACAAACTCGCTGCAAAAACCCAGGCCAAATTCACAATATATGGCCTCACACACAAAGATTCATAACCCATATATAACAAAGTAATAACTAAGCCAGGCCATAGAAAAAGCTTGATATAAAAACACCCTTAAACCAAATTTACAATATATGGCCTCACACACTCTTGTTTTAGCTCCTTAAGCAAACATGCCCAAGCTCTTTCCATACTCTCTTCCAAAAGGTGACAATAGCTCCTTAAGCAAACTTGCTACTCAAAATCTGGTCATTCTCAATTCCTCTTCATCACACTCATTCTCGTACTACGCACGTTAACAACTAACAACAATGGTACCCAAATGCTTGCTGTTGCTGGCGGCGAGGGTGTTACAACTTACAAGCGTCAGGCGTCAGCCAAGACAATATCCAAATTACAGTTCTGAACGCAACGTTGTCTAATGAGCCTCCAATATACATACTATACTATTATTACTATGTTACTATGTAGGCTTCCCTTCGTTTGAAGCTTCTAGAAGAGAAAATCGCCTTCATTCATAAAGTTGAAACAGAGGAACCATGCTCATGCATGCGTGCTCTGTTTTTGTTCAATTGTTAGTTTGAATTACGTAGATTGGTTTTACTCTTGACTTGCTGAGTTTTATGAATAATAGTGTGAATTTGAATATTTTTCTTTCAGTTGGCCCATTTGGGAAATTTTCGTAAGGGAAATTGATTTGGGCTCACAAGATAAAGATGTGGATTTGGATGGATTTATATTGAACTCCCAATTCAACATGGAGAGGTCACTTGATTTCATTTTTGTGAAATGGTTTTCAGTTGTTTTCCTAATTGCCAATCAAAGATCAATAATGATTTATTCAGTTCTAATTGTTCTTTTGGATGAGATCTGGAATTTTTTTTTTTTCCCTGAATGGATGAGATCTAGAATTTGGTCATTGATATATATATTTTTTTTTGCTAAATGTGAAAATTTCATTATAAAGTAGAATAAACAAGGCAAAGAGTTCTGAAGTCATCGATAATTGATTCCATATTTAGCTGGTATTTCCAATTTTTCTCCTCCCAATTTTCCACTGAACTTTCGTTGTCTTAAATAGAAACAAATCTGGCCGTTTTTAGCATTTAATTGCATACCATACGGAGGTCCATACCTTTTCCTTTCACTCAGGGTATCCTTAATTCCTATATAACACCATAAAATTATCAAACCCAATCAAACACACAAATGGGGAAGTCAAGCCAATTACCATATCTTTCTAGGCTTCCTCTTCTTTTTCTTTTTCTTCTTCAAATTTCCACTACATGGGCAGCCTCTAATTCAGTCTATGAGACCTTTGTTCAATGCCTATCAGACCAAACAAAACAACCAGACCTAATCTCCAAAATAGTCTATGCTCAAAACAACCCTTCTTACACATCAGTACTACAAGCCTACATTCGAAACGCCCAGTTCAATACCTCATCCACACCAAAACCTGTCATCATTGTGACCCCAACAAACGAATCCCATGTCCCAGCTGCTGTTGTTTGCTCCAAGAAAAATGGACTTCAAATTAGAATCCGCAGTGGTGGCCATGATTACGCGGGCATCTCGTATGTATCCGATGTCCCATTTATCATCCTTGATATGTTCAATCTTCGGTCTATTACAGTTGATATGAATGAACAAACTGCTTGGGTACAAACCGGTGCTACGCTTGGAGAACTTTATTATAGCATATGGAAGAAAAGCAAAGTACATGGCTTCCCAGCTGGGGTTTGTCCCACTGTTGGTGTTGGTGGCCACGTGAGTGGTGGAGGATATGGTAACATGTTGCGAAAATATGGTCTAACTACGGATAATGTTGTTGATGCTAGAATAGTCGATGTAAATGGTAGAATTCTTGATAAGAATTCGATGGGAGAAGATCTTTTTTGGGCAATTAGAGGAGGTGGAGGAGCTAGCTTTGGAGTGATATTGGCATACAAAATAAATTTGGTTTCTGTTCCAGAGACCATTTCAGTTTTCCGGGCTGAGAGGACATTGGAAGAGAATGCTACCGATATTGTTTATCGGTGGCAACAAGTTGCACCAACCACAGATGAAAACCTTTTCATGAGGATGCTGATACAACCTTCAACTTCGAAAGTGAACAAGGGGGCGAAGACTATTAAAGCCACAATTATAGCAGAGTTTCTAGGAAAAGCAGATGATGTTGTGGCATTGTTAGGCAAGGAGTTTCCTGAGTTAGGCCTGAAGAAGGAAGATGTTAAAGAAATGAGTTGGATCGATTCTGTTCTCTGGTGGAATCAAAATAATGGCACTCCTGAATTCTTGCTCAACCGGAATCCTAATTCCGCTGATTACGTGAGGAGGAAGTCAGATTACGTGCAGACCCCGATTCCTAAAGCTAGGTTGGAATGGCTATGGCAGAGAATTATTGAGAATGGAAGACCCGGAATGGTTTTCAATCCATATGGAGGAAAAATGAACAAAATCCCCATCACAGAAACGGCATTTGCACATCGAGCTGGGAATTTGTTCAAAGTCCAGTACTCAGTAACCTGGGAAGATGGGGGAATTGAGGCAGAAAATAACAACACAGCTCAGATAAGGAATCTTTACAGATTAATGACCCCATTTGTGTCAAAGAATCCTAGGAGTGCTTATTTGAACTATAGGGACCTTGACATTGGTATTAGTCACAGTGGTAGCTATGCAGAAGGGAAGGTTTATGGGGTAAAGTACTTCAACCAAAATTTTGATAGGTTGGTTAAGGTAAAGACTGCTGTTGATCCTCAGAATTTCTTCAGGAATGAACAGAGCATTCCAACTCTCTCTTCCAAGTAAGGCTTAGGAAAGAAACCAATAATTTTGATGGTCTCAATATGAGGCGTGATTGTATCAAAATAAAAAATAACTTGTGACTTTTTACCATAATTGGATAAATTTTCCCATTTCTTGGTGTTCCTAAGTTTAGTCTTTTTGCAATTTTCTTTCTTTGATTTTCCTTTTGTTCTTAATTATCAAATTATGTGACATGAGCCATGAAATGGTAATTAGTAGCAATCTCATTCATTTGTAGTGGTGAAGTTGTAAAAAATTAATCACCAGAATGATATGAGGAGGTCTGCCAAAATTGCCAATAGGTCTGACTTTTTTTTCTTTTTCTTTTTCTGCACTTAGTTGGATCCTTGTGAATCTCATCACTAATATAGAGGAAGAACTTCTCTACCACATAAAAGAAACAATTTTTAATCTAAATTTTGCTTTAAGATTGGTCCGTTCTTGTAAAATTCAACTGGCCATTTTGAGATTCAGGCTGGTACTTTGTCAGTTTCCCATTCTTGACAAACAAGTTATAAAACAATTACAATTAGCACAAAAAAAAGGATCAAAGGAATCAAGCTTGAAGCGATTTCCAAAGCCCAAATTGCCATTACAAAAAATGATATGAGGAGGTCTGCCAAAATTGCCATTACAAAAAATGCATGAGAAATTCAAGCTTGAAGCGATTTCCAAAGCCCATACA
>OU015766.1:25107509-25212747 GCA_907173295.1 Fagus sylvatica | reverse complement strand
AAAACAAACTCGCTGCAAAAACCCAGGCCAAATTCACAATATATGGCCTCACACACAAAGATTCATAACCCATATATAACAAAGTAATAACTAAGCCAGGCCATAGAAAAAGCTTGATATAAAAACACCCTTAAACCAAATTTACAATATATGGCCTCACACACTCTTGTTTTAGCTCCTTAAGCAAACATGCCCAAGCTCTTTCCATACTCTCTTCCAAAAGGTGACAATAGCTCCTTAAGCAAACTTGCTACTCAAAATCTGGTCATTCTCAATTCCTCTTCATCACACTCATTCTCGTACTACGCACGTTAACAACTAACAACAATGGTACCCAAATGCTTGCTGTTGCTGGCGGCGAGGGTGTTACAACTTACAAGCGTCAGGCGTCAGCCAAGACAATATCCAAATTACAGTTCTGAACGCAACGTTGTCTAATGAGCCTCCAATATACATACTATGTTACTATGTAGGCTTCCCTTCGTTTGAAGCTTCTAGAAGAGAAAATCGCCTTCATTCATAAAGTTGAAACAGAGGAACCATGCTCATGCATGCGTGCTCTGTTTTTGTTCAATTGTTAGTTTGAATTACGTAGATTGGTTTTACTCTTGACTTGCTGAGTTTTATGAATAATAGTGTGAATTTGAATATTTTTCTTTCAGTTGGCCCATTTGGGAAATTTTCGTAAGGGAAATTGATTTGGGCTCACAAGATAAAGATGTGGATTTGGATGGATTTATATTGAACTCCCAATTCAACATGGAGAGGTCACTTGATTTCATTTTTGTGAAATGGTTTTCAGTTGTTTTCCTAATTGCCAATCAAAGATCAATAATGATTTATTCAGTTCTAATTGTTCTTTTGGATGAGATCTGGAATTTTTTTTTTTTTCCCTGAATGGATGAGATCTAGAATTTGGTCATTGATATATATATTTTTTTTTGCTAAATGTGAAAATTTCATTATAAAGTAGAATAAACAAGGCAAAGAGTTCTGAAGTCATCGATAATTGATTCCATATTTAGCTGGTATTTCCAATTTTTCTCCTCCCAATTTTCCACTGAACTTTCGTTGTCTTAAATAGAAACAAATCTGGCCGTTTTTAGCATTTAATTGCATACCATACGGAGGTCCATACCTTTTCCTTTCACTCAGGGTATCCTTAATTCCTATATAACACCATAAAATTATCAAACCCAATCAAACACACAAATGGGGAAGTCAAGCCAATTACCATATCTTTCTAGGCTTCCTCTTCTTTTTCTTTTTCTTCTTCAAATTTCCACTACATGGGCAGCCTCTAATTCAGTCTATGAGACCTTTGTTCAATGCCTATCAGACCAAACAAAACAACCAGACCTAATCTCCAAAATAGTCTATGCTCAAAACAACCCTTCTTACACATCAGTACTACAAGCCTACATTCGAAACGCCCAGTTCAATACCTCATCCACACCAAAACCTGTCATCATTGTGACCCCAACAAACGAATCCCATGTCCCAGCTGCTGTTGTTTGCTCCAAGAAAAATGGACTTCAAATTAGAATCCGCAGTGGTGGCCATGATTACGCGGGCATCTCGTATGTATCCGATGTCCCATTTATCATCCTTGATATGTTCAATCTTCGGTCTATTACAGTTGATATGAATGAACAAACTGCTTGGGTACAAACCGGTGCTACGCTTGGAGAACTTTATTATAGCATATGGAAGAAAAGCAAAGTACATGGCTTCCCAGCTGGGGTTTGTCCCACTGTTGGTGTTGGTGGCCACGTGAGTGGTGGAGGATATGGTAACATGTTGCGAAAACATGGTCTAACTACGGATAATGTTGTTGATGCTAGAATAGTTGATGTAAATGGTAGAATTCTAGATAAGAATTCGATGGGAGAAGATCTTTTTTGGGCAATTAGAGGAGGTGGAGGAGCTAGCTTTGGAGTGATATTGGCATACAAAATAAATTTGGTTTCTGTTCCAGAGACCATTTCAGTTTTCCGGGCTGAGAGGACATTGGAAGAGAATGCTACCGATATTGTTTATCGGTGGCAACAAGTTGCACCAACCACAGATGAAAACCTTTTCATGAGGATGCTGATACAACCTTCAACTTCGAAAGTGAACAAGGGGGCGAAGACTATTAAAGCCACAATTATAGCAGAGTTTCTAGGAAAAGCAGATGATGTTGTGGCATTGTTAGGCAAGGAGTTTCCTGAGTTAGGCCTGAAGAAGGAAGATGTTAAAGAAATGAGTTGGATCGATTCTGTTCTCTGGTGGAATCAAAATAATGGCACTCCTGAATTCTTGCTCAACCGGAATCCTAATTCCGCTGATTACGTGAGGAGGAAGTCAGATTACGTGCAGACCCCGATTCCTAAAGCTAGGTTGGAATGGCTATGGCAGAGAATTATTGAGAATGGAAGACCCGGAATGGTTTTCAATCCATATGGAGGAAAAATGAACAAAATCCCCATCACAGAAACGGCATTTGCACATCGAGCTGGGAATTTGTTCAAAGTCCAGTACTCAGTAACCTGGGAAGATGGGGGAATTGAGGCAGAAAATAACAACACAGCTCAGATAAGGAATCTTTACAGATTAATGACCCCATTTGTGTCAAAGAATCCTAGGAGTGCTTATTTGAACTATAGGGACCTTGACATTGGTATTAGTCACAGTGGTAGCTATGCAGAAGGGAAGGTTTATGGGGTAAAGTACTTCAACCAAAATTTTGATAGGTTGGTTAAGGTAAAGACTGCTGTTGATCCTCAGAATTTCTTCAGGAATGAACAGAGCATTCCAACTCTCTCTTCCAAGTAAGGCTTAGGAAAGAAACCAATAATTTTGATGGTCTCAATATGAGGCGTGATTGTATCAAAATAAAAAATAACTTGTGACTTTTTACCATAATTGGATAAATTTTCCCATTTCTTGGTGTTCCTAAGTTTAGTCTTTTTGCAATTTTCTTTCTTTGATTTTCCTTTTGTTCTTAATTATCAAATTATGTGACTTGAGCCATGAAATTGTAATTAGTAGCAATCTCATTCATTTGTAGTGGTGAAGTTGTAAAAAATTAATCACCAGAATGATATGAGGAGGTCTGCCAAAATTGCCAATAGGTCTGACTTTTTTTTCTTTTTCTTTTTCTGCACTTAGTTGGATCCTTGTGAATCTCATCACTAATATAGAGGAAGAACTTCTCTACCACATAAAAGAAACAATTTTTAATCTAAATTTTGCTTTAAGATTGGTCCGTTCTTGTAAAATTCAACTGGCCATTTTGAGATTCAGGCTGGTACTTTGTCAGTTTCCCATTCTTGACAAACAAGTTATAAAACAATTACAATTAGCACAAAAAAAAGGATCAAAGGAATCAAGCTTGAAGCGATTTCCAAAGCCCAAATTGCCATTACAAAAAATGATATGAGGGGGTCTGCCAAAATTGCCATTACAAAAAATGCATGAGAAATTCAAGCTTGAAGCGATTTCCAAAGCCCATACAATGGCAGCTGCTTTGGCACAAGAAGGATCAAAGGAATCAATCTGTTTGAGCCAGGCTTGTAAAATAGAACCCGTGTGATCTCTGGCAACAACAGCAATCTTCGCAAAGCTTCCGGAGAAAGCTCCATCCACATTGAGCTTAATTCCATTTTTTCCCTAACAGAGCACCAAATAAGGTCAACTTTGCCTTGTCCATTTCAACCATCTTTTATCTTTACCTTGTCTTATGT
This sequence comes from Fagus sylvatica, assembly GCA_907173295.1. Lineage (NCBI taxonomy): Eukaryota > Viridiplantae > Streptophyta > Magnoliopsida > Fagales > Fagaceae > Fagus > Fagus sylvatica. Next base: position 25,209,019 of record OU015766.1, on the reverse strand, counting down.
GGTACAACGGAGTACATTCCAAATGACAGCTTTTTGTTGGTGGACAATCAGTACAAATACAATACAAGTTCAAAAAGGTTGGGAGTGACAAATATTATAGTCAGAGACTCAGAAGTGAGTTTAGCCTATAACATAGCTTCCAGTCCTAACCATTTGGTTGACCCAAACAGATGCAAATATAAAGCCCAAAAAACCAACCTCTGGATTTAATTGGGTTGACCAAGCAATAAGCCCAAAATTTTAATTAAATAGTATATTTGCTCTCGGTTTGGTTTATCCTGGAGCATGTGCCATTTTAACTCCAATTCGAATCTATAATAAGTCTCCAAAAACCGACATTTAAAAGTAAGAAAAAGTTTTCTTTTATTTAAAATTTTAAATGATATGGCCAAAAAAATAAAGATAAAATTCAGATGTTATTCCAATCAATTAATTGCCAATCTGATCATAAAAATAACATCCATAGTAAACAACCAGAAAGAAATAACGGATAGAAAAACAATGCCCTAATTGATGGCTTATTTTAATAAAAAAACAAAAGAAAACATTAGTGGAAAAGAAAATTAGAAATAAGTGATACTTCATTTCTTTCACTATCAATACCATACTTAGCAAAATCTATATCTATATCTATAATAGTATCTAAAATCAAGGATGTGTGACTTTTTATTAACTCCTTCATAATTTTACACATTATTTTATGTTTTTTATTAATTATTTGAGTATCTTACAAGCAATAGACTCACATTCATAAATATGGAACTTAAAAGACATTGATTTGTAAATTTTCACACGGGGCCTAAATCCCCCGTTTGGGCAGATGAAATAGAAGCCAAAATCCACACGTGAAGGTCAGTTTTTTTTTTTTTTTAATCTTCTTTTTGCTTCACATTTGGAGGAACATCCTACATGAATTTGCTCACTGGAGCCGATTTACTGGTCATTAAGTACCAAAATTGATAAGGCTTGAAAGAATTTTTCTTTAACTCTCCATACTACTGAATTTGTTATCCAGAACGTGAAATATTTCCCCCATTTTAAATCTCTAAAAAATTTTGTCACTTTTCCGTCCAGGAGGAATAGATACACCCATTTTAGCGGTAGTCCTAGACAAAAGGAGGAAGGGAATTCCACCTGCAACTACTAATTGTAGCTCCAGTATCTATAAGAATATTAAGCCTGTGTTTGGATCCTCTATTCAAAAGTGATTTCACAGATTTTTATGCATAGAATGCATTCTGCGAAAAATCTGAGATGTTTGTTTGGGATTTTAGAAAATGTAAAATGCATTCTAGGCAGAATACATTTTGCAAATTCTCATTTCTAGAGCAAAAGTCAAAATCCAAAATATTTTGGATTCTGATTCTATCTTCTACTTTTAATTTTTGCTAAAGTAAATGGGACTCACTTACAACAGTTTATTACTTGAACAACTCTTTTTTCCCTGCTTAATTTTTCTCTTTCTTTCTTTTATTTTCCTTCCCTCTCTTTTGTTCCCTACTTTTTTCTTTTTTTGATGTATTCCCTATTTTTTCTCTTTCTTTCTTTTATCTTTGAAAAATTATTCTCATTTTCTCATTTTGTATCAATGAACCAGGGATGATTTGGAATGATCGTTAGTAATGTTTTTTTTTCTTTATTTAATGTAAACTTGTTATGATGTGCTTTTTCTAGCACTTTATTTGTAATGTTTGGATTTTATGTCACATTATGTCTTTTTCTTTTATTTCCTTTTCTTTTATTTGTAATTTTTGTAATGTTTGAATGTTATATAAAAGAGAGGAGGAAAAAAATAAATAAATAAAAATAAAACCCTGAGAAATGGGGGAGGGGTGTGAACTGTGAGGAGGAAATGAGAGAAAAAATGAGATGGGTGAGGGGGGATGTATGTGTGTGGTGGGGGAGAAGAAAAAAGAAAGGCAGGGGGTACATGGGTGGTGGGGAAAAAAAAAAAAAAGGAAATAAAAAAGAAAAAAGAAATGGGGAGTGGGGTTTACGTGTATGGTGGGAAAAAAGGGGGAGTGGAAAAGAAAGAAGAAAAAAAAATTTGAAAGGGAAAAAACTAAATTGGTTTTATTTATATGTTCACTTTGTTTGGTGCAAAGTGTAGAATTGTGAAAATTTATTTAGAGGATGTCTATGATATTTTTTTTTATCATAAATGGTTTGTGTATATCTCTATTGCACACACAATACACATTTTTCTATATTTTTTTATTACATTGTTCAAATTTTATAAAAATGTGTGCAAGGAGATGTGCACAAATCATGACCTATTTTTTTTTATTAGTAGACATTAATTTAAATCACAACGTAATACTTTATTTCTTTATTACATTTTTAAAATTGTATTGATAGTAAATGTATTTTTAGCCTTGTATTGAGATATTTAAAAAAAAAAAATGTTAATTACATAATCTATACTAATAATATATTATTTAATAGGGAAGAATGCATTTTTTAAAATACCAACCAAACGCAATTCTTTTCAGTATAATCACTTCTTAGAAATAATTTCAATATTTTACCAAATGCACTATTTTCAGCAAAATATATTCTAGAGAATGCATTATCGAAAATGCATTCTAGAGAATGCATTCCCAAAATAGAAAATCCAAACACAAGCCTGTGTTTGGATCCTCTACTTAAAAGTGATTTCATGGATTTTTATGCATAAAATGCATTCTGCAAAAAATCTGAGATGTTTGGTTGGGATTTTGGAAAATACAAAATACATTCTGCCTAGAATGCATTTTGCAAATTCTCATTTCTAGAGCAGAAGTCAAAATCCAAAATATTTTGGATTCTGATTCTAGCTTCTACTTTTAATTTTTGCTAAAGTAAATGGGACCCACTTATAACAGTTTATTATTTGAAGGACTCTTTTTTCCCTTGCTTAATTTTTCTCTTCCTTTCTTTTATTTTCCTTCCCCCTCTTTTGTTCCCTACTTTTTCTCTTTTTTTGTTGTGTTCCCTACTTTTTCTCCTTTTTATTTTATTTTATTTTATTTTTATCATAAATGGTTTGTGTATATCTCTATTGCACAGACAATACACATTTCTTTATTTTTTTTATTAAATTGTTCACATTTTATAAAAATATGTGCAAGGAGATGTGCACAAATCATTATCTATTTTTTTTATTAGTAGACATTAATTTAAATCACAACGTAATACTTTATTTCTTTATTACATTGTTAATTTTGTATTGGTAATAAATGTATTTTTAGCCTTGTATTGAGATATTTTAAAAAAAAATGTTAATTACATAATGTATACTAATAATATATTATTTAATAGAAAGAATGCATTCTTTAAAATACCGACCAAACACAATTCCTTTTAGCATAATCACTTCTTATAAATAATTTCAATATTTTACCAAATGTACTATTTTCAGCAAAATGCATTCTAAAGAATGCATTCTCGAAAATACATTATAGTAAAAATGCATTCTCTAGGTAAATATTATGCATAGCGTAATGGGTATTTCATGTCATATATATGGGTGGGTATGATGAATATCCGATTGGGGAGGAGACGTCACACGTTGCACACTGTCAACAGGCAATTGGCCAGCGACTTGCGCAAGTGTCTGGAATTAAATTGCTAATTCAGAGACGTTGACGCATTTTGGTATTAAATAGCTAATTCAAGGAACTAATCTCACTTTTCCCGTAATTTGCAGTTTAAAAAGTTGTGAAATATATGCGAAAGTTTGATGACATAAATTAATGATGCTTTTAAGAATTGTACAAATTGTTGGTCACTTATAAGTATCATCTTTGGTTGATGCAGAGGAAGCAAACAAATGTGCCCATCAAAAGAAACCAATAATCAAAACTAAAACATATCAAAGTACAAAAGCACAAGACCAAGTTCGTTTCACTTCATGCCTTTCATCAGAGAAATTAACATGCCCAGGGGTGTCCATGATGTTACGGGAGTGATTTTGATGTCTACGACAATATAAATGGTGATATTTATCATTCCAATTGTCTATAAATTTAAGGTCAAAATATTGTTTTCGTTCCTAAACTATACAGATGGTGGTTTTTGCTCAAAAAGTTTGAGTCCGACAAATAGATTGTATAATTTGGTGCTGTTTAGAAAATGATAAAAATTAATAATGCAGAATTGATTTAAGGGCAAATTGCATTTTTCCTCCTTTATGTATGGGGTTAATTTCAATTCCCCAATCTATCTACTGAACTGAGCAATGTTCCCCTTTATCTTTTGAAATTGTATAACTTATCCCAAACATTTATTTTTTTGTTAAATACTAACATACATATGCGAAATGTCTAAAATACTCTATTTTAACCCATTTTACCCAACTCACCCAATCTTTTAATCCGAATTTAAAAAAAAAAAAAAAAAAAAATTGAAAATGCTCATAAGAATGTCAGATTTGCTCGCAAACGTTCTAACTTCCCTTTGCATTCCATTACACTCGCGCATAAAACAAGAAAATGGCAAAACATTAATTGGTGAAGAGTTTATCACTATGCCCAGCTAGTCTAAAGCAATGCAGTACAAGATAGCTTAAATCATTAACTATTCTTTTTATATTAAAATAAACCAAAATTAGTGAGATGTGCTTGGTTTCTTTTATCTTGCTTGGGTGATTCTTGAGGCGCTGTGTGCTATATATGATCTCATTTGAAGGATTAATTGGCAGCTTAAACAAAATAAGAGTTTGATTCTTGTTGTGTGTACTGTGTTGTGTGTTGAAAGAAAAAGAAGAAGAAAGTGCAGAGAGTTTATTCCCTGCCATTTTTACAGCACATCATCCATTTGAGAGAGCGAGAGCTACTGCTTGAGTGAATATTTTCCTAACTTTTTTTTTTTTGTTCTTGATCTTGAGCTTGTTTACATTCCAATATTAAAGCAAAGATCATTAATTCTATTTGTTATATATTTATTTTTGTTAACTGTCCATGACTCAAAGATATTTGATATCGTGAGTTTCAAAGTTTTTTTTTTTTAATCAAATCTAGGTTTAGAGATTGGGTTGGTTGGGTTAAATGGTTTAAAATAGGGTATTTTAGACATTTCACATAGGTTCTGTTAGTATTTAACAGAAAAATAGATGTTCGGGGTTAGTTGCACAATTTCAAAAGATAGAGGGAGACATTGCTCAGTTCAATAGATAAATAGGAAAATTGAAACTAACCCTATACATAACGGGGGAAAAGTGCAATTTGCCCTTGATTTAATTATGTATTGTTAGTAGTAACTATGTATTTATTAATTTGGTGCTTTTTCTCTTTCTAATAATCTGTTTATATATAAGAGTAAAATTTAAATACAGTTTCTCTTGTGTTGTGCTTTAAGATTTTTAATTAAAATTAAACATATTGTTATATTGATCAATACAGTACAAATAGTGTTATTCAAGAAATCAAAGTCAAACAAGGAAGGTCAAAGTCAACAATCAACGGTTCGGTTCACAGTTCAAACTTTGGTCTGGTTTACAAGCTATCTAGCTCGGGTCTAAGGTGGGCCAAGCGGGTTTGATCTTGGCCTGGTTGAATTTGGTTCAGGTCAAGTACAATGGGCTTAGAGCTCAATGGGTTGAATAACACTAACACTGTCCTAAAAACAATTACATTCAATGCAATTAAGTATTTGAATTCAATATAATGTATAACACTCAAAGCACAATATTTAAGTTTTAACCCCCAAAACAAGATAACATGCTTTCCAAATGAGGTAATTATAGAATACTCCCGGAGTAAGGTATCAAGATGGAATTTGGTTTCTCTCTATGGAAATGTGTGTACATATACGTGTACACAAGCTAGAAAAAATTTTCAAGGGGGGCACAGCTAAATATAACAACATTAAAAAATATATATATATATATTTAATTATCCTAAGCAAATATCAAATGGATTGAACTTTTTTAGGGGTTTAACATCTAAAGTTTCAACATTTGAGATAGAGGATTGAGCATTAACCTCTCAATCTTGCACATTTTTCTCTTAAAATATGCATCATCTCAATTTTGACAATTTTTCCCTTAAAATATGCATCAATTATGAATAGTTTCCCATAAAAAAAAAAATTCCAGATGGAGCCCATAAGGAAATTTTCTTTTAATTTATGTTATTTTTTAATAAACAAATAGGAAAATGCAAAATGTTAGGGGGAGCTAAGGCTCCCCCTCCCCCCCACTCCTTAATTTATGTTATTTTTTAATAAACAAATAGGAAAATACAAAATGTTCCCCCCCCCCCCCGCGTGTATAGGTGTTAGAATTAATGTGTCAAAGTCTTTCTAGAACATTTTATTGTCTAACACGACAAATTTTTGTTGCAACAAAAAGGTTGCACTATTGATCTTTAGGTCGATTGATACTTTTTGGTATTTCCAACAGAAACGTCCAAAGTTTAAATCCCTCTCTCCACTTTAAATGTACCCAAAAAAATTGATATTATGAAATTATGATTGATTCAATATCCAATTTAAGTATTGCGCAAGACCAATATATGGGACTGTGACGTCTGTCATTTTTGCCGCTTCGATGTAAGGTACTGGACTTTGATGTGTAATCTTTTTGGTTGCCAATGAAAGTCCTTCTTTATTCATAAAATAAATAATAATAATAATAATAATAATAATAATAATAAGACCAATATATGGGAAGCCAAGTTTGGCTTATAAATCGTATCGTTGATCTACTAAATCTTCTAATTGTTCGGTGTTTGATAATGCATTTCAGAAATCCTTCGATTCCTAGTCGTATGGACATAAAACATAGTCTAAGTTTTTAAAACATTTTATTATCGTTGAATACCTTCTTTTTTCTTTTTTCCTTTTTAAGAATCATTATTGTTGAATACTTGTGTAATAGAACAAATCTCCATTACAACGAAAAAGGTTACATGTACATGGATATTATGAAGTTTCAGGGATCGATTCAATATATATACCATTTAAGCATGTTGCAAAAAAACAATATAAGGGAGCTGAAGTTAGGTCATAAATCGTATCATTGATCTCTAACTGCATTTTTTATCTAATTGATCTCTAACTACTAGGAGTTTGATAATGCATTTGAGACATCCTCCTCTTCGTAGTCATATGGACCTAAAATATGGGTTAAACCATATTTTTGGTCCCTAAATTATGCACCAAAATTTCACTTTGGTCCTTAAACTATTACAAAAGTGTCACGTTGGTCCTATGTTCATAACGCCATGAGTTTTTTTCCAACATGGAAAATTTGAGTGAGCTGGCAATTTTATACTAAAATACCTTTCGAACAATTCTAATTCATTCCTCCCATTCCTATCCAAAGGGTATTTTAGTAAATTTCATTTTTCAAAATTTTTTTAACTAAGAAATGCCTAGCTCATTTAAATTTGTACACGTTAGCAAAAACACTTACGACATTTTTTTACCATAGGACCAATTTAACACTTAAGGACCAAAAAAATAAAGAAAAATTCTAAGGACCAAGGTGAAACTTGGTGTATAGTTTAGGGTTCAAAAGTGTACTTTAGCCTAAAATATAGTCAAACTAGCTTTACGTATTTGCTTTTAGAGTAAAAAAAAAAAAAGATTATTGTAATGTAATATTAATTGAGTTATATACTGTTAGTAATGGATAAATATTTATTTAATTTAGTGAAAATTCTTAGAATTGTTGTCTATAAATCTCTTTAAAAAACAAATAAATAAATAAATAAAAGAGAGGATATTTTTCAGAAATAGAATATAATTATTTGCATTTTCTTTTGGTATGGAGGGAAATAAACTAGAAGCAAGCTAAATGACTTACAAATATCGTGCTCCTAAATTTTTTTTTTTTTATTTTAATAATTCGATAGTTGAGGGAGAAGAAGATTTGAATCTTAGTTCTCTTAACAAAAGAGACCAAATTCATGCCACATTGAGTTATAAATCGATTTTAAAATATTATGCATAACGTATATTAGATATATAAGTACATGAAACAATTTTTATGAAGTAACTCAACTAATATATCTTAGTGTTTTTAAGAGAAATATTTAGGATTCAAACTCTATTCCTTAATTTTCGAATTATAAAAAAGAAAAAAGGAAAGAAGAAAAAAAAATATGAATATCCATATGTAAGTTACCCGGTTAGTTAAATTATTGAGTCCCACCTCGGCTAGTAATAATAAGAATGAATGATCAATATGTCGCTAAACATTTCTGTTTTGATAAAATATGTCTGTCAGTTAAACTAACAGGCAGTTTCCGGATGTGGAAAAGCAAAGAGTGGAAGGGCTAAGGAGATGTCCTCTCGCTCAAAATTGAGGTGTCCATGTCACTACATTGGAACCAAGTCTCCACCCTCCAGGGGTGGAGACTTGGTTCCAATGTAGTGACAAGTTAGTACGGTACTAACTTGGGTTAAATCTGAGGTGTCCATGTCACTACCTCAGGTTAACCCAGGTTAAAAGCCCCAGGTCCATAAAATGCGAATGCCCAAGCCCTTCCATATTCCTTCCACTCTATCATCCTCTACATCTCTTGCTCCGCTCCCTTCCACTCTATCATCCTCTACATCTCCTTTTGCTCCGCTTCCTCCCACTCTATCGTCCTCTACCTCTCTACATCTCTTGCTCCGCTTCCTCCCACTCTATGGTCCTCTACCTCTTTACATCTCCTAACGGGTGACAAACAATAGCTATTGAAGGGGATATTTGTCAATTTCTCCAAAGTAAGAGATGAAGGCCTTCTACTGCGAAGAAGGCCGTCCGCTCCCTCATCTGATCAACTCCCTTCCACTGGTCACAACAAGCTTAGTCACCAGACTCAGATCCGTCCTTATCTCCTACGGGTACCAAGCGAGACACCTCATCGAATCTACACCTCACCTAGAACAGGTGTCTTCCGAGAATCCCGGGGATGAAGCCCTCGCAGCGTCGCCCAGCACCCCGCACAAGCCAGCCGTTACCTGCCAGATGAAGGGCCGTAAACACTCCAGGTGTCCCGAGATCGGACGGCCTCTGGAAGGCCACGTGGATGACCGAAAGACATAAAAGGCCATCCTCCTTCCGTACTCAGGTATGAACAGTAGACTGAAAAAATACAAAACTATTCTCTGCATTAAACCACCGGAAAGACCTTGACTAACAAAGGCATCGGAGCCTTCTAGGCCGGCCCCAAACCGGTGCCCCTCCGATCACCATATTTTCCTCTTGCAGGTCGTCTACTCTGCTTGCTCGTCTTGACTGCCGTCCACTGATTCCAGAGGTACATCAGTTGGCGCCGTCTGTGGGAACAAGCGCATCTTTGCTTTTCACCGCACCGATACAAAGGACTGCATGGTCAGGACACGATCGATGGAAATACACGCTCAAACGCTTCCCTCTAGTAGCCAGTCTCCTGAGATGGCTGCGATGGAGAAGCAAGTACGAGACCTCACTACCAACCTTCAGGAGCTCACCCAATAGAACCAGGTCCTTAACCAGAAGCTCCTGCAACATGAGACTGAGAAGCAGAGAGAAAAGGACAAGGGAAAGAGTAAGGAAAGGGGGGACGCTGAGTCTCGGCAAGAACAACAACAAGAACAACAACAAGAGCAACAGCAGGAACAACAACACGAGCAACGCCAAGAGCAAGAAGGTGAGACGAAGGGCGAAAACACGAGAATAACCGGTGAGGAGTCATCGGCCAAGTGGGAACAAGAGCTGAAGGCAATGAGGATACAAATGGGAGAGATGAAGGACGAATTTAAAGGACGGACAGCCAAGAACCTTGACGATCTTGTCCATACAACAGATTCACCCTTCACTAAAGCGGTAATCTCTTTCCCTCTACCATCTAAATTTAGAATGCCTTCCTTGGAAACCTTTGACGGATCAAAACCCTCTCGACCATCTGGAGTCTTTCAAGACCGTGATGTGTCTTCAGGGGGTCCCCGATGAAATCATGTGTCGTGCCTTTCCCACCACCCTTAAGGGCCCCGCTAAAGTATGGTTTAAAAAGATAACACCCGGCTCGGTCGGATCCTTCGCCCAACTTAGCCGTTTTTTTTTCAACCATTTCATTGGTGGACAACGATATGGACGACCTACCACACACCTCCTGAATATTAAGCAGAAAGAAGGGGAGACCCTGAGATCTTACCTCACCAGGTTCAATAGAGAAACACTATTAGTTGACGGGGCAGATGACAAAGTGGTGCTGACGGCCTTCATATCTGGCCTCCAAGCGGGAGATTTTCTGTTCTCGGTCTATAAAGATCCCCCAAGCACCATGACTGAGATGATGTATGAGGCTCAACGGCATATGAATGGGGAAGAAGCCCTTCTAGCTCGAGATCAGACAATAGGAAAGAAGAGAAAATGGGAACATTCCGATTGTCCTACGGAGTCCCATGAGACAAGACACAAAGCCCAGCGGAACAGAAACAGGAGACAAGAGGATAGGAGTGGAAGGGGATACAATGAGAGATTCAACCACTTCACCCCCCTTAACGCTCCCGTGGACCACATTTTCATGCAAATACGAAATGATCCGCTTTGAAGTGGCCGGACAAGTTGTTGACAGACCCTGACAAAAGACCGAGAGACAAGTACTGCCGTTTTCATAGGGACCACGGCCATAACACGGAGGACTGTTACGACTTGAAGAGGCAGATCGAGGAACTGATTAAGCAGGGAAAATTACAGAGATTCGTTGAAAGGGGGCAGAGAGAAGGTCGTCCTCAAGGACCCCGTCAACAACGACCTCCGGTGGAAGTACTTCCGCGACCCCCCCCATTAGGAGAAATTCATGTGATAACCGGAGGAGTGGCAGCAGGAGGAACCTCACATTCCTCACGAAAAGCTTATGCACGACAAATACACAACGTGCTGGTAACACAGAAGATGGACAAAAAACCAAGACTAGAAGACCTTCCCATTACTTTCGCAGAGGAAGATGCCCGCAAGGTCTTCCACCCTCATGACGACGCGTTGGTTGTCACTCTGGAGATTGCGGGCTACTCCACAAGACGTGTCCTGATTGACAATGGTAGTTCGGCGGATATCATATACTTGACGGCCTTCCAGCAGATGAGAATTGATAAGGACCAGCTGCGACCCATCGAGACCCCATTGGTTGGTTTCGCAGGAACCAGCGTCTATCCACTCGGTATAATCACCCTCCAACTCACAGCAGGTACCTATCCGAAACAAGCCACCAAGAAGGTCGACTTCTTAGTAGTAGATTGCCCTTCTGCCTATAACGTGATAATCGGACGCCCTACTCTGAATCGCCTCCGAGCTGTCACTTCAACGTACCACCTCTTGGTCCGCTTTCTCACAGAAAATGGGATAGGGGAGATGAGGGGAGATCAAGCGATGGCCAGAGAATGTTATCTGACCTCCACAAGCACAGAGCTGGTCCACCAAACACTGATCGTGGAGGAACGGCAAAACATTGCTGAACCAACCGAAGAGCTAGAAGAAATCATATTAGTGGAAGGCCTTCATAACGAAAAGAAGACAACACGGATAGGGACCTCTATGAAGGGAGAAGTACGAGATTCTTAAGGGAAAATGCCGATATTTTTGCCTGGAGCCATGCCGACATGCCAGGCATTAGCACCAAAGTAGTAGCCCATCAGCTAAATGTCAACCCCTCCTTCCACCCCGTCAAACAAAGGAGGCGGGTCTTCGCCCCTGAGAGAAACGCAGCCATAACGGAAGAGGTAGACAAGCTACTGCAGGCAGGTTTCATAAGAGAAGTTTACTACCCGGAATGGCTTGCCAACGTGGTGATGGTCAAAAAATCCACCGGAAAATGCCGAATGTGTGTCGATTTCACAGATCTAAACAAGGCTTGCCCCAAGGACAGTTATCCCCTTCCAAGAATAGATCAACTAGTGGACTCTACTGCCGGACATAAGTTACTTAGCTTCATGGATGCCTTCTCAGGCTACAATCAAATTCAAATGGCAGAGGAAGACCAAGAGAAGACGGCCTTCATCACTAGCAGGGGGATCTTCTGTTACAAGGTAATGCCTTTTGGCCTTAAAAATGCTGGAGCTACCTACCAGAGGTTGGTAAATAAGATGTTTCACGACCAGATCGGAAGAAATGTGGAAGTATATGTGGACGACATGCTAGTAAAAAGCAAGAAGGATGACGATCACCTTGCTGATTTAAAGGAGACCTTCCAGGCATTAAGAAGGTATAACATGAAGCTAAATCCTGCTAAGTGTGTCTTCGGAGTCTCTTCCGGTAAGTTTCTCGGCTTCATGGTATCTCAGCGAGGGATAGAAGCCAACCTGGACAAAATCAAGGCCATTTTAGAAATGACCCCTCCGAAGACCGTCAAAGAAGTCCAAAGCTTAACAGGGAAGGCAGCAGCCCTAAACAGATTTGTTTCCAGGTCCACGGACAAGTGCCTCCCCTTCTTCAAAATACTGAGGAAGGCCTTCCAGTGGACGGAGGAGTGTCAACAAGCTTTTGAAGAGCTAAAGGTCTACTTGACTTCCCCGCCATTACTTAGCCCTTCCCAGACAGGAGAAGCATTGTACCTGTACTTGGCCGTATCCACTTCGGCAGTCAGTTCCGCCCTAATCCGCGAAGAGGAACGGGTTTAGAAGCCCGTCTACTACACCAGTAAGGCCTTAAGAGGTGCCGAAGAAAGATACACCAACATGGAAAAATTGGCTTTTGCCCTGCTGATTGCGTCCAGAAAACTCAGGCCATACTTCCAAGCCCACTCAATCATAGTTATGACCGACTATCCCATTAGGAAGGCCATGAACAAGCCAGATGCGGCTGGAAGATTAGTACAGTGGTCCATAGAAATGGGTGAATTTGATATAGACTATCGGCCACGCACTGCAATAAAGGCCCAAGCTTTAGTCGATTTCATTGCGGAATTCACACACCCGTTGAAGGAAGATGAGAAATCGGGAGAAGGTGAAGCCTGGACGGTGAACATAGATGGATCATCCACTAAGGAAATGAGTGGGGCCGGAGTCATCCTTGTTTCCCCTGAGAAAGATAAATTTGAGTATGCCCTTCAGCTCCGTTTTCGCGCCACGAACAACGAAGCGGAATACGAAGCCCTTCTGGCCGGGCTAAAATTATCCAAGAGTATGGGAATCAAGGCCTTAACCATCAAAAGTGACTCTCAGTTAATAGTGGGACAAGTGAAGGGCGAATATGAAGCCAAGGAGGACAGAATGAAGAAATACTTGACGGCCGTCAAGACCCTGTTAACACACTTCGAAAAAGTAGAACTGCTCCAAATTCCAAGGGAAGACAATGTAGCCGCCGATCGTCTAGCTAGGTTGGCATCATCAGGGATTAAGATGGATGGCTTCATTGAGATCCAAGGAAGACCTTCCACGGAAGAGGAAATGGTGAACTCCATCACCATCAACGAGACATGGATGTCACCCATAATCCGTTATCTCAAGGAAGGGACATTTCCAGCAGATAGGACAGAAGCACACAAGCTCAGAATAAGGGCTTCTCATTTCCGGTTGCTGGGGGGCATCCTTTACAAGATGGGTTTTTCCCGACCCCACCTTAGATGCTTGTCACCAGAAGAGGCAAACTATGTTATCAGGGAAGTCCATGAAGGGATTTGCGGAAACCATTCAGGGGCAAGGTCTTTGGCGCATAAACTCACAAGAGCGGGCTACTATTGGCCGTCTCTCCTACATGACGCCACCCAATATGTGAAGACTTGTGATAAGTGCCAACGTTTCGCCAACATCCCAAGGGTACCACCGGAGGAAATCACGCCCATAACCTCACCTTGGCCCTTCGCACAATGGGGACTAGACATCATGGGTCCATTTCCAGTCGGGACAAAGCAAGCAAAATTTTTAGTGGTTGCAATTGACTACTTTACCAAATGGGTAGAGGTAGAACCCTTGGCAATAATTTCATAAAAGAATGTCAAGAGTTTCATCTGGAAGGCCGTCATCTGTCGATTCGGGATTCCGCGAGTCCTGATTTCCGACAATGGGAAACAATTTGATAACGGACCCTTCAGGGAAATGTGCAGTCAGCTGAACATAAAGAACCACTATTCCTCCCCTAGACATCCACAAGCTAATGGTCAAGTCGAAGTTACAAACCGGACCTTACTCAAACAGATTAAGACCCGGCTTGAAGGGGCAAAGAGTATGTGGGTGGAAGAGCTTCCAAGCATACTATGGGCATATCGCACCACCATCAGGACCCCAACAAGAGAAACTCCCTTCAAGCTCACCTTCTGGCACAGAAGCTGTGATCCCCGTTGAAATCGGGCTAACTACCTTCAGGACAGCCTTCCACAGAGAAGAAGAGAACGAAGGGCAGCTTCACTTGGACCTTGATCTCCTGGGTGAAGCGAGAGAAAAAGCAGCGCAGAGGATTGCACTTTACCAGGGAAGAATGGCTAGGTACTATAACTCCAAGGTAAAGCTCCGACGCTTTGAAGTCGGTGACTGGGTCTTAAGGAAGGTCACCCAAGCGACTAAGGACCCGTCACAGGGAAAGCTAGGCCCCAACTGGGAAAGCCCTTACAAGGTCATCCAATATTACCGAAAGGGCACCTATCATCTAGAAGACCGTCATGGAAAGAAGTTACCTCATCCTTGGAACACTGAGCACCTCAAGAAGTACTACCTTTGAGGTACGTACATCAGTTGCCTTCCTTATGATTAAGAAGTTTGTACACTCAAACAATATCTTTTATCTATGAATAGAAGACCGTCTTCATTTACATAATTATTCAAGTCTATTTGCTATTGACCGAATACTATCAATCATTATCTTAACGGGCGTCAACACAACAAGAATACCAAAAGTTAGACACCTACGAGGTGCACCAGTTAGACACCCACGAGGTGCGCAAGTTAGACACCCACGAGGTGCACCAGTCAGACACCCACGAGGTGCAAATCTTAGACACCCACGAGGTGCACTTATAACTGAAGACCCTCAAGGAAATTCTTCTGTTTATTATCATGTTAGACACCCAAGTGGTGCATTAATGGAAGAAGACCTTCAAGAGAGTTCTTCTCTTTATTATCATGTTAGACACCCAAGTGGTGCATTAATAGAAGAAGACCTTCAAGAGAGTTCTTCTGTTTATGATCGAGTTAGACACCCAAGTGGTGCATTAATAGAAGAAGACCTTCAAGAGAGTTCTTCTATTTCTTATCATGTTAGATACCCAAGTGGTGCATTAATAGAAGAAGACCTTCAAGAGAGTTCTTCTATTTATGATCGAGTTAGACACCCAAGTGGTGCATTAATAGAAGAAGACCTTCAAGAGAGTTCTTCTGTTTCTTATCATGTTAGACACCCAAGTGGTGCATTAATAGAAGAAGACCTTCAAGAAAGTTCTTCTGTTTATGATCGAGTTAGACACCCAAGTGGTGCATTAATAGAAGAAAACCTTCAAGAAAATTCTTCTGTTTGTTATCGTGTTACACCCAAGTGGTGCACTCACAGAAGAAGACCTTCAAGAAAATTCTTCTGTTTGTTATCGTATTACACCCAAGTGGTGCACTTATAAAAGAAGACCTTCAAGAAAGCTCTTACGTTTGCTATCATTTTAAACACCATGGGATACGTTTACCCAAGAAGACCGTCAAGAACGTTCTTCTGTACATTATCAAGGTAGATGCCCCCGAGGCACACTTATTAAAGAAGACCGTCAAGAGCAACGACTTCAAAAGAAATGACAAGAAAATTGCATAAGAACATAGTTTAATTGAAAATATGGGCCACACCCCTTCCACAAGGAGTAAACATGGCCCAGGTCAAAAGATTGTTCAAGTATGGGTCACACCCCTTCCACAAGGAGTAAACATGACCCTAGCCAAAAGATTGTTTTAAGTACAGGTCCCTTCCAGTAGGAGTAAACATGACCTTGTTTAGAACAACATTGTTTGTTTCTTCAAAAGAAAAACCTCCTAGGTGAAACTATACAAAAACAAAACACTAGGATGCTTCATTATCAGTTGAAGGGAATAGTTGCCCCTTCACTCCTTGGATGTAGCCTGACCATCCGTAGGACCTAGAGCCGGAGCATCCCCTTGGTCGTCGACAGGAAGAGCAGAAGGGACCTCGGATGGAAGGGTTACTTGTTCCTTTTATTGAACATCATATCCTTCCTCTTCTCCCTCACTGTCCCCTTCCGCAGCTGTAGTCTTATCATCATCAATGATCTTCACCAGGGCCCAATCATGAGCATTCCCAAAGGCAAGGGCAACCCTCTTCCGGAAGTGCTCAAAGCCTGCTACATAATAGCGACGAGTATCATCCTCGAACTCCTCAGAAGCTTTAAATTCATTGACGGCCGTCTCCCGTATGTTCAAAACTTGCTGCTGAAGACCCACCGTTTTCCGCAGCAATTCGTCACGCTCCTTCTCTAGAGCAGACAGACGGACGTCTTTGGCTTTGAGGTCAATCTCCAGCTTCTTCACCTGGTTCTTCAGAGTTCCCCTTTCAGCATTAAGGGTTTCCATAGCCTCTTGATGGGCAGAGGATTGAGCCTTGGTCTTCTCGAGATCTGCCTTAAGCTTCGCTGACTCACGCGCTGACATACGAACCCGGTTGCCCAAGACGAACACTTGTCCTGCAGCCTGAACAAGAGAAAGAAGGTCAAAAGAGAAGAAAATACGAAGAATGTAAAAAAATATATATATAAAAGGAGAGGAAGACGACCTTCAATGCATCTTGAATTGACAAGCGGAGGAGATCCAAATCCTCAACATGATCATACACCTCCAGATCGACCTGCTCGTACATCTCCTTCACCTTGTCCATGGCCCTGGATGAGCTACTATAGATGGTTGGCTGAATATCGTCAGAATCCACTTCCTTCCCCTTCAATGCTCCAACAGGAGAAGAAGGGACCTCATGGTACACATGGACCTTCTCAGCAACCCTACTTTTTACAGCGGGAAGTGATTTCTCTTGACGACCTCCCTTCTTAGAACTGGTGCCCTTCTCCATGGGTACCTTCTTCTCAGACTTGGGTTTCTTGGAAAAAAGAGCACTCGCGTCAGGAAGGTCATCCACCTTCTGTGCCGCCTCCCTCAGGCGTTTGCGCTCAGCTCTGGTAGTCATGCCTGTAACAAGAAGAAGTATCAGGAAAAGACTGCACAAACCTTCATCTAAAAACTCAAAGAAAAAAAATAAGGGGATCACCCACTTTGGTTATACGCCTGGATGGCCTTCACAACCTCAGCGCTGGGTTCAGGGCCCAAAGACCACTGTGCTAAAGTTAAGGGAGACACAAGATCAGATAATCCCACTGCCCTTCCCTTCTGAAAGTCAGTGACCAGTGAAAGACGCTGTTTTAAACGCTTGGATAGGGAAGGACAGTGGAAAGCTGAAAAGGAAAAAGTTTACTAAGTAAATCCTCAGAAGGTCGTCAATTGTAAATACCAAAGACCAAATGATAAAAAAAAAGGGGTAAGTGCACCATTGGCATTGGGAATCCCCCAGGATCGACGAAGGCCATGAAGCTCGCCTGCGCCTCCCCCGGGGCAAACTCGAAATAACTACCACACAGGAAGAAGAACTTTGGCTTCCAGCTCCTATTGGAATTTGGGAGACCCAAAATAAGCTTCGGTGACCCCCTATGGCACATAAAACCCCAAACCCCCGGTGTGGAAGGCATGTAGGTCAACTTATACAAAAAGAAGAGCTCATCGACAGACAAGTCGTACTCCCCTTCACTGGCCATCCTCCAAAGAACCTGAAGGCCTGTCATAATATGCCAGCCATTTGGATTTAATTGGCTAGGGGATATGCCGAGCTGGTGAAGGACCTCCCTCTCGAAGGGCCTAAAGGGCAACCTCAAACCACCGGTCAGGCTGTCCTCGTAGAGGGCAATGTCTTCCCCATTGGATGAACACGCCCATTCGCCATCATCAGGCAATCTAATCACTATATCCTCAGGGATTTGGTACCGGCTCCTTATTCTCCCAATATCCTTGTCTGTAAGCTTAGAAGACACCCGTTCGGCTATGAAGGGCTTGTTCAGGTCTCGGACCGAAATGGGTATACGAGGCTCCTGGGACACAGAGTCTGATGAAGATGACTTGGTGGTCTCGGAAGACCGTCCCTGACTTCCAAGATCCTCAGATCCGGATGTTGGCGTCAGTGAATGCCCCTCACCAGAGGACGACGACTCCGAAGAGTCACCCACGCCTAGAGCCATAAAGACTCGGGATAAGGGTCCTAAAGGCAATGCTGCACTCAACCTCGCCGCAAGAACCTACCGAAATAAAGAAAAGAGGGTAAAGGCGAAACCTTTTGCTCCCTAACCACTCAAAACACAACCACGGTGCAGGGGATAAAAAAAAGAGAGAAAAGAGAATAAGGAAAGCGGCTTACCGGTGAAAGAGCAGTTGCCGTGAACAGGGGTCTCTGAAAACGAATCACCGGAGCAAGGACTTCCCCGAATTAGCAAAACCCCAAACCAGTCGAAAAGAGAAGAAGTGCAGAGAGCCAAAAGAAATTTTTTGAAAAAAGAAGAGAGACGCTGGCATAAATGGAGCAGTTCCAGCATTAAGAGAGACGGTTGTACCTTGGAGCGTGTACCCATCCCCCAAGCGACACGTGTCCCAGCAAGGTAGAAAACCGTCGCGTCCCATTATGGCCACGAAGCTCAATAAAAAGAAAAAGAGGAGCGAACGAAATTACTAGCTTAACCCCGACTCTTAATATTCCGAAGGCCGTCTGGGCAAAACGACCACAGGAATAAGGGGGGCAACTGAAGGAGGATATTTGTCAATTTCTCCAAAGTAAGAGATGAAGGCCTTCTACTGCGAAGAAGGCCGTCCGCTCCCTCATCTGATCAACTCCCTTCCACTGGTCACAACAAGCTTAGTCACCAGACTCAGATCCGTCCTTATCTCCTACGGGTACCAAGCGAGACACCTCATCGAATCTACACCTCACCTAGAACAGGTGTCTTCCGAGAATCCCAGGGATGAAGCCCTCGCAGCGTCGCCCAGCACCCCGCACAAGCCAGCCGTTACCTGCCAGATGAAGGGCCATAAACACTCCAGGTGTCCCGAGATCGGACGGCCTCTGGAAGGCCACGTGGATGACCGAAAGACATAAAAGGCCATCCTCCTTCCGTACTCAGGTATGAACAGTAGACTGAAAAAATACAAAACTATTTTTTGCATTAAACCACCGGAAAGACCTTGACTAACAAAGGCATCGGAGCCTCCTAGGCCGGCCCCAAACCGGTGCCCCTCCGATCACCATATTTTCCTCTTGCAGGTCGTCTACTCTGCTGCTCGTCTTGACTGCCGTCCACTGATTCCAGAGATACATCAGCTATATATATATATATATTTTTTTTTATTTACAATCTCTAAATGTATTTTTGTAGTACTAATAGAATTATTTCCCTCTTGTTACTGCAGAGAAGACATGTCTACGTTGCTTTTGGACCTTAAACTTGGTGCTCAAATACTTAGCCTGGTCATCCTTATCATGTCACTCATTCTCGTGCTACGCAAAATTACAACTAACAACACTGGCACTGGTACCCAAACGCTTCCTGGCGGCGACAACGGCGTTACCAACAGCAGCAGCCAAGACAACATCCAACTCATGGCTCTCAACGTCAACCCTGCAGCCTGAGCCTCCAATCTATGTAGGCTGGTATGCATTTTGGTTAGTAATAAACTGTCTCAATGACAGCTATGAGATCTGCACTACTTTTCAGCTTGTTCTGTATTATGTTGGTTTTTTTTTCTTTTTTTCTTTTTTTTTGTGTGGAACTATATATGTATTTTGTTGATCTATTATGCTTTGTATTGGTCTGTTTGACTGAATAATGAAGATCGTGATTTTACTCCAAAGCTTCCTGTTACTGTTACTCTATATTTCTCATCGTTTTCGTACAAGTTATTTATAGAATAACAATAATAAATAAATAAATAAAAAGTGTAGATTTGGGCCTTTTTCGGTCTGTTGGCCCGTTTCAGAAATGTTTCAAAGGGAGAATTGATTTGGGATTTTGGGCCTTACTTACGTTTGGGGCTAACAAAATAAAGATGTGGATTCAGCTGGATTTAACTAAAAACCCCAAATCTAGACGACGTCATTTTTTTCCATCTTAAAGCAAGGTGATTCTCAGTTATTTTCTTAATTGCCAAGCAAGGATTATGACTATTGCAAATCCAAGTGCTCTTTTGGATGATCTGGAACTGTGTGGTTGATATGGTGTAGATTAAATTCATTTTTTCTTTCTCTTTTTTTTCAACAAAGGACCAAAATAAGAAAAGAAGAAGGGTGTTTGGGAATCATGTTTGCGTTGTCCATTTGAGCCATCAATCCCTTATCTTGCTACAACAGAGAATTTCCCAAATGCCATATTTTGGTCAATGGACATTCAATACATGTTCTAAAATGATAAAAAGTTGAGAGTGGCGGATACTCACAATTTTTTATTTTTCACACAACTAATATATTTGTTTTCGGCTTGGTTCATCCTACTGGAGCATATACAAATTTGTTTTGGGCCTTATTTATGTGAAAAGTGTGAATTTGGGCCATTTTCTTTTTGTTGGCCCCTTTGGTTAGCTTTCATAGGGGGGTTGATTTGAGTCTTTCTTCCGTTTGGGGCTCACAAAATAATGATTGTGGATTTGGATGGACTTATATAAAAGCCCCAAATCTAGCTAGCTGAGGTCACTTTTTTTCATCTTTCATGGTTCTCAGTTGTTTTCTTAATTTCCAAGCAGAATGAATTATGTATGGATGATCTGGAACTGTGTGTGGTTGATATGGTATAGATCAAATTACTTTTTAAATTTTTTTCAAAAAAAGGACTTTTATAAGAAGGGAGTGGGAGTGGGACTCACTCTATTTGCCTTCTCCATTTGATTTTGAGCCATCTTTCCCTTGTCTATAGTCACACATAATTTAACAAAAAAATATATTGCTCTCCAAAACGCGTCTACAATATTCAGTAATCAAGTTAAATAATAATATTTTGGAGGGAAAGAAAGTAGTTTATTCATTAACCATTGTTCTGTTAGTAATGAATCTCGGTTTCCATGAACACCGTTTGATATCCTAAGACCTAAGTTCCATAGTAAATGAAATCCAAATTTAATAACTCAGATTTTGGTGTGTATACTACACGTGATACCTAAGTTGATTGCAAATCCCTTAATCTATTGGCCTGCTTCCATTCCGTATTAGACCACCTGCACCAGCTATACCAGAAGCACTTCCATCAATGTTAACTTTTCTTCAAATATTTATCAAATAAAAGAACATTCAGAATTATATTTTTTCAAAATTGTCTTGTGCTCCAAATATTTAAACAATACAAGGAAAGGTATCATAATTTATATTCTTGTCGGCGTCTAAATCCAAAATATGTCAGTGATTGCTTTATGTCCATATGACTAAGAAGAGGAGGATGTCTCAAATTAAAGCATTATCACACACGCAGCAGTGACAAGAACATTATAAACTTGTATCGGAAGGAAAAAAAAGAAATATAGAATGAATTATTAAGAAAAATTCGGTCCATAACTCCATATATTCTACTCATAGAGTTTATGTAAGATTATAGACTAAGCAAGGATATTGGTGAAAGAATGAAATTGTAATAGCTAAAGAAATTGATAAAACTGCACTGCTTTATTACTTAGAGCTTTACACTTTATATAGATGAGCTTAGACTAAAATATCTAATAACAGACTTATACCAGAATAGGATTAGTTCCTCTAATCATGGAAACTGCCTAACAAGCACACTTAGCATGTTTAACACATGCTTTAACTTAAGCTAATATGCAAGCTATAATCTGCTGTAATGTTGGCTAAGCTGCAGGTCGTTTATGATGCATGTGCTGAAAACGACTGTAGCTTAGCACACTATCTTCAACATCCCTCCTCAAGCTCAGGGGGACGAACAGTAGCCATGAGATTGCTGCGAAGATCGAGAAATCTATGAGGTGGAAGGCTTTTGGTGAAGATATCAGCAAGTTGATCAAGTGTAGAGACAAACTTGATAGCAAGGTCCTTACGAAGCACCCTTTCTCAAACAAAATGGAAGTCCACTTCGATGTGTTTGGTTCGAGCATGAAAGACTAGGTTGGAAGCAATGGCAAGAGCAGAAATGTTATCACACCATAGAATTGGAGCTGCTGAGATGAAAACACCAAGGTCTTTGAGGAGAGTGCGAAACCAACAGAGCTCAGCTGAGGCCAAAGTGAGAGCCCTGTATTCTGACTCAGTTGAAGACCTGGACACTGTGAGTTGCTTCTTTGCTGACCATGTGATAAGGTTTGGACCAAGATATACAAGGAGGCCAGAAGTAGATCGTCTGTCATCTGGATCACCTGCCCAGTCTGCATCTGTGAAGGCAGAGAGGGTCAAAGGTCTTGGTTTGAAGGAGATGCCCAGATGGAGAGTACCCTTGAGGTACCTGAGAATTCTCTTAGCTGCCATAAGATGAACTGAAGTAGGGGAGGCCATATATTGACAGACCTGATGCACTGCAAATGACAGATCTGGTCTTGTGAATGTCAAGTAATGGAGTGCTCCAACTAAACTTCTATAAGCATGTGGATCAGGGAGTTTAGTGCCATCATGGAGAGATAGACGAGTATTGGGTGTGCAAGGAGTGGAGATGGGTTTAGTGTGCAACATTTTGTGTTTATGGAGGAGAGCAGTGGCATATTTGGCTTGGGACAAATGCAAACCAGTAGAGTCACGGGTCACCTGAATACCAAGGAAATAATTCAGGGGACCAAGATCCTTGAGTTCAAAAATTGAACTGAGGTGGTGAATAAGTTGGTCAAGAAAGGTTGGTGTATTGCTTGTCAAAACTATATCATCAACATACAATAGGAGATAAGCAATGGTAGTCTTGGTTCTATAAATGAACAATGAAGAATCTGCTGTGGAGGCAACAAAACCAAATTGAAGAAGCTGACCAGTGAACCTTTCAAACCAGGCTCTAGGAGCTTGTTTGAGTCCATAAATGGACTTATGTAACTTGCACACATAGTGAGGATGCTGAGGATCAATATAGCCCTGTGGTTGAGACATGTAAACTTCCTCCTTGAGAATGCCATGTAAGAATGCATTGCTAACATCAAGTTGTCTCAAAGGCCAGTGTAGGGAGACTGCTAGAGAAAGAACCATTCTGACAGTAGGTGGTTTGATGACTAGGCTGAAGGTCTCATCAAAATCAATACCTTGTTGTTGGTGAAACCCTTTGGCCACCAACCTAGCTTTATATCTTGGAATGGATCCATCACTGTGAGTTTTGAGTTTATAAACCCATTTGCAGCCTACAACATTGTGATTAGTAGGGGGAGGAACTAATGACCAAGTTCCTTGTCTGAGTAGTGCATCATACTCAGCTTGCATTGCCTGGCACCATTGGGATATTTGGGTTGCTATTTTGAAGGTAGGTGGTTCTGTGAAGGTATAGTCAAGTTGGGCATTGTAACATATTTTGGGTTTAAAAATGCCATGTTTGGATCTTGTTTGAATAGAATGGGAGTTGGATATGGTGGGGATAGGATGAGTATGGATGCTGTCAACTACAGAGGCATGTGCAAGTTGAGTGTGAATGCTGTCAACAGTGGATGCAGGTTCAGACAAATTGACACCAGCAGCAGGTTGGATGTCAGAAGTGTTTATAGAAGCAGTGGATGGGTCAATGAGAGACTGAGAAGGTAAATCTTGGGCAGTGACAATAGGAGCAGTGGAGTTAGGACAAGGACTGCAGTGTAAAGAGGTGCATGTATGTGTAGAGAGCAGATGTGTAAACCAAGAATCTGAGGAGTAGGATTTTGGGGCAGAGGTTTGTGGTGCAGTGGGTATGTCAGGTAATTCAAGGGCTGGAAATTCAATTTCATTGAACAAGACATGTCTTGAGATGTACAACTTTTTGGTAATAGGGTCTTGACATAAGTAGCCTTTGGTGGTAGGTGGATAACCTAAAAAGATGCAAGGGGTTGTTTTAGGTTGAAGCTTGTGAGTATTATAAGGGCTGAGTAAGGGAAAACACTTGCAACCAAAGGTTTTAAGGTAGGAGAGGTCAGGTTTGACAGTATGGAGTTGTTCCCAAGGTGATGACATGTTTAACAATGGGGTAGGAAGTTTGTTAATGAGATGAGTGGCTGTTGCTATGGCATAGGACCAATATGACAAAGGCAGACCAGATTGGGACAAAAAAGCAAGAGTGCATTGAACCAAGTGTCTATGCTTTCTCTTTGCAACTCCATTTTGCTGTGGAGTGTGGGGGCATGTGAGATGATGAATAATACCAGTGTTGGCACAAAATGAATTGAATGCATTTGAGGTAAACTCTCATCCACAGTCAGTTCTAAGAAAATGAATGGAAGAATGATAGTGTTTTTCTGCCAAGATTTTGAATTGTTGGAATGTGGAAAAAGCATCAGATTTGTATTTAAGTAAATACACCCAACAGAATTTAGTGAAGTCATCAACAATAACAAGGTAATATCTGAATCCATTAGAAGAATGAATAGGAGCTGGACCCCAAAGGTCAGCATGCAGTACATGTAATGGAAATGTAGACTTAGGAACATAAATTGGAAAAGGGAGTTGATGCATCTTGCCTACAAGGTAGTGGTTACAATGCAGTACATAAGACTTGTTATTTAAAGGATTACATGACTTCAAGGATGGAAAAATAGAATGTAGAATGGAGGCACTTGGATGGCCTAATTTGGTATGCCATAGCAGCCAGTTATTTGCAGCAGAAAGAGATGTATTAAGAGCAGACTTTTGTGAGATATACTTGGAAAACCTGGAGGAATGAATTGGATAAACTCCATTTTCACTCAAGCCCTGATAAAGAACTCTCCCCGTAGGTAAATCCTGAATTAACAACTTGTTAGAGTCAAAATAACAACTACAATTGTTATGAAGATAGAGTTTGTGTACTGATAGCAAATTACTAGCAATCCTAGGCACATGTAAGACATTTCTAAGTCTAAATTGACTGAGTTTAGTGTGGAGTTGAGTGTTACCTATATTTTGGATTGGCAAGTTTTAACCATTTCCAACAGAGACTTGTTCAGGTCCTTTGAAAGGTGTTGGCTGGTTGAGGTTGTTAAGGTTTGCTGTGATATGATCTGAAGCACCAGAGTTAGTGAGCCAGGTCTTACCAGTGCTTTGAGTAATGCTGAGGTTGGAGGCATGGGCCATTGCAGCAAGCTTGGTGGGTGGATTTTTGCCTTGGTAAGCAAAATCCATCCTATGATAGCAGTCAACAGCATAATGTCCAATCTTTCCACAGATTTGACATGTTGGCCTATTGTGCTCAGGCTTGTTGAAAACATTAGCATTCTGACCATGAAAGGCAGATTGTGCTCCCTGTGATCCTTGTGAGCCTGAGAATTGGTTCTGAGAGAACTGATTCTGTGAATAGTAATTACCAGGTCTACCACCACCTCTGCCTCCTCTAGAATAGTGATTTCTACCTCTGCCTTTGTTGAAGTTAGAGTTGCCATTGTATTGCTTGTTTGTATTAGAGACAAACATAGCAAGTGTAGAGTTGATTTCTGAGCTTTCATTGATAGAAATCTCTTCTGTTTGCAGCAAAACAGAGAGTTTCTCAAAGGTCAAGGAATCATCTCTTGTCCTTATAGTTGAATTGAAAGAGGAATATTCTTTGGGAAGGCCTTTGAGGACCATGTGCAGCATCTCCTCATCATCAATTTGAACACCTACTACAGAGAGCTTGTCTCTTGCAGTTTTGACTCATTGCATATAGGCATTGATAGAGTCAGTACCTTTCTTGACAGATTGCAGTTCCAACTTCAGGTTCAGTACATTTGCTCTAGCAGTACTTGTAAACCTTGTTTCCAAAGTGCTCCATACTTCTTGAGCAGAGTGTAATCCAACCACCATTAACAACACTGGTGGTGATAAAGTTGAGTAGATGAGGGTAAGAAGAGTCTTATCTCTCTTCGTCCAAGAAAGGAAAGAAGGATTAGCTCTTGTTGTAAGATCTCCTGCAGCATCAACTAGATATTGACTTGGCTTCTGAACTGAGCCATCAATGTGGTCAATCATAGAGTAAGCTTCGAGGATTGTAGTTAGTTGAAGCTTCCAGACCATGTAATTCAAATTGTCTAACTTGATAGACATCAAGTTTGACATATTTGAGAGCAGCATCAATAGTGAAGGTAACTGTGGTGAGGGTGATTGAGGACCATTGGAGGTTGACGAATCAGCCATTAATGGCTCTGATACCATGTAAGATTATAGACTAAGCAAGGATATTGGTGAAAGAATGAAATTGTAATAGCTAAAGAAATTGATAAAACTGCACTGCTTTATTACTTAGAGCTTTACACTTTATATAGATGAGCTTAGACTAAAATATCTAATAACAGACTTCTACCAGAATAGGATTAGTTCCTCTAATCATGGAAACTGCCTAACAAGCACACTTAGCATGTTTAACACGTGCTTTAACTTAAGCTAATAGTGTGTGCGTGTGTGTAGTGTAGATTTCTATCTCAAGATAAAAAAAAAAAAAAAAAAAAAAAAAAAAAAAAAAAGCTAATATGCAAGCTGTAATCTGCTGTAATGTTGGCTAAGCTGCAGGTCGTTTATGATGCATGTGCTGAAAACGACTGTAACTTAGCACACTATCTTCAACAGTTTAGGCCTAGTAGGGCCATGTCCAATATTGGCCTACTATACATAACGTAATGAGTATTTCATGTCATGTATGGATGGGTATGAATATGATGAATATCTCGATTGAGGACACGTCACACGTTGCACACTGTCAATAGGCAATTGGCTCGCAAGTCGCAACCCAAATGTGCTTAACCCAAACCTTCCATGCACGCGGTTTCCGTAAGATAATTTCTTTCTATTTTCTATCGACCCACTTCACCAACCACACCCCTCTTCAGTGTACAGTAATAGCGAGAAAAGTAAACCATACGCGACACATCCACAAGTTTCCTTTCTTTCAAACATGGCCGTATATATTGGAATAAAACAACAAGAATATTTAATGTTTAACCTGATCAAGATATATATTTTTTAAGTTAATTCTTCAAAGGAAAATGATTTGTCGCAAAAGATCATATGATAGAACGTCAAAATGGATGTACTCAGGGGCAAAGCTACATGGGGACCAAAGGGGGCCTTGGCCCCTGCCAGCTCTCCCAAAAAAACCCAATGATAAGTCCCGCTTTGGTTAAGACCGTTTTGATTGACAAATCAATGGCCTCAAATAAAGTCGAGTTCTTATAATCTGGTTAGAGATAGTAGCGGAGGTCTCTTTGACACCCCCTCCCTATAAGTGGTTATAAAACTAACAACACTGTAATTAGTTTGAAAAACAATCTCTCGTCAATGAAATTATTGAAGTCTTTTTTTTTTTATTATTAATAACGTGTGGCTTAGGATTCACTTATTCATTAAGTGGAAGTGTAGTGTGGAACTATTTGTGTATTGCTTTTGGAAAAACGAAAAACGTGAACTTCTTAAAGTGAAATAGGTGTAGAACAGTGAAATAGGCAGTAAAGTGTGATTTTGTGTTGCCTTTTTTTAATTAGCAACATTAATAATTTTTAGTTAAAATACTATTAGATATATAATAAGATAATTAATAAAACTTTTATTTAATTTATAGATCATGAGAAAGTCAACTTTTATTTGATTTTTAGAACAAGAAAATCAATAGTCTACCCACTTGTTTTAGAGTGATTCTACTTGTGCTTATTCTTCCAGTTTCTATTGCAACTATGGATAAATATTGTCAAATCTAGGCTTTCCAACAAAATTGAAGATAATTTTCTAATGGTCTCTTTGATTGTGTACATTGAAAAGGAGATTGTTGCAAAATTTAATATAAATTTAATCATAAATGATTTTCAAGACTTAAAAACACGTCGACTTTCATTAGGATAAAATGAGTGGGTTGAGATGTATTAAGAAATGCTTATTATGTATCTTTTTTGTTGGCATTTTTATAATATTGAATAAATATTAGTTTGGATTTTCTTAAACTTTGTTTTCGGTTTATGCTTTGGTCCTTTTCAAGTTCAAATCCTGGTTATGTCATGTTGTTAATTGTTTATCACCAGGGTACAAAGCAATGCTCCCATTGGACCTAATAGTTGCATAATACAATGCTAAGGCTGTGAATGTTAACTACAAATGTACTGTAAAGCTAGACTATTAGATTTACATCAAGCTAGACTTACGACATTATTTCAGTTGTTGATGTTTTGTTAATACTAAATGGATGTTACTTTGGATTTCTATGAAAAAATTTTGGTTTATACACCAACCCCTGCTAATGTAAGATCCTGGCTACGTCCCTGGATGTACTTATATGGTACGTCATATTAGGAACTTAGGTATTTCGTTATTGTTGGAATTGACTATTTGACAATAAGGAAACTTAAGGACTAGGTAGGGGTGTCAAATGGGTGGGTTTGGATGGGTAATAAATGGGTTGGGTCTTTAAAAACCAATTGCTCATTTAAACCCATTTAACAAAGTAAGTATTACCCATACCCAACCCAACCCAATTATCTAAGGTAAAACTCAACCCGCCCATTTACCCAACAATTTTACGTATGTATATGATCAAAATATCCTAACATCTCTAAAATGACAAATATAACCCTATTAAAATGACAAAAATACCCCCAAATGATTAATAAGTGGGTTTGGGTAAGTTTGTTAGATACTGATGTCGCTCAATAATAAGCGGTACCTTGTAGTACGTGTAAGGGGTTGTTGATCCTCAAGGAGTTGTGTTTCCAAAAGACAATGTAATTCAATATGCAAGAAAGATAAGATAAATTTGGTTTATGGAAATTTTGTAAGTAATTTATGTAAAAAGGCACTAGGGTTTCAGGGTGTTTCTCTATACCAGTATGATTCCTTGTAATCCCAGTTAAAAACCTTGTTCTAATAACAGTTTATAAGTTGATTATTTTCCTTTTTAAAAAGCTCTTGACATGGTTGAACTAATAAAACTCAAGAACACTATATTACCGGAGAAAATAGAGTGGCTAGAGTAATAATTAGAAAGACCTTTCAATTTATAAAACACGAAACCTAATTAAAACCGTGCAATATTCCCCCTTAATCATAAGAAAAACATGATTGAACTTATAGAAAGTACGGAATATAACATACATCAATTAGGAATCAATAAATTAACAATCAACTGTAATTTTACATTAAAAATAAAAGGGACTACAAGTATTCATACCGTTATACAGAAAACATAGCCCCTAGCCCTAGCAAGAGGCTTAGGCGGCCATGAGAGTGAAAACCTAAGCTTGGGAGAGAGAGAGAGAGAGTAAGTCTGTCTAATCCTAGCTGTCTAATCTAAACCTTCTTATTAACCCTAATCCTCTTCTCTAATTCAGACTTCATACCCTAAATAGCTTGGGTCCAATGGGCCTTGAGTTAGGAGAGCTTTAAAACACAATTGGGCTTTCTTTAAAATTGATTTCGCGCGAATCCAATCTCCTGGAACACCATCTAGCTTGTACCTACAATCAAGCATAGCCCAAATTAACATCTAAGAAATTAAATTAACACACTTAAATGCCTAGGTCATGTAATCCAATGAATTGAACAACAAACAATCATTTAAGTGTAATTAGACATGTAATGCAATACAATCCCAGTAAAATCTCTCTAAAATGTATGTAAATAAGTCATATTTCATGACTTATCAAATACCCAATAAGCAACCTAGTTAAAATCCATTTAAACCCAACTTAATTGGGCCTAATCGGGTCAACACACATTTATCCATTTATTTAAATAAGTGGGTTTGGATGGGTAATTAGTGAGTAGGTTGGGTGAGCTAATGGGTTTGGGCATATTTTGCCACCCCTAGGACTAGTACAGCCGTACAAGAGTGTAATTATATGTGCGTACATATACGTGTACAGTACAGGTGTTAGAAGTATATAAGTAATGTGTCAAAGTGTTTTTAAAAGATTTATTATCCTTAAATACTTGTGTAACATGTACAACAAATCTATGTTACAACGAAAAGGTTGTACCAAAATGGATATCATGAAGTTTTAGGGATCAATTCAATATACAAGTTCACATCATTTGGAGATTCGTCAGGAGAGAATCACTTTTATAAATCAAGTTCAAATAGAGTGAAGTTTGTTGGTTAGTTAAACTAGGTAAAATAAACTGTCTGAGCCGTGAGGTTTGCGTTTTGCAACTTGTTCTGTATATTGTGTTGAATTTTTTTTTTTGCTGTATCTTTTATTGTGTTGATCCGTTATACCGTGTAATGGTTTGTTTGATTGGATAATGTCCAAAGTTTCATGTTGGCCTATATTTCTCCCATTTGTGTTCTCGAATAAATATAATGACATAAATATAATACCATAGCAAATTTCATAATATTTTTCACAACTAATAAAGGGAACTACACCAAATTTCAAATAAACAACCACATAATTTCCAAGTATGTGTCATTGCTTTTTTTCTTTTGGAGTTCAAAATCAAGAAGTTTCTTTTTGAGTGAATGAAGCTAAATAGAAAGAGGACTTGAAGGTTTTTTTTTTTTTTTTTGGGAAGGGGAGGAGGAGAGTGGATTGTTGAACATGTTTCACCATATATATGAGCCTTTTGTTTAAAGTAAAGATAGAAACCTACACTAATTTTTTTAATTTTAGGGGGCCTTCTTAGAAGTTGAGGCCTAGGAGCATTCGCACCAATCTCGCCACTCTATTTTTTTTTTCTTTCTAAAATTTAACTAGAATCAGTTAAAAAGCTCATGCACCAGACTCATCAATCTTCAAACCAAGTTTCCATTTTCTACAGTAGCTTGCCCAAGAGCTCGTGCACATGTTCATCCATAAACCAAAATCTTTCCATTTTATATTATATTTTCTCTCTCTGCTCACTGTGGGTGTCGCCTCTCTCTATCTCAACACTTCCCGCCACAAACGGTCTGGGCTGAGATCACCAAGATGGAACCATGGCGAGACCAAAAGAACCACAACGAGGCCAAATCAAGCTTGGGAGTGCCGACGAAGGTCACGGTGAAGCAAATCGATGTCGAGGATGGCTATGGAACCACGACGAGGTCCAAGAAAGACCAGATCGAGGCCGAGGTGAGCTTTGACTGATCTGAGATGATCATTGTGAGATCGGGCTTGGGGTTTGATGGGTTTGGTGTGTGTCGGTGATTTGGGTCTCTTGGAGTTTGATGGGTTTGATTTCTGATCGGTTTGTGTGTTGAAGTTGTCAATGAAGGAGGGGATTTCTGTGTATGGAGGTTTGATTTGTGCGTTGAAATGGGTTTGTGTGTTGAATTTTTCCTTTGATTCAGGATTATGGGTTCGGTTGGATGTGGAGGCCTATATACTGAAGTGTTGAAGGGTTGGAGAAGAAGGTGTCTGATGGCGTTGAAGGGTTGGAGAATGTGGTGTCACTATTGGTTCAAGGATTGGAGAATTGGGGGGGTGGGGGGAAGAGAGAAAGAGAGAGTATTTTGGGAGTAGATCGAAGAAGGGGGGAAGAGAGAGAGAGAGAGAGAGAGAGAGAGAGAGAGAGAGAGAGAGAGTATTTTAGGTCAAATTGTGGCTGATTTTTTTGTTGACCTGTGATTGATTTTGGGGATGAAATAATGGACTGGCGATGGGTTTGTTGTCTGTGATGGTTGAGAATTGTTGTGATGCTTGTGTTGATTTGCGGTAGATGAAATATAATGGTAGCTTGATTCTAGGTTTAGGTTATGTTGTTTGTGTTGTTGCCGTGGATGTGTTGGTTATACTGTTGCCGTTGATGAAAGGAAAATTTGGGGGAAAAAAAAAGTTATTTATTTATTTTGGAGAGAGAAAGAATAATATATAGAATGCTCTAAAGCCATTGCTTTATACATAGAATAAGTATGTGTTTTAATTAGAATCTGACTCAAATTATACATAGTCTGATGAGAATACTCTAAAGCCACTACTTTTTGGCTTTTCCATAAAGCCGGCCTTACCTATAGTAGGTATTGAACTCCCAAATATTAATTAAGCTCCCTTCCTTATTTTAGACAATTTACTATTTGCCCCCAAAATGGCAGGTTCCACCCATAGTTGTCAATTCCATTATGTTCCAGTTGGAATTTATTGTATTGGTATGCAACTTGAAATGAGAAACCCATTAATTCCACCTTGGCCCAAATTCTGGTGCATTCCGACCATTTCGGCTCAAAATCTATCATTACATATTAATGCACCATAAAAAGATTTTGTTATTTTTGTTGGATTTAATTGAAATATAGACGGTGAAGGGCTATGTGTATATTTTCAATACATGTGTGAGATGCCGCGTTGGTCACCTCTTCTTCTTTAAAGGGTCGTTTGTATTGTCAAACCTCTTTCGGGTTAGGAACAGAGGAACAGGGAGTCGCCACTTGATTTATAGGTCCAAGAACCATAAATATGACTTCATGCACAAAAGGACTAGTCTTGAGTTAGGTCTGGAGTTAAGGTACGTCTTGGGAAGGTGTTAGGCACTCAAGAACGCCCAGCCTAACGGCTGACTTTCCTCTATATTACTTGATATTCTTGAAGGAGTTTATAAAACAAATCTCTAAACATGCAAAGAAACAATTAAACCTAAAATTATCACAATCAAGGAGCAATCAAAGATGTAGGAATTAAGTCACAATATTGATATGGAGTAAAATGAATAATCTCACCTAAATCCATGCTTATCACCAATTTGTAGGGAATAATCCTCACAATAATCAAATAATTATGAACTTGAAAATAATAGAGCAATTTAAAGAACATGCTTTAAAAACTATTATCATGGTATATAATTCACTAAAGAACTGAGAAAAAGGTTTTGAATAACTAAACCTAATGAAAACAATGATTTAATAAAAATAAACTTGAAAGAAAGATTAAATATGCAAACTAAACCTAAATTAAACATAATAGCAATAAACAAATCATGGAGGTTGATATGGACTATTGAGAAGATCTATACCTAGCCTCTAAGGAGCTTGTAGCAAGCTAACAGATTATCACTGGTCTCTCAAACTGATCTCTTTGACAAAATTGTGTGTTGAACACCAAAGGAAAAGACTTATTCTTTGTATCTCAGCAGGGCTTCGCTACTCTAAGAATACCTTGTCCTACTTCTACTCTAAGTTTCTACTTCAGTAAAGCTTCGTTACTTTAGGACTACTTCTTCCTGCTTCTACTACACAAGTGTTTCTTGGTATTTTCAGGGATACTAGGTTCTCTACCCTTCTTTGTGTTTTGGGGACTCCTCGGTGTGTTTTGAATGTGAGGCGAAGACTTCTTTATATAGTAGTAAGAGGCTACTAGAGTTTCTTGGAGAAGAAAGTAATTAGGGTTGTAGGAGGCAACCCTAATTGTAGCTTAAACCTTTTAGAAATTAGGGTTTCCTGTAGTGCTGGCATACGTCCACTTTTTTAGAAACATACGTCCACTTTTTAAAAAAGTGGCGTACTCCACTTCACTACAGGCGTACTCCACTGAAAAGTGGCATACGCTTACTTTGGTAGGGTTAAGGTTTCTGGCTCAAATTTCTAGAAGCTTCCAATGGTTTTCAACACATATTTGCCTTATAAGAGACCTTAAATTGTCATCACTGAGACCTGGGACCATGAGTATCAACGGGTACAAATTATGGTGTCTACAACATGAGTGGAGAATTTGCTCAGTTTTATATATTAGGGTGTGGATTGAAATAGACCCAATAATTAAAGAGAGAAGTGAAATTTGCCCATTAAATTATGTTTTAATCTTAAAAATTGGTCCCGACTAATTGGACTGTTGAGAAAATTAAATTAAAAATTAAGTGTTATCAATATGGATCAATAGAAATATTTTTTTGTTTAATTACATTTTTTCTTCTCAACAGTTGTCTTATATGTCAAAATAACCCTCAACGTTTTTGGAGGGGAGAAAAATAATAAAGAATATTATAATGGAATATTTGGACACGTGTTCGGCAATACTCGAACAGTTATTGTTTTCTTTATAAGTTCGGCATTAATCAAAAAACCTGTTCGGTGTGCTCAGAAATTGTATAAATAATCACGAATTAGTCTAGAACTTCTCATTTAATGCTACAAAAATATCCGGCGATTGCTAGAGCCATTAATACAAACATGAAGATTAAGCAAGAGAAGAATGGGCTGTAATAAAAGTAAACATTCATGACTGACAAGCAGAGGGCAGAAAGAACGTGGGGGGAAGGGCTAGATTAAAATATCTACATTATGATTTACAAAGGAATATAAATAGAGAAGGTGGAGTTTTTCAGGAGGTAAGTTATCACTTTCATATCTCCAGCTTTGAATGCACTCTTAAGTTCATATTGTTATTCTTGAGCATTTACTAACAAAAGCATTGGAGAATTAAAGGCTAACCCCCACTAGGTTGACCAAGCTCTACTGAAAAGTTATTATGAAATTTATTGCAGGTTATATGGAGTTCATCTTGCTCGGTCTTGGGGATTTTGCTTCTAATCTTTAACTTAGTTAGCTCTTCCAAAATAGTGTAAAAATCCCACTTACAGATTTAAACTTGTCATTTTAGTTCTTTTTTATTTATTTATTATGATTGTGTCATTTTAATCTTTGCCCTTAAATGGTTGACAAAAAGCACTAGCGTGGATAAACCCAAATTAAAAAAATGACAAAATAATGACATGGATGCTCTTTTTAAGAGTCAAAGATAAACCTAATATAAAGCTCGGTAGCTAGGCTACAGCCCATAATTAATTTTCTCTTGTTTCAGGGAAGATGTCGTTGCTTTTGGATGCTAAACTTGATGCTTAGATACTTAGTCATCACACTCATTCTCACACTACACAAGTTTACAAGTGACAACAATGGTACCCAAATGCTTCCTGATGGCGACGACGTCACCAGAAGCAACCGAGACAATATCCAAATTACAACTCTGAACGTCAAACGCTGTTTGACCCTCCAATTTACTATTACTATGTAGCTAGCTAGGCTTCTCTGTTGGAAAAATGGTTAGGAGTGAATGCAACTTCGTCAAAGTTCAAATTGCAAATTCATTGAAGATCAAGTCATCAAAGCCAAAACCAAAGGAACCAAGCTCAAGCATCTCATGTTTCAAGACATAGTGAGAGTAAGAGTTAGGTTTTTGTGAAGTTTATCAAGTTTGATCATTATAGTTCAATAACTTTAAAACCTACTAAAAAGGATTTAGTAATTAAATAAATCTTAAGTCCTCAATTCACATCTTAAAAATATTCAAACGGACTTACAAGTTTTCAAAGAAATAATCAAAATCGTTTGAAAAGATAATTATATAAGATTGATTATTTGAAGTAAAGCCAAAATGGTTAAAAAGTGGAAACCTAAAGGATCCAGGCGCCTACATTGAGTCTAGGTGACTAGATTGGTCCAGTCGATTGGTTATTTCATCCAGGGACTTTCTGTCCAATTAATCCAGGCGACTACTTCATGATCTAGGTGACTAGATTTGTGAGAAATTCAAAATAACGGCTAGTTTCTCCACTATAACGGGTATATTTTTTAAACCAATGGGAAGAACTTATTTTTGGCTATAAATACTCATTTTTCTAAGACTCTAAGGGTTAGAGAAGTGGAAGAGAAACCTAGAGAAATCAAAAGACTTTAAGAGAGACTTGTCCAAACATCTTAAGATCAATCCAACTTTTCTTAAGCTTATATTTTGATACTAACCCAAATCAAACCCTAATGACGACCATCCCGGCGTGGACGATGGAATGAAAACACGCAACTGTACACAGCTGTATGCCTACGTGCCAAACGTGTTGTTTTCCAAACCTCACTAGAAAAGTCAAAAGCTCAATCAAGGGATCCGAGTCAGGAACCGGACGGTTACAAATCAGAGCCAAACGATTACAAATCAAGGTATAAAAGCCCATTTAATACCAATAAACGGCTAGAAGACCGGAGCCTCCTATATAAAGCTAAAAAACCTCCCAAACAAAGGTACTCACTCTTTTTCTCACCTTTGTACTCTCTAAATCCGTGTTCTTGCTCCAGATAATCGTATTATTGACTTAAGCATCGGAGGCTCCCCCCACCGGACCACCGCCGGTGCACTTTTTCATCCTTTTCTCTGTTTTGCAGGTACGCTCATCCGTCGGTGTAAGCATTCGTCCATTCGAGTTGAGACGTGAATGAGCCCACTGATTTTTAGGCATTATCAGTTGGCGCCGTCTATGGGAACGACTTAATAGGCTACTGTCGTTCTTAGAGCAAAAAGGGCCGCTCACGGATCAATAGCGGTCATGGAAGGAGCTCCCAACGACGGAACCAGTGCTGATCCTGCTATGACCCCAGTCGAGAGACAAATGCAAGTTATTGCAACCAGCATTCAGGATCTTGCTCGAGAAACCTCCCGTCAGAATCAGGAGTTGTGGCAGGCCATCAGGAAGGGGCCTCCAGCTCCCCATGACAACTAACTTCCTCCGCGGGGAGAAAACGGGTCGAACGACCAAGAAGCTAACAGACATCAAGTCACCCGTCGTAGGGGAGGCGAAGTGGAGAGAACTCCACCCCAGAGCAGGCACAGGGTGGAAAGCGCAGGAAGTTCCGCTCCACCCAGCCAACATAAGACAGCTAAAACGACACGGTCGTCCAAACAGCCAGAAAAACCGGACCGATTGTCTAAACAACCAGAACGACCAGATAGGTCGTCCAAGCAGCCTGAACGACAAGACAGGCAGGACCATTCGTCCAGACAACCAGATCGACTAGCTCGATCCTCAAGAGATCCGGATGATAAAACGGCACACCTGGAGAAAGAATTATGGGAAATGAGGAAACAAATGGGAGACATGAAGAACAGCCTGAAAGCGAAAACCGCCCACAACTTGGACAACCTCGTACATCGGGCTGATTCTCCATTCATCCTAAGCATCGCCGACTTCCCGCTTCCATCCAGATTCAAGGTGCCACTGCTGGAAAACTTCGATGGGACCAAAGACCTATTCGACTACCTAGAAGCCTTTAAAACAATTATGCAGCTGCAAGCCGTTCCCGAGGAAGTGATGTGCCGAGCATTCCCTCTGGGACTGAGGGGATCCGCAAGGGTATGGTTCAATAAGCTCGAGTCAGAGTCAATTGGCTCATTCGTCCAGCTGAGCCGTGCGTTCATCGACCACTTCATTGGCAGTCAACGAAGGGGACGACCGCCAACTCACCTGCTCAGCGTCAAGCAAATGGAGGGAGAATCACTAAGGGCATTCGTACACCGCTTCAACGAAGAAGCAATGAAGATTGACCGTCCAAAAGAAGACGTTACTGTGACCACCTTCATGGCAGGACTGCGAAAAGGTGACTTCCTTTACGATCTCTGTAAGGACCCCCCCAGAGACAATGTCAGAACTTATGTACGAAGCCACGAAACACATGAACGCAAAGGACGCCTTGGAGGCTATGGACAACCCTCCGCCAAAGAGACGTAAGGACACTGAAGATCGTAAACCGGAACCTGCCAAACAGAAGGTTCCGAAATTCACCGAAAACCCGGAGCGTAAGCGGACGGCTGCTCCCCATATGAAATTCAGCAGCTTCACACCTCTGAACACACCTATCGACAAACTCCTCTTGCAGATACAAAACGACCCTTCACTTCGGTGGCCAGGTAAGATACGTTCGGATCCTAACAGCCGACCTAAAAATTTGTATTGCAGGTTCCATAGGGATCACGGACATCTCACAGAGGATTGCATAGCCTTGAAGGAACAAGTAGAGACACTCATCCGACAGGGTAAGTTGCAGAAGTATGTCAACCGTCCAGCAAATACCCATCCAGCAAAGCCTCCAGTGCAAAAGGAACAGACTGAACACAACAGGCCGGGGCCCGTTGGAGAAATCAGAACCATTGTTGGAGGACCAGCGTCCGGAGGAACCTCGCGAGCTTCAAGGAAAGCATATGCGCGATAGGTGCACAACATCTTGGTCGTCCAACGGCCACCCAAGAACATCCGCCTCAATGATCAGATTATATCCTTCACCGAAGAGGACGTCAGGGGCACCCATCAGTCACATGATGATGCCTTCGTAATAACAATTAACATTGTAGGTTTCACCACAAGGCGAGTAATGGTGGACAACGGAAGTTCGGCTGACATACTCTACCTTCCCAGCTTATCCAGCAAATGCGACTCGATAAAGACAAACTACGCCCCATGGATGCACCGCTCGTGGGATTCACAGGTGACAAGGTTTGCCTAGTTGGCATTGTGACCTTACCAATCACGGTAGGCACTCACCCAAAGACGGTCTCCAAAACTGTTGATTTCCTCGTCGTCAACTGCCCCTCAGCATACAACGCAATCAATCGGACGACCGAACCCTCAACCGACTCCGAGCCGTGACCTCCACATACCATCTCCTCTTCAAATTCCCCACTGAGTATGGGATAGGAGAAGTCAGAGGAGACCAAGTAGCTGCTAGAGAATGCTACCTTGCCTCTCTCGGACCGGAAGGGCAGAATCAGACGATGACCATAAAAGAGCAAAAGATCCTAGTAAAACCATCTGAAGAGCTAGACACAATCGAGCTGGAAGATGGCACCCAGACAGGACGACTAAAATAGGGGCTAACCTCCCCCCGAAAATGAAGGAGTCTCTCGTCCAATTTCTGAAAAACAACAAGGATGTCTTCGCGTGGAGTCATGAAGACATGCCAGGTATCGATCCTTCCATTATCTTACATAAGTTAAATGTTAACCCCTCTCTTCGTCCGGTAAAACAGAAACGGAGGGTCTTCGTCCCCGAAAGGAATGACGCCATCATGGAAGAAGTGGACAAACTCCTAACGGCAAACTTCATCAGGGAAGTTTTCTACCCCGACTGGCTGGCCAACGTAGTCATGGTAAAGAAAAATATCGGGAAGTGGCGAATGTGCGTCGACTTCACCGACCTGAACAAAGCTTGTCCAAAAGACAGCTTCCCTCTTCTAAGGATAGACCAGCTAGTCGACTCGACAGCTGGCCATAAACTACTAACATTTATGGATGCTTTTTCAGGATACAACTAGATAGTGATGGACGAGAGCGATCAAGAAAAGACGTCTTTCATCACAAGCAGAGGGCTTTTCTGCTACAAGGTGATGCCGTTCGGACTAAAGAACGCAGGAGCCACCTATCAACAACTAATGAACAGAATGTTCCACGACCAAATCGGCCGGAATGTCGAAGTCTACAACGACGACATGCTGGTCAAATCCAAGGAAGAAGACGGTCACTTGGACGACCTCAGAGAGACGTTCAAAACACTCCGCAAATACCAGATGAAGCTGAACCCTAGTAAGTGTGCATTTGGTGTTTACTCAGGCAAATTTCTTGGTTTTATGGTTTCGCAGAGAGGCATAGAAGCAAACCCAGACAAGATCAAGGCAATCCTAGAGATGCAGCCACCAAAAACTACCAAAGAAGTCCAAAGACTAACTGGAAGAATAGCTGCATTGAACCGGTTCATGTCTCGATCGACAAACAAATGCCTACCCTTCTTCAAGACATTGAAAAAAGCATTCGTATGGACTGACGAGTGCCAGCAAGTATTTGAGGAACTCAAGAGGTACCTAACAGAACCACCATTGCTTAGCACGTCCAAGCAAGGCGAAGAGCTCTACCTGTACCTGGCTGTTTCACCAACCGCCGTCAATTCCGCACTAATCCGAGAGGAAGAAAGACGACAATTACCCGTTTATTATACAAGTTGAGCGCTCAGAGGGGTCGAGGAAAGATACCCACCTATGGAAAAGCTAGCATTTGCCCTGGTGACAGCAGCAAGGAAACTTCGCCCATACTTCCAAGCCTACATGATAGTATTGCTCATCAACTACCCATTGCGGAAGGCAATGAACAAACCCGACGCAGCCGGATGACTCATCCAGTGGTCAATCGAGCTTAGCGAGTTCGACGTTGACTACCGACCACGAACAGCGATCAAAGCTCAAGCCCTGACAGACTTCATAGCAGAATTCACCTCGAAAGATGACGAGCCAACGGAAGACGTCGAACAGACATCGAGGTGGACGGTTAACATAGATGGATCGTCAACAAAAGACTCAAGCGGAATCGGCGTAGTCTTGAAATCACCAGAAGGTGACACCATCAAACAAGTTGTGCGACTGCAGTACCCAACCACCAATAACGAGGCTGAGTATGAAGCTCTGTTGGCAGGACTCAAAATGGCTAAGGTACTGGGGGTAACAGAACTAGACGTGCTTAGCGACTCCCAGCTCGTCGTGGGGCAAGTGAACGAGGACTACGAAGCAAAAGAAGGGCGTATGCAGCGTTACTTGCACCTTATCCGACATCAGATGAGCCAATTCCGAGAGGTAAGGCTCAATCGCATACCACGAGAACAAAACACAGAAGCAGACCAACTAGCTAAATCTGCCTCATCGTCAACAGCTGACGACAAAATCAAGATCGTCCAGCAATCAAGCCTGCAAGCAATCGAGATGAACCTCGTTCATACTGAAGTCTCTTGGATGACACCAATAGTCTCATACTTACAGGGAGGGACACTACCAAACAACCGACACGAAGCCAGACGATTAAAGGTACGCGCCTCACGTTTTCTCATGTTGCAGGGAACATTATATAA
Source organism: Fagus sylvatica (assembly GCA_907173295.1). Taxonomy (NCBI): domain Eukaryota; kingdom Viridiplantae; phylum Streptophyta; class Magnoliopsida; order Fagales; family Fagaceae; genus Fagus; species Fagus sylvatica. The sequence goes on along the minus strand of OU015766.1, from coordinate 25,168,419 downwards.
GAGAGACTTATCCCTCCCCTATCTCAGATGCCTGGCACCAGACGAGGCCAGTTACGTCATGAGAGAAATACACGAAGGAATCTGCGGCAACTACTCAGGTGCACGAGCTTTACAAAGGAAGATCGTCAGAGCGGGCTACTATTGGCCGTCCATGCAGGCCGACGCCAACAGATTCGTCTAACACTGCGATAAGTGCCAACAATTTGCCAATCTACTACACTCACCTCCGGAAGTGCTGATACCAATGACGGCACCCTGGCCATTTACGCAATGGGGATTAGACATCATGGGACCATTTCCAATTGGAAGACGCCAGCTCAAGTTTTTAGTGGTTGCAATTGATTACTTCACCAAATGGGTGGAAGCAGAACCACTAGCGACGATTACGGAAAAGAGCATTCAAAACTTCATATGGAAGGCAGTGATCTGCAGGTTCGGGATTCCGCGAGTACTTGTGTCGAACAACGGGAAGCAATTCGACAATCCCAGATTCAGGCAGCTCTCCCAAGAACTAGGCATCCACAACCATTATTCATCTCCTGGCCATCCACAAGCCAACGGACAAGTCGAGGTTACGAATCGATCACTACTCAAACTCATCAAAACCTGGCTTGAGGGGGCAAAGGGACTGTGGCCAGAAGAACTCCCAAGCATACTCTGGGCCTACAGAACAACAGTCAGGATACCAACGGGCGAAACACCATTTCGAATGACGTTTGGAAGCGAAGCAGTGGTACCCGTCGAAATAGAACTGACGACATTACGAACTTCGGCATATGACGACCAACAAAATGAAGAGCAACTCTGCCTCAACCTTGACCTGATCGATGAAGTTAGAGAAACAGCGGAAGCAAGAATGAAAAGATACCAAGAAAAAATGGCACGACACTACAACTCAAAAGTCAAGCCCAGGCAGTTGTCAATTGGTGACCTTGTCCTGCGAAAGGTTACCTTAGCCACCAGAAATCCTTCTGAAGGGAAGCTTGGTCCAAACTGGGAAGGGCCCTATAAAGTCATAGAAATATGACGACCAGGGACATACCACTTAGAGGACATGAATGGACAACGACTACCACACCCGTGGAATGCTGAACATCTCAGGAAATACTATCCCTAAAAAGGAACCAACCTTGTAAAAATAAAAATACTTTGAATAAAAGGATAGAAATAAGGGTGGACGTAGGCACTATTGCCGAACCACGGTAAATCATGCGTCTCAGCTCATATCCACATATCATGCACACGATCTAAAGTTAAACTGCATCGTCTAACACGATCTTTTAACTTAGACAACTATCTAAAAGTTAAACTGTATCGTCTAACACGATCTTTTAACTTAGATGTCCATCTAAAAGTTAAACTGCATCGTCCAACACGATCTTTTAACTCAGACATCCATCTAAAAGTTAAACTGCATTGTCCAACACGATCTTTTAACTTAGACATCCATCTAAAAGTTAAACTGCATCGTCCAACATGATCTTTTAACTTAGACATCCATCTAAAAGTTAAACTGTATCGTCCAACACGATCTTTTAACTTAGACAAATATCTAAAGTTAAACTGCATCGTCTAAACATGATCTTTTAACTTAGACAAAGATAGAACGTATCGTCCTACACTATACTTTAACTTAGAAAAATACTTAGAGCCAAATTGCATCTTTCCACAAGAAAAACAAAATCTATTTCCAAAAAATAAACCGTATCATTCAAACATCCAAAGCCTGGGCCACATATATATACGATCTTCCAAATCCAAGATAGATAGTTCTCATCAAAAGAAATACCATCAAAAGACCAAACTCAAAACTCAGTGCACCGCCTGAAAACGACCAAACATGCACAAAATAGTTATAAAATCAAACAAACAATGGAAGATTAAAGGTGTTTAAACGCCCTAAACACGGGCCCCCCACATTGTTTAAAACTTTTACACATCTAAAAGAAAAAATCTAAACAAAAACTCCTACTTTGACGACACGTCTTCGTCACCAGCTTGGTCCTGAGAAGCATCCACCACCGAGTCCTCGTCGTCATACGGCTGGAGAGCAGAGAAGTCCAGACCAGGAAAGCGTTGAACGGCTTGCTTTCTGAAGGCTTCGAAGCCAGACAAGAAGTAGCGGGTGTTGATGTCTTCAAAAACCTCAGATGCCCTGAACTCCGATACCGCGACCTCTTTAGCCCCTTCAATCTGGCCGACCAAACCTCCGCGGCCTTTTAGCTCCTTCAATCTGACCGACCAAGTGTTTGAGATCAACAACGGCCTTATCCTTGGCATCAACCGCTACCTTGACATCGTCATCCCTCGCCTTCAATTCCTTCCTCAGTTTCTCCGCCTCAGCCAACGCATCCTTCCTCTCCCTCGTCAACTCCATGACAGCCCTCTTAGCATTCTTCATCTCCGCCTCGTCCGCCATAGACTTGGCTCGAAGAGTGGAAAGATCCTCCTCCACAGAAGCACACCTCCGGGCCATCACCATTGCCTCAGTCAAGCCCTACAAGCACACCTAAGTCAAAAACAAAAACGCAAAGGAAAAACATGAAAGATAATAAAGACAAAATAACATACCCGCATCAGCGAATGAACCATAAGATACGAATGGTCTTCCGTATGAGCCACAGCGTACTCGTCCATGTCTCGAGAAGATATAGCACCCTTCACTCTGTCCATCGCGACATGAGGACTTTGATTTATTGTAGCCGCCAAAGGATCGGACGAGGGAGTAAGATCAGCGTCCACCATGACGACGGCCGGGACCTTCTCGACGGAGGGAACAGCAGTCGGAAGGGAAGGACGAGAAGGCGCCTCCTCAACCCTTTTCGAGGATCCCTCGTCAACCTTCTTACGTTTCAAACTGATAGGAGCGGCTGCCACCTCCCCTGACTGTGCGAGCTGCTTCAACCTATTTTTGTTCAACTTCATTGTATCCACACCTACAAACCAGAGACGAACAAAAATAAATAAATAAAAAAATAAAAAAAGAAAAGCAAGCACTGACGAAACAACTCACGTTTCTTGTTAGCCTTTACCAAAGCCTTGACTGAAGAACTGGGGACGGGTCCAAGCGAAAAGGTGGCAAGGAGATCTGGCTCAATGAAGATAGTATACCCCGAGAGAGCGCAATCTGACAGGGCTCGTAACAGAAAAGGAACTCGTCCACAGTGAGATCCTCCGCCCCATTACTATTTACCCTCCACATGACCATACATGATATGATCGTCCGCCAACCATTAGGGTTCACTTGCCCCGGCGCCAAGGATAGAAAATCTAATAACTCCCTGACGAAGGGTTGCATAGGGAAACGAAGACCGGCCCGAAGGTCAGCCTCGTAAAAAGCAATGTCACCCTCGTACTTAGGGCAACAGGCTCTCTCGTCAGGATCAGGGATCCTCAAGACGACGTCATCAGGAATCTGATAACGACGCCTTATCCTATCGAGGTTGTCCTGATTTGTTTTGCTAAAAAAGGACAAAGCCTTCCAAGACCTATCTACCCCAGGAAACTGACGAGATCCCGACGTGCTCAGGATCGCCTCTGACGAGACCTCTCTCGCCACCCTCCCGGCCGACTCATCTGAAGGACCCTCTGGTAACTCTTCCGATAACGGAAGAAACCACTCAGCCTCATTGGCCGCCATCCTACCCCTAATCGCCTCCCAAGTACTAATAGACGGATATATCACAGAGTAAAGCTCCACCGATAAGTGGTGAAGCACACTATCGGGAGACACAAAACCCTCAATCGGAGGAGGACCTAAGCCGTTCTCGGCGAACCTAGAAACTCCCGCAAAGAAAGACCTAAACGACCAACTTAACGACTCCAGATTGACCGAAATGTACTCGCGAAATATAATAGATAACCGAAAAAGAAAAAGGGGAACGGAGGAAACTCACCGGAAAATGAAAAGGGAGAAACTCAGAAAACGCTTGCCCAGAAATTTTCGTGTTGTCTGTGTTGTGAATGAGACGAAAACCCACCGAGACCAGTATAAAAACCCTCTAAAAACCCTTCACATTCAAAAAACCGCCAAAAAGCTGACGAAAGGACGCCTCGAACGCATCGACCAGTCGCCTTATGACACGTGTCACTCGCCGCCTGAAGCTACGCCTCTTCATTAAATGAAGCCTCCACTTCCCAAGGAACACGCGAAATTACCTAAGAGTCCTCGCACCAAACCAATACCCTACATGCCGTCATTGCATAACGACGATGCAGAGTAAGGGGGACATCTGATACTAACCCAAATCAAACCCTAATGACGACCATCCCGGCATGGACGACGGAATGAAAACACGCAATTGTACACAACTGTATGCCCACGTGCCAAACGTGTTGTTTTCCAAACCTCACTAGAAAAGTCAAAAGCTCAATCAAGGGATCCGAGTCAGGAACCGGACGGTTACAAATCAGAGCCAAACGATTACAAATCAAGGTATAAAAGCTCATTTAATACCAATAAACGGCTAGAAGACCGGAGCCTCCTATATAAAGCTAAAAAACCTCCCAAACAAAGGTACTCACTTTTTTTCTCACCTCTGTACTCTCTGAATCCGTGTTCTTGCTCCAGATAATCGTATTATTGACTTAAGCATCGGAGGCTCCCCCCACCGGACCACCGCCGGTGCACTTTTTCATCCTTTTCTCTGTTTTGCAGGTACGCTTATCCGTCGATGTAAGCATTCGTCCATTCGAGTTGAGACGTGAACGAGCCCACTAATTTTTAGGCATTATCATATTTCAATATCATTCAAAAACCTTGATTGAAAATCAAATTGCTCTAAATAGTTTTTGAGCTATCTTGATCAATCTTTGATATACTATTAAAGTGAGTTTATTTGTGTACTTCATACTCTTTGAGAGAGTTTTATCTTGTACAACAACTATCTATCGTCCTTGAGATTGCTAGTTAGGGTTTGGTTATAAATCCTAAGGAGTGAAAATGATTTTCATTAGGTGGTTACTTTTGACCGTTCAAAGCAAGATTGTAAAAGTTTGACCTTCAACTGTGAAGAAGATTGTCCAATAGTGAATTGGGGAATCCTCAAGTAGTGTTCTTGAGACTAGGACGTAGGCGGGAAGCCGAACCTCGATAAATCGTCGAGTTTGATTCTCTCTCTAATTCATTTAATTACTTATTTACTTGTGCTCAATTATATATCATATTTCTGTAGCAATTAAATTGTGTTTTCATAATTGTATTAATTCTGCATTTAATCAAAAAGTTTGCCTCAACATAATTCATCCCCCTCTTAGGTTGATATTTGGATAACTAACAGTAAAAATTATGCATCAAACTAAATAAATAACTACAAATATGAATCAAACTTCACCGATCTTACATACACAAGACTGAATAAAAATACAAAGAGCACTTATTTGCATAAAAGCTTTCAACCCTATGAACTAAGAATAAACTCTCAAACTCCTAAGAACTAAGACTACAAATCTCTCTCAGAAATTGATCTCTCAAATTAATGATCTCGTAAAGAACATGTTCTATTGGATGTGTCTAATATCATTTTTTTTGAGAAATAAGCATTCTATTTATACTTGAAGTTTGACACTTATGACCCCCATTTGCTAATTTTAAAGAAAAATATAAAAATCGAAATCCTAAGGATAAAATTAACAATTTAAATCTTTATAAAATAAACGGAATCACTCCTTTTCCATTCCCTTCCAAATTCCACCAATTTGGGGGAACTAAAAATGAGGGGTTTTGGAAGGTAAGATACCCCTCTAAATCCCCTCAAACCCTTCCCTCTCCCTCTCTAAAAAATATCCAAATAAGGTTCATTAAGCCATCCACATCCACATCCCCTTTACTCCTCCCATTCTCTCCCACCATCCACCATTAATTAGAAAGGAGGGGGGACTTGAAGTTTTTTGCTTACAAGCTAAAGGGTTTTCTCCGAGAGTCTTATAACTCAATTAGCATTTGCATGTTCATTATGAAGAGAATCATAGTTCAAATTTCTCCTCCCTTAACTATTGAATTATTCAAAAATAAATAAAAAATCAAAGGATTCTCAAGTTTGAATGGAAAATTCAAGATGATAAAGGCTATTCCACCACGAATTTGTTCACGTCGCTATGCTTGACCATATGGCTTATATTACAAGACAACTCACCAAGGCTGGTTTAATACAATTTGAGGTCGAAGACAATAAATTTAAGTTAAGATTTTTATTATTATTTTAAATATCAATTTAAAAGTATTTATTTAAGTTCTATATTATAATTTTTTTTAAACCATTATTCTTGATTTTTATGTCAAATTAGTAATTAATTATTTAGATGTTTCTAACATCTCTCCTTGAATCGGTAATAGTTAGTCCACTTAATCTTCTTATTACATAATTGATCATATGTAAGATTTTACCAATTCTAATTTTGAAAAACTTCTTGTTGCATAAATAACTATAACAAGTATTATCAATAAAATTTTGTAAGCATGCATGCATTTGGAAGAAAAAAAGTATTTTTTATATAATAAAGAACTATAATATTGCATGTTTGAACATGATTATAATAATTTTCATTGTTATCATTATTTGTATTTTTTTTTTTTTTTTTTATGAATTTCTTGTTCATTTGTGAGATTTTCATTTTTTATTATATTAATTTATAGACTTTGAAGTAAAAATTTCTTGAAATAGAAAGAATAAAGAATGCAAATTCCAAATTAATTAAAAAAAAAAAAAAAAAAAAAACTATCATCATAAAATTTTGGGACCTTTATGTAAGAGGGAGGCCTTAGGCGGCCTAGGTTGAGAGTCGGCTTGCACGTTGCAACTCACCCTCCACGCGTGCTTATAATTAAGAAATATAGGTAACAATGTAACATACATTGCTTTTAATTAAATGTTTACCATAAGAAACAAAAAAGAGTCGCTTTTTTTAAATTAAAAAAAAAAAATGTAAAATACACAGTAAACATTCTCTCGTACAATATTTAAATAAATAAAAAAAGGCCAAAATGTATGGTTGATCTCTAAATTTTACTCATTGAGCTATTTTGATCCTTAAAATTTGAAATGAGTTCTACTTGTCCATATGGTTTAAAAAATGATCGCTATTGATCATTCCATCCAATTCCGTTGGTTTGCTTACTTATGTGGTTAATGGAAGGATGATGTAACATATTTTAAATGATGTGGCAGATTATTTATTAATTAAAAATTACACTTAAGCAAAATTAAATTAAATTAAAACAAAAATAGAGAAGGCACCGCCGAAAACTAGGAGAAACTGTCGGAACTACTTCGGAACTACTATAGACACCCAAGAAACACCACACAAGTCGAAGAAGAGAATCTATACGATAATGTAAAATTGAAACTTTTTTTACTTTTGGTTGAGTTTATAAAACATTAACACATAAGCTTTTAAACTTTTACAATTTTAAACCTCATTATTGTTTTTTTAATTAAGTTTTTAGTTTAATTTATACCGCAAAAGCCACCTTCTCTCTCCAAGTCTCCACCCGATAGAGAGAGTCTTAACCCGATAGAGAGAGTCTAATGCGAACAAAGGATGAGTTTGACTTTGTTAACTGCCGCTGCCTAAGGCGACTGACTTCAGGCCTAGGATAAAAGCACGTGTCCCTAGAAGATCTATGTAAAATACTTCCAACTCACGCCCTTGCCCCAAAGCTTCGTTCCCAAATTCACAAGTGGTAACATAGGCTTGGGTTATGCACTGTATCCATATATGTCATAACATATATTGGTGGAGCCGACGACATGTATAGGGTATGTGTCACCTAAGCATTTTTTTTAACACAAAGAATACGGCTATTTTTAAAAGGCTTGCTTTGATGGTACCTGATACAAAAAGGCTTTGGTGGCTATTTTCGGTTTCAAATTTATTTTGAGTTTTATTTTATTATGATTTTTCAATATTTTTAATTTAAACGTTTGCTCAATGGTTGCAATAAGTATATTTTAGTCATTTACAGTTCTATGGGGCTTAGTGACTTAGGTATTTATCTGTAAGAAAACTCTTCATCTATTATAAGCAAATTAATTAGATTAATTCTTTTGGATTAAGCAGTGGACAATAATCTCTTAATGACTACCACCATATGGAATTTAACATAGATTGTACAAGGTAGGTGAGTATTAATATGATTATAGTATGTAGTTCTTCCACTCACTTTGAAATTTCAATGGCTTTTGGATTGTTACTTTCTTAGTTAATAAGATCCTAAACTACACAACTTTACCACAATTCTCTTATTTTCTCATGCATATTGGATGACATGAATCTTTCTTTGCATTTACCGTTTTAGTTTAAATGTTCTCTTCATGGCTACCTAATTAAATCAAGAATATATGTTGCTTTTTATGAATGAATATAGTTTTTCCATTTAGATGACTTTTAAAAAATAACTTAAGTAAATAGTTTCATATTATATTTACTAAAAAAGTTACACATTTTGTATTTTCTCTGTTAAAATCTAATGGGTTTAACTCAATCTCAAAAGACGCCTTAAGAGATGAGAATTACCCATGGCTTATAAATTGCACAACCTAAGAATACTTGGTTAATGTGGGACAAGACTCTCACTTTAATATGCCCCCTCACGTGTGGCGAACCAACCAAACACGTGGACCATAATTGGGGGGGAGATCTGCCCAACACCCAAGGGGTGGCTCTGATACCATGTTAAAGTCCAATGGGTCTAACTCAATCTCAAAAGACGCCTTGAGAGATGATGATTACCCATGGTTTATAAATTGCACAACCCAAGAATACTTGGTCAATGTGGGACAAGACTCTCACTTTAATATTCTCGATACGTATCGTGATACATTTCTCAACATGTTCTATTAAGAGTAATATATGAGTATTGTTGCTTCAAATAATTGTGTGAATAATTTATCATATGAATGAAATGATGATTATACTAAATTACAAAGAATTGGTGATGCAAGCGATGTACAACTCACAGCAACAAAATAAGAAAACCCAAAAAAAATTCAATATTCAAATTGAAAATATCTGTAAATTAAACTTACAAAACATTCAGATAAATTTTAGGGAAAAAAAAAATATATATATTGGTTTGCCCTATGATTTGAAGCAATCTCTCTAAAAAAAAAAAAATAATAATAATAAAAACAAAAATATTCAAAAAAAAAAAAAAATGACACTATTTATTTAGATCTTATTTTCAATAGTTTTCCTGTGCATCGCATAGGATTGCGACTAATTATGATAATATACCAAACTGATATTGTGCTGAAGTTTCTGCAAGATTACATATATATTGCGCCCATGAAACTACTGAAAAGTAAACACACATGCACAGCCAACAGTTAAAGATCTGGAATACTATGCGCAAAAGATAATGAAAATGAAGCAAAATTACCTCAAAAAAAATAAAATTGTAGCAAGTCAAAATATGTTCCATTTTTAACTAATACGTCTTTCCATATGATGTGAACATGACTATCTCATCTGAAAAGCAAAGGGTATGTGATACGTGCATCAAGGGCAGTACTAATCCTAGGAGTTGTTACGAAGTTGTTATCTATTTCTTAGTTGATTGTTTCCTTCTTTTTAGCATTGGTATTTGATTTTTATTTGAATAAATCTATAACGTTAGGATTAGTTGGGATAATGTGGAGTCCTAGTAGGAGTTTGTTGTTGAGTTACTGTTATCTACTATGTAGGAGCAGTACCTTATTTTTCTCTGTTTTGTTATTTGTATCCATTATTTAAGAGTCAGTAATAAACAGAAGAAGGCACCAGAAAATTATTATCCAATATTGGACTCTTGAGGTCAGGATTTCCTCCATAAAATCCAACATTCTTTATTTTTCCTTGTTCAGTAATCACCATAGGGAAGGATACTGGCCAGTACATACTACGTTGGTATCAGAGCCTCGGCATGGATCAACACGTGGAGCAGTTAGAGAAAACTATGGGATCTCTCATGAGCAGCCAACAACAATTGATGGAGAAGATGGCAGAGATTTATGCAAAGGTGGTCACAATGTCTTCCAACCGTGAGGAGGGAGAGGGCTCTCAGTCTCGCAATAACAAGCGTCCTGAGGGAAGTGGTCACACCAGCCAGAACCATTCCTATACACCGCGTTTGGTGAAGCTTGAATTCCCAAGGTTCAATGGAGTAGAAGATCCAACAAGTTGGATATGCAGAGCGGAACAATTTTTTTCGATTCCATGAGACACCGGCTGCAGACCAAGTGGAGTTGGCTTCGTTCCATCTCGAAGGGGAGGCGCAACTGTGGTATCAGTTGATGCAGCAAGAGACGGAGACAATTGATTGGCAAACCTTCAAGGCGGGGTTACTAGCCCGTTACGGACCCACTTAGTTCTACGATTACTTCGGAGAACTGACCAAGTTACAGCAGCTGGGCAGCGTGAAGGAGTACCATACCAAGTTTGAACAACTCTTGGCTAAGGCTGGGTATCTCCCACCTATGCGTCAAGTAAGTTGTTTTGTGAGCGGATTAAGGGAGAGTATTAAGGTTGATGTGCTAGCAGGGAGGCCAGCAGATTTATCTTCTGCTATTGGGTTGGCTAGGCTTTTTGAAGCCCGAAATAGCTCCTTACGGCGAAACACACCATCTACGCAGCCAACCAACAAAAATTTTTCAGCCATGTCAAGGGAAGAAACTAAACCAAAACCACTGTTTCCACTACGACGGATAACACCCACTGAATTGCAAGAACGGCGTGCGAAAGGGCTTTGTTACAATTGTAACGAAAAATTTGTGCTAGGACATCGTTGTAAAAAATTATTCATTATTGAAGCGTGTTCAGAAGACGAAGAAGATAGTGATATGGAGCTGGAAAATGTGGAAGAGGCAGAGACACCGGGTATATCACTCCATGCCATGAATGGAGGCAATGCTCTTGATACTATGAGAGTTGCAGGAGTGGTCCAAGCCATTCCAACGACCATTCTACTTGACTCTGGAAGTTCTCACAATTTTGTGTGTGAAACTTTGGCTCAAAAGCTTCAACTTCATCCCGTGAAAGGGCCAAAAATTAGAGTGATGGTGGCTTCAGGCGAGAAACTCATAAGCAAAGGGAAATGTGTTGGAGTAGCAGTCAAGATGGGAAGGTTCATAGCCCGAGTTGATTTTTTTATCTTGCCATTGGAAGGGTATGAAGTGGTTATGGGAACTCAATGGTTGCGGACCTTGGGTGAAATTATGTGGGATTTCTCTAAGTTAGTCATGAAGTTTCAGTGGGCTGGCAGGCAAGTGATCTTGAAAGGGTTAACAGATCAGGTGATAGAAGGAGAAGACATGGAGAAGGAAGTTGGAAAGCACCTCATTGGAGCACTGGTACAGATTGTGGCCTTGGATAGCAACATCCAGGCAGCCAAGGAGGAAGAAATTGCCATAGAACTCCAACAACTTTTGGAATCTTTTCAAGGAATTTTCAGGGAGCCCACGGGGTTACCTCCCAACCGAGCACAAGACCATTGCATTCCATTACAACCTGGGAGTCAACCAATTTGCTCGAAGCCATACCGTTATCCGCACTACCAAAAAACCGAGATAGAAAGATTGGTGGCTGAGTTGCTCTCCACAGGAGTGATACGCCACAGCAACAGTCCATTTTCCTCTCCAGTGGTTTTAGTGAAGAAACAAGACGGCACATGGCGGATGTGTGTGGATTACAGATCATTGAACCGCATCACTATCAAAGATAAGTTCCCCATTCCAATCATAGATGAATTGTTAGATGAACTCCATGGAGCCAAATTTTTTTCAAAGCTAGATTTAAGATCTGGCTATCACCAAGTTCGGGTTCAAGCCAATGATATACCCAAGACAGCATTTCGAACACACCATGGCCATTTTGAATTCTTGGTGATGCCGTTCGGATTGACAAACGCTCCTTCCACCTTTCAAGCATTGATGAATGAGGTGTTCAAGGAACAATTACGCAGGTATGTTCTTGTTTTCTTTGACGACATTCTAGTGTATAGTACTACCTGGGAAGATCACTTAAAACATCTCAAGTTCATATTGGCCATCTTGAAGAAAAACAATTTATTTGTTAAGCGGGGAAAATGTAAGTTTAGGCAGACAGCAGTACAATACTTGGGCCATATTATTTCTCAAGATGGAGTATGTGTTGACCCTGAAAAGGTTTCAGCAATGGTACAGTGGCCACAACCTCGCTCACCTCGTGCCATGAGGGGATTTCTTGGGTTAACTGGTTATTATCGGAAATTCATTCAAGATTATGGAAAGATTGCAGCACCACTCACTCAAATGCTCCGAAAGAATTCTTATCAATGGTCTGACAAGGCAGTCACTGCATTTGAAAAGCTCAAAAATGCCATGACTCGAGCACCAGTTTTGGCCCTTCCTGACTTTTCTCGGCAATTTGTGGTTGAATGTGACGCATGTGGCTCGGGAATAGGTGCTGTTTTGCGGCAAGAGCGACCAATTGCTTTCTACAGCCAAGCCTTGCATGGTAAAAATTTAATGATGTCCACCTATGAAAAGGAGATGTTAGCCTTGGTGATGGCTGTACGCAAGTGGAAGCATTACCTTTTAGGTAGGAAATTTGTAGTGCGAACTGATCAACGTAGCCTACAATACCTATGGTCACAAAAGATAGCCACAGAAGCCCAACAAAAGTGGTTATATAAACTCATGGGGTTCGACTTTTCCATTGAGTACAAACGTGGAAGTGAAAATAAGGTGGCTGACGCCTTATCAAGGCGTGATGAAGGAACCAAGGAGGAACAACTACTGGCACTATCATCTCCAATTCCTCACTGGGTTGATGCTATTCGGGAAGAGCAACAATCTCGGTCCCAATTGAAGCAGCTGGTACAACGGGTCCAAGAAGATGAGGCAGTAGGACCATGGGAAGTTAGAGATGGACTACTCATGTTTAAAGGCCGAATTTATGTGGATTCAGATTCACACCTAAAGCAAGACATCATTAATCAATTCCATGGGAGCTCACATGAAGGATTCCATAAGACTTTCCAACGAGTCCGGGCAAATTTCTATTGGCTGAAAATGAGAGAAGATATTAAAGCTTTCATTAAGGAGTGCGAAATTTGCCAAAAGCATAAGGTAGAGCAGCGGTCTCCAGCAGGACTTTTGCAACCTTTATCCATTCCTAACAGAGTATGGGAGGACATATCAATGGATTTTATAGATGGTTTACCACTCTCTCAAGGTAAGTCCACTATTATGGTTGTTGTTGATAGACTCTCCAAATATTCTCATTTTATGCCTGTTTCACATCCTTACACTGCTGTGAGTATTGCTCATATTTTCTTTGAGAATATTTTTAAGCTCCATGGCATGCCAAGAACAATCGTATGTGATAGAGATGTTACTTTCACAAGTGGATTCTGGACTGAATTATTCCGTCTCAATGGGACGAGTTTTAATTTTAGTTCGGCTTACCACCCTCAGACAGATGGGCAAACCGAAGTAGTGAACCGCACTGTGGAAATGTATTTACGGTGCTTCACCAGTGACAAGCCTAAGCAGTGGGTCAGATGGCTTTGTTGGGCAGAATATTGTTACAATACAAGTTGGCATTCTGCCATTAAAAGGACTCCATTTGAGGTTGTTTATGGTCGAGAACCACCAAGTTTATTAGCCTATGTTCCAGGAACAGCCAAGGTTGCTGCAGTTGAAGATGAGTTGTTACAGAGGGACGCAGTTCTGAAGGGTCTTAAGGAGAACATCAAATTGGCTCAAGTCCGAATGAAAAAAACTTATGACTCAAAGCACCGTGAGAAAAATTTTGAAATAGGCGATTGGGTTTATGTGCGGCTCCAGCCATATAGACAAGTTTCAGTATCAATGAGAAGAAATGCAAAACTTTCTCCACGTTTCTATGGTCCATTTCGGATCCTGCAGCGTATTGGACAAGTGGCTTACAAGTTAGAATTACCAGCTGGGTCTCGTATCCATTCTGTGTTCCATGTGTCTTTACTGAAGGAGAAATTGGGTGATAAGATTTCGGTTGAACCTCAATTGCCCATTACAGTTGGAAATGATGAGACACTAGGGGTAAGACCTATGGCAGTACTTGATTATCGTAAAAGAAACAACAGAGAAGAAGTTCTGGTACAGTGGCAAGGTTTACCAGCTAGTGATGCAACTTGGGAAGATCTTGTGGCTATGAAGCTTCAGTTTCCTGAATATGGCCTTGAGGACAAGGGCCTTTGCAAGAGGGGAGGAATTTGATACGTGCATCAAGTGGCAGTACTAATCCTAGGAGTTGTTACGAAGTTGTTATCTATTTCTTAGTTGATTGTTTCCTTCTTTTTAGCATTGGTATTTGATTTTTATTTGAATAAATCTATAACGTTAGGATTAGTTGGGATAATGTGGAGTCCTAGTAGGAGTTTGTTGTTGAGTTACTGTTATCTACTATGTAGGAGCAGTACCTTATTTTTCTCTGTTTTGTTATTTGTATCCATTATTTAAGAGTCAGTAATAAACAGAAGAAGGCACCAGAAAATTATTATCCAATATTGGACTCTTGAGGTCAAGATTTCCTCCATAAAATCCAACATTCTTTATTTTTCCTTGTTCAGTAATCACCATAGGGAAGGATACTGGCCAGTACATACCAGTATGATTAGGTAATTTCAAAGAAATGACCCAGACAATTTAACCAAAGAATTGACTTTGAATGAGAATTGCCTGATTTTGCCCCATTCAACGTTTTTTTGATGTTTCCTTGATCAAAACTAGACAGCTACCTACACCTACATACAAGTTCCCCCCCACACCTTCAAGCTTTAATTAATTTGTCGACGATCTTATCACGCCACATTATCAACCTTAATTAGGACGAAAACTTTGTCCAAAAAATAAAAAATACTCACTCATTACTCATTAGGCATGTCATCTCTTTTTTATTTTGGTAATTAATTTAAAATAAAAAGGAGGACGGGGTGCTTGGCTTTCCTTCGTCAACGAATTTCTTGACCTTTGGTAAAGAGAAATGAAATTGATTACCATTACTTAAATTGATAAATGACAATGAATAATTAGCAAAAAAAAGATAAATGACAATGAATATAGATATATATATATATATATATATATATATATATATATATATATATATATATATATTTGTTTGGTAAATTACACTAATGATTTGGTTTCATGAAACAGACATTTTCCAACCTTTCATGAAATAACACTTTACTTTAAGTTTGTATAAATATAAAAGGTCAAAATATTATTTTCGTCCTTAAACTTTACACAAATTTCAGTTTTCATTCCTAAACTTTATAAACGTTCAAATGTTTGTCCTTCCGTTAACTCACTTTAACTTTCAATCTATATGTCTAACAGAATTGTTGAGGTGGTATTTAACATTTTATAATGAATAATGCTATAGCTACTATTAATTTTACAATAATTATGATATGGCACTATTTGAAAAATTAAATTCACATGTCATACTTTTAATTTATTTTAGCTTTAGAGACTTAAAGAGTCCATAAAAATAAAATAAAAAATAAAAAATCTGATGCAATCTTATGTCTAAATCCTCAATTTACACAATCTCATTTCCTCCTCTATTCTCACCGCCGGCACCAATCTGGTCTCAGTAAACCCAAAAAAAGTCCAGCATTTGAGATCTGACCCTTTTCTTCTCAGCTCTGAGTACAATTACAATGCCATTAACTAATGTTTTGAGAGGGACATAGTTGCTTAATAGCATTCTAACCCATACGACTTTTGAGAGCATAGATAGAACAAAACCCATCACAAGAAAGGCCAAAGAGTCAGCGACAACCATTAGATGCCTTAGAGCAAACCCATCCTTGCATCTTTTAACCAATCCTCAAAATTTCAGTCCAAACAAACTGCAGACCTATCAAGTACTGACGCAGCCCCACTTGCCGTTTGCAAACCCCGTCACCGATAATCCCATACGATTGTGAATCTGAGGTTTGGGGTTTCACGGTGGATTCTCTCGGTAATTTGGCAATTCTCTGGCCAAGGTACACGTTGACCAATTTTTTTATGCCACGTGTTCAATTTTATATTTATTTTTTAAATGATAAAGTCCAATTAAATTATAAAATGTTAAATAAATACCACATCAGCAATTCTGGTTGGATATGGCTGAAAGTTAACAGAAAGACAAACACTCAAATGCTTACAAAGTTTAAAGACGGAAAGCAAACTTTTTAAAGTTTAGAGACGAAAGTTGAACTCCATATAAAATTTAAGGACAAAAATAAGATTCCTACTCAAATTAATAATAAAAAGACACTCAATCACTTGAAGTTTGTATAAATGAGTAGTAATCCTTTTTGCAAAATAAAATATTTTGTTAGTAAATCCATGATGTGAAAGCAAGGACCGAACTAATAAATTATTTTTGGGTGAACTATAAGTATTAAGTAAATCTCGATGATACAAGAGAATTTTATTTAAGTGGTCATTAAGAAACTTAAATTATACAAGTCATTGGTGGTCTGAGCGAAAAAATGAAAGGGCTAAGCAGTTGAGTATTTTGGTTCCCAACGTGAGTTTGAGAGAGAAAATAAGTTCAAAACTTATCTCTTTTAATCTAGGTTGCCAGAGTTTGAAAATAATATGATTTGATAAGAATTTGAAAATTAAATAAACTCAAAAATCGCTGAAATTTTGTGGGTTGAGAATATATCAATGTTTTGACCATAACTCTCTCTTTTGATATCAAATTAAGGCAAACTTGATGGTGTTGGAAAGCTAATTCAATTTCCAACAACTTTTTCAGAAAATATGATTTTTCTAATTCGAACGATTTCTATGCCAAAAATGCATATCAACATGAGTTGGCCGCTTCCATTCCTATAATTAAATTTTCACTTTCTTTGAAGGTGTCTCAATGTCTTTATGGCGTCTGATTTCTCTAAAATTGATGAAAGAGATTTGAAAACAAACTCTGGAGTCTAAATACATTTAAAGTGGTTCACATTATCTTTACACTTTTTTATACCTTTTTAAAACATTTGTGCATAATTTGTAAATATTGATATTCACCATTTGTGGATATCAATATCTAAATTTAGGTAGTGTAGTAGTGATAATATGAACTAATATTTACCCTTGTTGTTTATGCATTTCGTAGTGATTTTTCAACAAATTGTTCATTTTGGTTTAATGGGTATTTGAGGACAAAAATTACACATCAAAATGGAAATCCAATTGAATTGTTATAATTAAAAATTGGTTCCCTATCTTATAGTGAAGATATGTAATGAAATGAACTAATTAACACGTGAGGCACTGGACAAAGAGTTGTAGCTGTGGATGCCTCCTTTGCATAAAGGGCAAGAAAGAACACGTATGAAAATACGTGATGATGGGGAATAGGCTTTCATCAAATTATTTAGAGACTGTCAAAATATTAGTGGACCCAAGTTTACGTAGTCTCAAAATTCTCTCTCTCTCTCTCTCTCTCTCTCTCTCATATACCCAACAATAACGAAACTTGAGCACAACAGCTTGTGCGCACATCCATATTGATATAGGCATGTGCACGTGTGTCTGAAGTCTGAACAACAAACCAATTTATAATTATAGAATATCCGAAGATGCATAATAAAGATACAAAAAGCTAGATAGCCCAAGGCTAATTCAAGTTCAACAAAGCAGCTTATATAGCTGAATAATTCTGTAGGTTTAAATTTCAGGCAACAAATGAGATACAAATAGACAAATTCCATCCATAAATGGTGAAAGACATCTTTTATTTTATTTTATATTTTGTGTGGATATTTCTGCTATATATGTAACTTTTAAAATTTCTATGTTTAATTTCGTCAAAGTTTTATGTTGATCAGACTCAGCCATTATGTGAGCTTGCTCGTTATGGCTTTTCATATACTAGATAGTCACAGATCTTCGAAGAAGGGCGTCAAGAGCGTCAATCTCTTGCTGAGAGCCTGAGATCGCAACACTACTGCCTCCTGATGACTTATTGGAATAATCTCTGAATTTAAAGGCGGTGCAGTTTTCAGGGTGTAAATGGTCAAATGGAATAACCTCTATATGAGGCATGCCCTAAATTTAGTACTTTTAAGCTCACTTTGGGTTTTAAAAAAAGAAACACACATTCGGACCACAGAGGCTTGTTCTCAAATTGATGGTAATACAAATTCATGATAATCCAGTTGTGAAAATACAAATTTCATGAAAAACTAAAACCCAACAACAATTATCAATATATTAAATCCACCCATATCTTCTTCACAACAAATATAAATACCCATGGCCAGTACTTTGGCCTTTCGGCCCGATTCCAAACTTATAAATCTTCACATAGCAAAAGCAAAAAAATATATATATAAAAACCAAGGTCTAGAACAAACTCCTCAACACAAACACACACATATATATATATATACAGAGAAAGAGTTTCTGCCACCTTTAATAGTATCAGATGGTATTCCCAGAGTTGACGCCCGGAATCGCAGCGTGAAGTTCAATTCTGGGAGGTGCATCGTTGTTGTTGGATCTACACCTCCGTAGAGCGTGAAAGAGAGAGATAAGAACGATCCCTAGGACAACTGTGGCAGTAGCCACCTTGATCCAAACCAACATTTCTTCACTGGTACAAGAGGGAAAGTGGTATCAAATATCAGAAAGTAAAAAATAAAATAAAACAGATTTTCAATAAAGGAAATAAATATAAATAAAAAGCTGCGCACTTACCCCTTTTGAGGAGAAGGAAGAGGAGGAAAAGAGTCCACAAGTTTCACCATAGTTAGGGCTCAGCAACTACAAATGAGATAAGTGATAAGTGATGACAATAGATAACAACCCTTTTTTTTTTGGTTAGACCGTTAGGCATATAACAGCTTCCAACGGTTGAGATTAATTTTGTAAATATGTGTATTTCTGTCGGCTGCGCTGTGGGTCCAAAGCCTTGACAATGGCATTAATTGGATGTTTCGTTGTGAAGTCTTTGTATCTAAAAAATAAATAAATAAAAAAAAGTCTTTGTAAATATGTAGTAGTACTGTAGTAGGTTGATTCAAAATTATAATAGCTAGATGGGTTTCTTTCTATATTGAGGGCACGATTCATATTTCTTCCAGATATATCACATTTTTGCCTTTGGCCACGGGATAAAGAAATGTCTGATTCTGATTCCTCTCTCTGTAACTCTGTTTTTTCCTTTCTTGTTTTCATTGAATTCATACTTACTTTTTATAAAAATAAAATAAATAGATAAAAATTGTAACAGTAGAGAATCAATTAATCTTGTCTCTCATATGTCACACTCCACCTTACGTCCAATGCTCAACAATAGCCACATGTCCTTTCATTAACTCATCAATAGAGCATTCCTTTACTCGTAAGAGTTATGCCGATCGTCGTTAATAGGTGTTAAGGAATCCCACATAGGTTAGATAGGAGAGTTGTGTTAGTAATCCTATGTATAAATAGTACACCTCACAACACATTGTAATCATCCAAATTATATCATACAGAGAATATAATAAAGATGTAATCCATTGGCTAGATAGAAGAGTTGTGTTACTAGTCCTATGTATAAATAGGACACCTCACAACACATTGTAATCATCCAAAATATATTGTACACAGTGAATTAATAAAAACGTAGTCCATTGGCTACATCATGTGGACGTAGGCTCACATAGCCGAACCACTTGAAAACCCTAACCTCCATTCTCTTCATCTCTCTCAATTATATTTATCTCTATTATTATTTCTATTAGATCTAGTTCTTCTACAATAGGTAAAATGATATTTTTTTGTGATTCCAACGAAAACTTTCAAAATTTGAATCCTCTCCTCCTCACTAGTTGATCATGAAAATCTTACGAAAACGGCCTAAATATATTTATTATGCCCTACATAGATTAAAAAAAATTACAACGACCCCTGAACAGTCAACACAGATGGTTTCACATAGGACACATATCTCTTTACCCATGATGAAAAGTTTCAAGTTTGGTAACGGCACCCCTAATTATAAAATATTTTTGGAGTACATTAATATTATGCTCCTTCCTCTAACATAAATAGTAGGCCTCACTATAAATTTAATTAGTGAGATTTACTATTCATTTGAGAAGAAGGAAAACGACTAATGTACTCCAGAAATATTTTATAATTATTGGACACTAAAAGGTTAATCTTAAAAGAGCACTCTTGATATATGAGAGGATACATGGCTCATGTTGAGCAGTGTGATTTAAAACTTAAAATAGAGCACGATTTATGAGACAAACATTTTTGATTAATTCTAAATTAAGGGGTATACTCTTAAATTGTTTTAAAATATTCTGCACCAGGTGTGCTAAGTTTGAATATAAAACAGAATTTATTGGAATATTCAACATGGTAAATTATATGGTTTGTTAAATAAACAAGTCTTACATAGGATAACAAAAATAATAATTGGATTATATATTTATATGACATTGTTGAACTGAAAACACTAACTTAGTATCAAGTTAACTTTATTCGTTTTATTGATGAAACTGCCATTTTCGATTAAAGAAAAAAAAACACTAACGTGGTATATCCCAATCATATTTGATTCCTCTAATGCACGGTCCGATAATTAAATTTACTATCAGCGCGTAAAGTGCCTACCCACTTTACTATGAGTTTATATTTCTAATAAATCCCTATTTACACCATTTAATATAATTTTATTATATTAGTTTTTCTTTAAAGAATGATAATAGATAATTCTATATATAAACACAATCCTAATAAATATTTATATCGAAATTAAATGGTTCTATCCATCCTTTTCAACAATATAATGTTGGTAAATCTACCTTTTATAAGTTTATAAACGAAAATTATGATATCTAATTAACTCAAATAATATAATTTTAATTACAATTTAATTATTAATTATTATTAGTATATATTTCTGAAGGGTAAAATTTTTAAGTCCTGTTTACTATATATGTGGAAAGTATAATGTTAATCAAGTAACTAATGAATAAGCTTGAGCTTGTTCGACAAGAAAATGAATTAAACTTGAACATATAATTTAATTTGATGATGAGCTCAAACTTGGCTCATATTCAAAACAAAATTAAAAGAACGAAATTCTGAAATTTTAGTTTAACTTGTTTACCGTCCTACATATAGATAGAGTCTCTGGATCAAGTTAAAAAAGTTTTCATACGCTTTTTTATCTTGTCAGTTTTATAGATTTTTTAATTTTTAATCTCCCTTTTTACTTCCACGTCGGTTTATACTTTGTAAGGTGGAAAAACTTTTTGTACTTATATAAAAGACGCTTTTTTTATAGTTCTCTTATTTTATAAATCTTCGTAATTTTACATCTGAGGGGGAATAAACCTCAAACATTCTCTTGTGCAAGAAAGAAGTATTATTAATGAAACAACCATAAATAAAAAAGTCGGAAATGAATGAACAAATATTATAAGAATCTAAAGAATTGAAAGGTGCCTATGTGATGTTGAACGTAAAGAGTGAAAAACTAGATCTCATTCTATTTATCAAAAAGAGACTAGATCTCACTTTAGCTAAACACAAACTCTTAAATTCACAAGAGACTCATTGAATTCACAAGGAAAAACTCTGAATTCACAAGAAACAAAGAAAACCCAATTTTATTGAAAGAAATAAATGAATTCCAAAAATCAAACTCTTAAACAGCATCTAAACTGTTCCATCTGAACGCACGAATTTGGAGGGCAACACTCAAGAATTATTTGGCGCATTTAGTTCCACAGTTTATGGAAGCTGGATAGCACACGTCTTACCCCCTATAAATATTCCACTGTCTACTGTCCTTTCTACGATTGTCGCCAAGTGCCATTAGTCAGCTGGATAGCCCCTTTTTTCTTTCTCTGATACGACCAATTCTTCGGTGATCTCGGACCCCACCTTCTTCTTTGACTCTGATAAGCTAAAAAAATAAATAAATAAATAAAATAGGCAAAAAATGCATTTTCCATCCTTGGTCACTGTTTGAAAACTCAAAAGATAAACCTCATCTTCTCTTCAAAACATTTGAATAATCATAATTAGATATATGTCTTTAATTTTTTCCACAGTTTTCAATTTCTTACTCATATATATATATATATATATATATATATATAAAAGTGATTTACCTGTTTTTTGGTGGAAAATAAGGTAAACCCCTAGCCCTAGCCCTAGCCCTAGCCCATATGGTAAAGTCTTTCATAGTAAAAAATAATAATAATTGTAACTCAATAACGTTACCTCTTTTCCTTTTTTATGAGAAATAAAGTTCACATCCTCATTATTCTAACTATTGAATTATATTTTTAAAAAATAAAATAAAATTTCATATGTCTAAATCCTATTTTATAAAAAAAAATTGTTTTTGTACTCTCCAATCAACTTTACGTTTTTAAGGCGAGACACATTTAAAAGTTATTTTAATGAATGTAATTAAAAAAAAAATTAAATTAAATTTGAGAAACTTAAAATCACTTGCAAAAGTAAGGCAAGGGTTTGGAGATCCAATTTCTTTTATAAGATCTTAACCTATAGCAACTCATTTCTGACTACAACAACAAAAATAAATAAATAAATCTATATTAACTCAAATTAATATACCTCCCCATCATGAACTTAAGAATACTTTTATCATTTTACTTTGATAATTTTAACCTAATCATATTTTGTATGTTAATTAATTTTGTTATTATATATATTACTGTACTTTAATAATAATTTTACCTCATCGTATTCTACATTTTAAAATTTATTTTTCTTTTTTGTTAAATACAGTGTTGATCCGTAATGTTTACAGAACTTATATGTTTAATCCCTAACGTTTAAAACATGCACAATTGATTTCAGACGTTTCAAAATCATTTATTATTCATCTTACGTTTGTCTTTGTTAGGTTTGTGTGTACGTGAATAATGGATTAGCGATGTGACAGTTTTTTAATTAGTATTATTTTCTTTTTACACATAAACCGCAGTGGCATAACCTATAACCTGTTTACACTCATTTACTTACCCACTCGATTACACTCATTCCCAAGTACCTATATATGTCTTTCACCTTTTCTCCAACAAACCCCCTCCATCTTCTTTTCACTTTTTCTCTCTATTTCTCTCTGCAACACAGTCAAACCCTAACTTTCTCTCTAGCTTTACTAAAGAGAAAAATTTAGAGCAAAGAAGCAAAACTTTAACTCTAAACAACAACAATGGAATGGCTATTGGGAGCAGAAAACTCCAGAACAACCAAATATGCTGGAGCTTCAATCGCAATAATCCCCAAATTACTTGCTGCAAGTCCTACCAAAATGCTCACTAAAGCACCACTCAGTGCACTTCCGATCTTAGTCTTCTCCGACCTTCACTTTCAACCAAAACGATATATATATATAACTTCTTCTTTACTAGAGTTTACCACAAGTCCAATAAACAATGTTGGCTAGTGTACATGTTTGCTAATTTATTATGAATTTAGCAAGTTAACGGAGAAAGAAAAAAACAAAAAAACAAAACCCGCACCACATTGGACCTAATAAATTCATTTAACTTAATTAAGGAACACTTGCGATTTTCCTTATTTGCAACCAGTATAAACATTAAACACTACGGCCACCAAAACCAATAGGTTAGCGCGCAGTATGTATATACATCACAAAATTCAGGTTTACATGCAATTTTATTTCTTTTTCCACAAACTTTCCCCATTTGGGTCCTGAGAAAATGTAGGGAAAGACTAAAAGTTGGAACCTGGGATTCAGTATCTAATCGACCAAACAAGGCATAAAGACATAAAAGTTGGAACGAGGCAAGATCAGCAAGCTCAAGGATTTGGTGGGATAGGTTTTTGGCATGGGAAGATCGAGTTTGTGGAGCAGAGGGATAAGGATGTTTGAGTCTTTTGACTATGTTGCAAAGAGAAATAGAGAGAGAAAGTGAGAAGAAGATGTAGGGGGTTTGTTGGAGAGAAAGTATATGGGTATTTGGGATTGGTGTAATCAGGTGGGTAAGTGAATGGATGTAGACGGGTGGGTGAAGGGTGTAGTCGGGTTATGGGTTATGTCATTTCAATTGCCTACGTGTAAAAAGAAAATGATACAAACTCAATTAAAACATTCTCATATCATCAATTTGTATATACAAACTTAACGAAGACAGACGGAAAGACTAATGATACATAATTTTGAAACATTGTGAATTAATTGTGGACGTTGTAAACCTTAGGAACCAAATATGTAACTTGTGTAAATGTTTAAGACCAATAATATATATATATATTATAAATCTTAAAACTTGTCATTTTGTTTATAACTGTTTAAATGTTAACAAGGCTTTTTTTTTTTACCAAGAACCTATTAAAATCCATTATATTTTATTATTTTCCCAACCACCATTTTCTCCTTTTTCACCTATATGCTTGATTTGCTTTCAATCTGGGGTTTGGTTTGCAACGAGTGTTCGAGTGCATTGAATTGAATGCAATAGAGCACGAAACGTGTTAATGTCACGTGTTCTTGTGCACCGTCCAGTATGTCAAAAGCTTAACCTCTAAGCTTATCAAATTGATTTGTAAAAAATAATAAAGTAGGGTCCAATGCTTCCTTATATTTGGCTCTGAAAAGTGCCGTCTTAATTTGTCTTTCTCGGCTTTGACTACAAATTTGGCTGGCCAGTCAAGTTTTTGTTTTATTTATTTATTTTAAAAAAAATTGTTTCCTCTCCTCGGAAAAACAATACTTTTTGAACTTGTGAATATTCTAGCCAAATTTTTTTAAAATTTTAAAATTCACTAAGAAATCATATTATAGTTCATAGTATGAAAAACTTAGAAAATAAAATTGACAGTAGTGTTATTGTATTTGCATTTACATAATTCTAAAGTAAGTTGTGTTGAACCCATAAATAAAATGTTTGAAGTATCCTTCTAGGTACTTTGTGAAAAGTTTGCTCATAAAAATAAAACCGTGAAAACGAACCCTAGCCGCTCAAGTAATTGACTTTAGTATCGTTTTCTCAATCAATTACTTCTCAAGTTATGTATATAATGCTCTTTTTTTGATAAAAAAAAAAAAAAAAAAACTTATTATGACTAAGAATTGTCAATAACTTACATGTCAATTAACTAAAAAAAAAAAAACTATTATTTTAAGATACCCTAATGTGTGGACATAGACTGAAACACTAACAACTTCAAAGAATGAAATTTGTAGTAGTACTAGCTTATTTATGTACAGTCATGTGCCGAATTCCTGAAAGGCCTAATGAAAATGGGTGTAAGCTGGCAGTGACAGTGAGCACTCAATTTTTATATTATAGAAAATTTTAGTATAATATATCCCAAAAATAAGTATTAGCCCCAAAAAAAATTTTTGATCTTCTTTAGTGAGAATTAAACTCACCTAACCCCATTAACTAAAAAAAAAAAAAAAAAAAAAATCTTAGAATTTTTAGAAACCCATAAAGTTGAAATTGGTATGAAAAAGTTGTGTATGAAATTTGGTTTAAAAACCTCATCTCCTTGCACACATTTTTATAAAATTTGAACAATGTAATAAAAAAATATAGAGAAATGTGTATTGTGTGTGCAATCAAGATATAAACAAACCATTTATGATAAAAGAAAGAAAGAGAAAAAATAGGGAACACATCAAGAAAAGAGAAAAAGTAGGGAACAAAAGAGGGGGAAGGAAAATAAAAGAAAGAAAGAGAAAAATTAAATGAGGGAAAAAAGAGTCATTTGAATAATAAACTGTTGTAAGTGGGTCCCATTTACTTTAGCAAAAATTAAAAGTAGAAGCTAGAATCAGAATCCAAAATATTTTGGATTCTGACTTCTGCTCTAGAAATGAGAATTTGCAAAATGCATTCTAGGCAGAATGCATTTTGCATTTTCCAAAATCCCAACCAAACACCTCAGATTTTTTACAGAATGCATTCTATGCATAAAAATCCGTGAAATCACTTTTTAGTAGAGGATCCAAACACAAGCTAATACTCACTATTGAAGGGAGAATTAGTAATATATGTTTTTTTTTTTTTTTTTTATATATAATAAAGGAAAATTATGAATTTTGTAAAGAATTAGCTATATAGACATTGCCACTTGGGTATTCGGCCCAGTGGTAATCTCCTCCCCAAAAAGCCTCCATCTATGAGGATGTGGATTCAATCCCCGAGATCTTCAAAATATACATTTTAACGCGGATTACGTGTGGCTGTCGTTTGTGCACGCCATGACTCATGACAATATCAATGTGACATTCAGGGTTTTTTTTTTAACAACCACGCGGATTCGTAACAGTTGGCAGTGGCACTTGACAGTATATTTAAACATGAGCTATAGTGACCAAAACACCCCCCATATTGATAGAAACTATAGGTCCATGAAGCGTTTAGTTATTTAATTTTTGCCCCCATAAAGAAATCCTGTCAAATTAGATTTTTGTTTGCTATTGTCATTTCTGTAGTTAATTTAGTACCTTTCTTTTGTTTTGTAGAAACTACATTTTGAACATCATAATTAGGAAACATCTAAAATTCAAATCCTTAATTAGTGATGTAACAAATTATCATAATTACTTCAAATCCAAGGGATGTTAAAAATTCTTGCTCACTAACAGGATTCGATAGCACAAAATGTCATTGTTTGAGATAATGGTAAGACGTGTATTATTAAATGAAGTTTCTGGTGAAATTAAACCTTCATCTTTCATTCATACTAGTCGTAAACCCGTGCGATGCACAGGAAAATTATTGAAAATAAGATCTAAATTAATTTTGATTCTATTTTTCTTTTTGTTTGAATATGTATTATTTTCTTTTTTGTAGTTTGAAATGTTGTAAGCAAGATCGATAAAAGAGACTTTACGGATCGGATTTAGGATAAATCATACTTTTTGGTTAAAAAAATAACTAAAAAAGTATATTTACCATAGGATAATTAAAATTTAATATAATGTAATTTTTTTTTTTGCATAAGTTGAATATAGTCCAATTTTTATAAAATACGATTCATGTTTATATTTACCATATGGATCATGTTTCCATCCAAAAATAAAATAAAAGATTCTTAAAATAAGAAGAACAAATAAATACATAGATACATGATTAAATGATCAAATCTAAATAATTTTCATAACTCATTTCAAACTCACGTGGTTTCATTATAACAGATCCATCCACCTTTCTCCATTGCCAACAACAAAAATTAAATGAAATACATAACAAAAAAATGAATTTTTGATGAAAATTGATAATTATGATTATTATTAAAAGATATTTATATTGTGTTTATATATGAAATATATTTTAGTATTAGACATTAATTATGATTGTGTTTTATATATGGAATAATATATTCTTATATTAAAGAAAATATGATGTGTCAAAATTCTAATGGAAGTTTAATTATAGAATAAAATTTATATTCAATTAGAAAATATATATTAAAATAATGAGGGGTAAAATTGTGAGATTTTAAAAACTTATGTGGCGCAATATTATAAGGTCAACCAAAAGTCAAAAAAGCTTCGATTTTACACTATAATATAGATTAGGTAGACTAAATGAATCCATGGACCACATAGCAGCTCAATAGCTCATACACAAAGGAACCTTCCATCTTTAATTAATTATGTGCTTGGTATAGTCAGCCTGCTATTTAAATGGAAATGTTTAAAATTTTTTTGGATTCTCTAAAAAGTTTCTTCAACTTCAGCCAAAAAGTAACGAGACATCTTAATCTAAAGATGAGGCCAAAAATAAAAATAAAAAACACCGTTGTACATTGCGTCCTTTAAGGGTGTAGCATGGGGGCGTTTTTGTATTTCTCAAATGAAAATATTCAACCAAAACTGTAACGAGACATCGTAATCAAAAGATGAGGCCAAACATCAACACACCCTTGGCCCTTTATGAGGGGGTAACACGCGGGTGTTTTTGTATTTCTAAAATGAAAAACTTCAACCAAACTGTAACGAGACATCATAATCAAAAGATGAGGACAAAGTTCAAAACCACCTTGTAAACTTTGGCCGCGCATCAAATTTGGGAACATATCTGACCATTCCCCGAATATTAAAAATTATCCTACCATCTCTTGGCCGCAACAACGTTCTTTCTAAGGATAGCCGACGAAATACACAAACCATTAAAATAAGTAATCTACCATGATTCCCTTTGGGCGGCAAGCGGCAACAAAGTTGTTTAAGCATAGAACGAGCCCGAAGTATCTATCACACATTAAAATAAGCATACATTTGCCAATGGTAAGCAAAAACATTAATAACCCATTAAAATATTGAAACTGTCAAGTTTGACTCTCCAATAGGAATGTGTTTGATTCTCCAGAAACTGACATTAAAAGTAGGAATCATTTTAGAAAAACAATATATATCCAGAAAGATGACAAATTCGAATAAATTAATTGCGAATCGGATCATAAAAATAGGGTCCGGTTAAGGGAAATAACATAAGTAACATACTTCATATTTTAGTGATGGATTAAGGGAAATAACATAAGTAAAATACTTCATATAAAAAAATAAATGGTGGGATGCAATTCCCTAATGATAGCTGACCTTCCTTTATTATCTTTGGTATATAACGACTTTATTAAATGCTGCTAATTAAATCAAGTAACATGGCTGGTTAGACACGATAAGTATTTAAGAAGCTGGTTATGTGATGTGGACATCTAAGACTAAAATGGAAACATCCTTGATACTGCTTACACTCCCTCCAGACTCCAGTTGCAGCCTCGCTTACTCTGTCCCACTTCTCTTGCTCACGCCGTGTTGGTACAAGTTTCCATCTGGATGACTTGCGGCCCCATTCTTAGAAAATTAATTGCAAATGCACAAATATGCTGAGATAAAGTAATCATGTAAAGTTTTTTAATTAGAAAATTGCACAAGTTTGCTGAGATAAGGTAATCAAGTAAAGTTTTTTTTAGATATTTAATAAAATTATTTAGTACTCCTGAAAAACAATAAACGTGTATTCCCTATTTTCACATGCACAAATGATGGGTCACACTATGAATTTCATCGTGGGATTTACATTTATGTGAGAAGAGTGAGTACTTATTTATTATACTTTGAAAGTATTGAATAATCACTCCGATATAATCTCAACTTGCTCTTATAACGAGGATATGAAGGAGCTGTGAGTTCTTTACTCAACTCAACTTCCAAACTAATCCCCATAATTCAAGCACATTTTAGGAAACAATTACAATTACATAAATAAAAAGCAAGGGTAAATGAAGTAATTCCCATTAATGATAAGTTGATAACAAACCTGTCAAAGCTCATGACTCTATCTAAGCTTAGAAACCCAGATGGCTCTTCTAGTTTACACAAAAGAAATTCATTCACTAATGAAAACCAATTTGACTTTTTTTTTTTTTAGGGTAAATTTAGGTACAGTTCCTTAGGTTAGATATATTAGATTCTTCAATTGAATTCAAACGCATGGTTGTATTAACCAATGAAACATAAACAATGTTATCTTTGCCAAAAATATTTAAATTCAATGTATTTGAATTCAACTAGGAACCTAATGTACTTGACCTAAGGAACTGTACCTAAGTTTTTATATATTTTTTTTTATTCAAAAACCAATTTGACTTTATTCACAAAATTTATGGTTGGTTACTGAGAAAACCGATGTAAAGAATTTAAAGTCTAATATAGTCTGTTATGATACCAAGTCAGTGAAGAATACATTGTTTAAATTCTCCTTTTTCTTTTTTTCCACTATTTTCTTCAACAGAACCAAACAAAAGTAACAAAAATCACATTATCAAATCAAATAAAAAAAACTCATAGTTTTGAAATCAAATGAAGCATCCTATACATTAAAATCCATTACCAAATAGCTGACCAATTCAATAACATAGCCAAATTGAGGAACGAAACCACATAAGCCCATTCGTCTTCAATCACCCAAATACTATACTCCAAAAGAAGGCAGTAGGTTGTAAACTTATTTTAATTAAATATACCATTAGGTTTAAACTAATTGAAATTAATGGTTAAAAGTCCCACATGCCCACAAAAAGGACCTGCATATTGTGAAACCTTATTTTAATTAAATATAGCATTAGTAATTTAGGATTAAACTAATTGAAATTAATGGTTGAAAGTCCCACATGCCCACACAAAAAGGACGTGGATATTGTGAAACCTTATTTTAATTAAATATACCATTAGGATTAAACTAATTGAAATTAATGGTTGAAAGTCCCATGAAAGTCCCACATTACTGAATACTGATTGATGACTTGAATGTGACTATAATGAAAAGTCAAATCTGCCCTTTACAAGATCTACGTTAAGGGACTCAAATCTCAACCATTAATTTCAGTAAGTTTAATCCTAACGGTATATTTTATAAAATAAGTGGATCACTATGCATCGTATCATTTCACATTACTGATTGATGACTTCAATGTGACTCTAATGAAAAGTCAAATCTGCCCTTTTAGCTAAGGGCTGAACATCCATGAGTTATTATTTTTTTTTTTTAATTTTTTTTTTTTTAAAGATAAACCAGTTTTAGAATCAAATAAATCGTTTATGGAATTCACATAAAATGTTAGAGATTTTTTTTTGTAAGTAAGAAAGTTTATTGAAGAGAAACAGGGAGACCAGGGGAACCGACCCATCAGACTCCTCTAACAATACTTAAGAAGAGATGGAGGATATGGAGTAGGGTCTCCAAGTTATACAAGAAAAGGCCTATAGGGCAATAGAATGAGCTAAGTCATTTTGGCCACAGAGAAGCAAAGCAGCAAAAATGGTAGCAACTTCCCATGAGTAGTTGGAGCTGAGAGCATCAATAACAACCTTTGCATCACCCTCAAATAGCACAAAATTCAAATTAAGATTGACAACATTGGAAACAACTAATAAAGAAATAGTGTTTGCCATAACCCATGTGGGGATCCAAGACTTTGGGAAGCAATCCAGACATTCAGCAGCAAACCTGAGGAGTCCTTATGAGAAATTCTGGAAAAGGTACCTGAGTTTTTTATCATAGCATAAAATTTTTGTCCATCTTTTAGGTGGAGGGAGCCAATTTTAGTGCATGATTGGTTTTAGTGAATTCCAAACAGAATCACGTGCAATGAAGGATTAGTTTATTTCATATGCGAGTATGATGGGGTTGGTGTCTATATCCTCAAATATTTTTTTATTACGCAACCACCAGAGCTTATCACAAAGGACTACTACAAATAGAGAAAACGAATCCTCATCTGACTTGTCAATACCCAAATTTGAGGAAGAGTGGAGAATCATCCTTATCCAGACAGAGGCATTTTGGTTGGGGATGAGAGAGACATTTAAGAGCCACTTTTGAGTTCATCCATACAATGGCTGGATATGGGTATTGGAAGACGATATGGGTGACTGTTTCCAGGCTTTGGTGGCAATGTGGGCAATTAGTATCTAGGAGTTGAATTCGGTTGCCAATGTTTTCCCTTGTATGGAAGATGTCCCATAAAATCATCTATAACAAGAATTTTAACTTTTATTTACTTTGAGTTTCCACAGCTTGTTCCATTCCTTGGATAGAAGATGGCCAATAGGCTTGCATTTTTTTGATTGGTCAGTCATATGGGTTGATTTAATTGGGAACTCAACACTTTTCTTATGAATCCAATGAATAATTTCTTTTGTGTAATACTAATTGATAGGGCCTCATTGATAAGTTTTTTTGGCCATCCAATGGAAGTTTAGGAATGTGGATACGTTGGATTTAGTTAGTTGTGGATGAGTAAAAATATCTGAAGAGCGTTTCCCTGTTTCCATTGCCTAGGGTGCTCTTTGATTAGGTCAGCAACATTCTGCACTTCAAGTGATGTTGCACTGGAGGGGATCGAGATGAAGTTTGGAATGGATGGGATCCATGGGTCCGATGACCATATTCTGATGTGTGAACTTGATCCTAAGAGCATTCCTAGCCCAACATGTAAATGCCCCCTTTTATGTAAAATAGAGAATACTGTTCATCAAATTGCTTCAGAACAGCTCACAACCGGACCTGTAAAATAAGGGATGGTTTTACAAATTGCTAC
Organism: Fagus sylvatica; assembly: GCA_907173295.1. Lineage (NCBI taxonomy): Eukaryota > Viridiplantae > Streptophyta > Magnoliopsida > Fagales > Fagaceae > Fagus > Fagus sylvatica. Next base: position 25,136,350 of record OU015766.1, on the reverse strand, counting down.
AGTAACGTGTAAAGATACACGTTACTGTAGCAACTTGTATTTATTATTTTATGTTTTTTTATTCGGTTTTTCTCTCTCCTCTCTCCTCTCTTTTTTCTTTCCTTTTCTCACTTTGCTCGTCGCTCACTCTCTCTGCTTTGCTCTCCTAAATTCCTCACTCAATCTCTCTTTCGCTCACTCGCACTCGCACTCCCACTCTCAACGGCTCTCTCTCCGGTTGGGTTGCTGGGCCATGGGTTGTTGGGCGTCCTAGTCAACGGCAAATGAAGAAGTTGAATTGGCTTGTGGTGGTAAGGGTTGAATCGGCTTTTTTGTACCTTTTTGCTTGGGGTTTGTGTTTGGGTGGTTGCCATGGGATTCGGTGGCTGGTTTCTCTCCCCCTTCTCAGCAGTGGTTGTAGACAAAATGGGTTGTGGTGGGTTTGGGCTTATCGGCGTGGGTATGGTGGTTGTGGGTTTGGGTTTGCCAGCGTGGGTGTGGGGGTTATGGGTGGTTGCCATTGTTGAGGAGGCATGAGTGGGTTTTGGGTGGTTGCCGTGAGTGGTGGCTCCTGTGGTGGTTGCCGTGGGTTTGGTTGGAATGTGAAAAAAAATATATAAAAAAAGAATTATTTTATAATATTTTAATATGATATATTGTAAAATAGAGAATGGGATGTGAGATATTTTGTAAAAGTGGGTAGTTAAAATAGAAAAGTGGCTTTTTGAAGATGTAAAATAGAGAATAGACCCAAAATGGGTTAGGAATGCTCTAACAAGAAGCACAAACCCTTGCCTAATAAGACCCTAGAGTTACAAATACCTTTCCAAGTAGGAGGATAAGACTTTTTTTATAGGGGCATTCATGAAATTTCCTCCTTTAAGGTAGATAGTGACCCAATTATTATTGGCATTTATAGCAATGGACCACCCAAGTCTCATGAGAAAGTCATTATTCAATCATTACACATTCTGAAACCTAGACCTCCAAAGCATTTTGGTTTACAAAGAGAGCTCTAGGATTTTAGGAAAAGGTGTTGGTTTTGGTCATTTATTCCCCAAAAGATTTCTTATCTTGGAGTCAATTTTTGAGCATGTGTTATTGGGATTTTGATAGTTGACATCCAATAGGTGGGAATTGGGGCATAACTGATTTTACGGGAGTGGATCTAGCATCTTCGGGCAAGACTTTGGCTTTCCAGCCACTTATTCTATTTTTTTTTTTTTTTTCTACCAACATTTCCAAAGAAGATTTAATGGCTTGGCCAGTTAAAGGGGGATACCTAAATACATGGCTTTGGGGTCAGCTGGCTTTAGATTTACAAGATTGTTGAGTAAGGATTTCTTTTTAGGAGCTACATTCACACTGAGGTGGATGGTGGATTTTTTTCCCTGTTCATATATAAAAAGGCTACACCATGACTAGAATTGGGATAGGCATGAATTAATGGAGGTTAGGTCTTATTCTGTTGCATGGGAGAACACGATTAAATCATCAACAAACATGAGATGCATGATTGGGGGGCAATTTTAAGTAATTTTTATGCCATGTACCTATTGTGAGCGCCCCTCGAATCCTTTCCTGAGGTCCTCCCTAAGAGGTCACTCGGTTTCTCCCTTTTCGAATGGGATGTAATGAATCACTTGTGAGGTGGTGGATCGGGTTTGCCCGGTGTGAGCCCTTCCTACACATGGGCTCGGGAGTATGCCTACTAGCCTCAAGGACTAGGATGGAGAACAGGGAGTCACCACCCGGTTTTTAGGTCCAGAAACCTATTTTTGACATCCATGCGCAAACGTATTAGCCACGGACTAGGTCCGGATGCTTATGTACATTCTTGGGAAGGTGTTAAGCACTCAAAACCGCCCAACCTTACGGGTGGCCTTTATTTGTATTATTATTTGGATTTTAGCTGGTAATAACATTTATTTTGTTAACCTTTTATCATGCAAAAGCAATGTATATCAAAGCAAGTAAACACACAACCAAGAGATATAGTATGGAGATATAACACGCGGAATAATATACAGGTAATTAAGATGTATAGGCATGTGAGATAGGACAATCATATAGCATGGGGAGCATATCATGGGGAGTGAATAACAAAACGTAAATGCATAAGCATGTGAGTTCAGAAGATATGACATTAGCATGTGGCATGGTACATTAGGAAAATGACATTAAACGAGTATGGGCAGAAAATAGATTAATCATCATTCTAAAACCTTTCTCATTGGTTACCCATTAGGGGCTTGGAGACTTAGAGTCTTTATGAGAAATGAGGCTTATCATTGGATTCAAATAAACAAAAGAAAATGGACATTGGATATGATCCTAAAGCCTATTCTATCATCTTTGCACAAGACGCGAGGGTCTTGGATAGATGTATGAAAGAAGACTCATCATTGGACCTAAATGAAAAGAAACAAATGCATGAACAATTTATGTGATCTTAAAGTCCCTTCTATCACACACTAAATCTGAAGATCTTGGATGGGTGTTTGAATAGAGGACTCGTCATTGGATGTTATGAATACATGACTATTAATAAGCAATTGAATGAGACCACTTGACTTAATCCTCGAGTTTACTTCATCAACACTATGTGAAACCCTAGGGTTTCTTGAGTTTGAGAGGTTTCTATAAGTCTCATTGTAAGTCTCATCAATTGAATGAAAACGAAAAAAGTAATAAAAGAAAACAGGTTTCTAGACAAGCAAGTGTACGCCTACATGAAAGTGGCGTACACCCACTAGGAGATGGCGTACGCTACCTTGTCCAGTAGTAAGTATATGAAAGCGAGAAATGGGATTTTGAATCAACGAAACCAGAAATGAACAATTGATCGATTATTTAACTAAGTAATAGCATAAATAGAAAAGGGAGAAGTTAAGGTGGAGAAAATGGACTATGAAAAAGATCCATTTCTCACCTTATGCCTACCTTGATGTAGGAAGCTTTTCTTAACCGGTCCCTCAATTGTTTGTATATCACAACTTTGATTATGAAAATGAGACGAAGATTTGAGAAGTAGGAATGGTATGTTTGACCTCTTGAGAAAAAGGCTCGTTTTCTTGGTTCTAGAACTCAAGGAAAAAACCAAGCCCTCAAGAAGTCGATGTAACCAACTGATTCTCAAGTTATTTGCCTATAGTTTCGACTAGGATCTTTTTGAGAGTTTTTTGGTCCTTTCGAAGGGTGATATGGGGGTGTATATATAGGAAAATGGAGGGTGAAGGTTGGTGTGGCCGGAATTCAGAAACCCCAATTAACCATTGTCAACTTCCCTACATGGCTGATTGAGACTCGTATGGAAATCGAGCGATTTGTGGGATACGTCTCAACCTTAAGTATGCCACCTTGAGGCATGTAGATTTAAATCAAGTGTGTTAAAGTTGCGTACGCATCCATGGTACGCCTCTTGGAAAGAAGCATACGCTTGTTTGGTCTAGTTTGGACTTTTCTGGCTTTGGTTCGAGCTTTGGGCCTATTCCAAACCTTCTCTCGAGCTCACTATTCAAATTTTTTTTCGATAGACAAGATAGTATCGTCATTGGGACCGGGCATTCTGGATTTTGGTAGGTACAAAATGGGGTGTCTACACCTATCTTGCATTTTTTTTTTTCAAAAGAACTCTAGAAAGAACATCAGTTGCAAGGATGAAAAAAATGGACAATTACACTTTACCACCCTAAACTTTGACCCTTTTTTTTCAATTTCCCCCACAAACTTCTGATTTGAACAATTTACCTTCAAATTGGACTCAATTGCACATCTATTACCCCCTTCGTCTAAATTACCGCTAGAACCGACGAGAAAGTAAATCACTTGCACGTGACTCATAGGGCCCACAAAACCAGCTAACTCCAAAATTAAAATTAAAATTCATAAAATACCCTCCCCTCATCCTCTGCCCCCAAATATTTGTTAAATTCTCTCTCTTTCAAAAGCTTCTCTTACGCATGAGGTCGTGACCACCATGACCGAGCCATCCCAGTTCTTTCGCTTGCCTCATAGGGCTCAGTCACCATGGCCAACTCTCTCTCTCTCTCTCTCTCTCTCTCTCTCTCTCTCTCTCTCTCTCTCTCTCTCTCTCATTGAAACCCTCATGGCTGAAACAACCTTCTTCTCCTCCTCCATCCGCCGTTGGTGGTCCTTGCCGATTCCAATCATGGCCGATCTCTCATTTCCTCTTTCGTTCAAGACCCAACCTCGCTCTCTTGATTTCTCTATTCTTTCTTGCAATGGCAAATGGGGGTTTGGGGTTCGATTTTAGGTCTCACTATGCTAAGGTGTGAGGCTTTTGGATATGGGTTTGGATGTTCTCTCTCGCGGTGACAACATTAAAAAAAATTGCCTTTCTCTCTACACACACCCACACACACACACACACACACATATAAAATAACAATCAAAACCCAAGTCTCAATTTTTTAAAAAAAAATTCTCTCTCTTTCTCTCTATCTATATATATATATATATATATATATATATACTCAAGTCTCCATTTTTTAAAAAAAATTGCCTCCCTCTTTCTCTCTCTACACACAAGTCTCCATTTCTTTTTTTAAAAAATTGCCTCTCTCTCTACACACACACACACACACACACACACACATATATATATATATATATATATATATATATATATATATATATATATATATATATATATTAATATTTTAAAATTATTAATACTCGTATAATAAGCAATACTCGTATATTAATCATGTTGTAGTAAAATATAGAATACATATTCAGAGTTCTATTCATGTGTTGTCACCAAACAGATGAATGGTAATAGTTATTACATTACAGCTTCTTTTATTCCTTGTAATACTGATTTCTATTACAATGTAATAACCATTACAGCGTACCAAACGTACCCTAAGAGTTTGACTCATTCTTAACGTGAAATAAAAAAAAAATAAATAAATAAAATTCTTAACTTACAAACAGTACAACTATACAAGCTGTATAGCACTAAGAGTTTGACCATTCTACAACTATACAAGCCGTATAGATGTGAAATTTAGAGTTAAAGAACATTGCAAAAAAACAAACAAACAGAGGTCAGAACAAGAGAGAGATCAAATACCACTCTCATTCATATCAAAATATCATAATTTCTATGAGAGAGAGAGAGAGAGAGAGAGAGAGAGAGAAAAAAAAAAAAAACCTGGATCCGTGGTGCCGACGTGGTGTGTGGACGAGGTGGACTACTACGTGGTGTCGTGCGCTGTGCAGTGCTCCGGTGTCGTGGCCCGTGGTGGACGATGGACCTGAAACTGGAAGGCTGGAGTTAGTCGACTGGCGAATGGCGTTGGTCTATGTTGCGCCCTTCATGGTTGAAGGTGAATTCTGGGTATTAGGTATTAGGAATTTTTTTTTGCAATTTTGGCAGCCAGTAGGCTTGTGTTTTGTACAGACCCGGTTGGTTATGTGTTTGTGTTACCGGATTAGTAAAATTGTTTGGGGTTTTATTTGTAATTTTGTGTTGGGTTTAATTCTTTGATATGTTGGTCTGTTATTCTTTGATCTGTTGCCTATTGGTCTGTTCTTTTTTGCTCTGTTACCTGTTGGTCATGGCCTTCTATTTTCTTTTTCTTTTTTGATTTAACTGTTGCCTTCTTTTATGTATATTTATATAAAAAAAATAAAAATTTAAGTATACTAATACATTTTTTTTTATATTTTTATATATTATATATTACTATTTTTTTTTTCATTGGTTGCCTTAGGAGGGGGGTTGCCCAAGCCCAAGGGTTTGCTGGGCTTACCCCAACACGGGCCCTAATGAGGCTTATGAATAAATTGTGAATTCATATATTCATGTTATATATATATGGGTATGTCATTCTATAATACTCACACTCTTTTTATGGGTATAGTACCTACTCAATTGGTACTATCAAATATGATGTAGGTACCATCATATGTGATATTGGTACTATCCAATGTGATGTTGGTACTGTATGATTTTTTATATATATTAAATTTAAATAATAAATAAAAATTTAAGATACCAAACAATGTGATGGTAAGTACCATCATATGTGAGGTACGTACTATCATATATGACATTGATACCATCAATGTGAGATTTTATCTATTAGAGATACCGTACTCACATAGGTATTATAGAATTATCCAATAATTTAATGTCAAAACTATGAAAAGATAAATAAATAAATAAATGCTACCAAAAGTAAACTAGATTGTGGTCTACGGAATATTCAAAACCAGAATTATTTATTTATTTATTTTTCTACTTATTAAAACCAGAAAAGTAAAAATCATTGTATAACTTCCAGGCACTTGGTGAGATTCTCAAAGTCAGTGTAATCACTATCGGAAATCATTGTCTTGTACCAAGTCTTCCCCGCATGCTTGATTGGAGAAGCCTCCCCCTAAACATTCCAAAGGAAACAAACATGTAAAGCTAAATTAAATGGAAGCAGTATATAATACCTTTGTGATTGGCGTCCGCTTCTTTTCGAGCTAGTCCTTGGCCTTAACTCGATCAGCCTCAGCCAAAAGTGCCATCCTTTGAGCGGTCTTAGCATACCGATTCAGCTTCAACAAAGAAAGCATTAAGATTCTTGAGTAGATTCTTCTTCAGTACATAAGTTTTTTTCTTTTTTAATCAATGACATGTGTGTGTCATATGAGCCACTTAAGGGAATTTTGGATAAAAAAAAAAAAATTAACAGATGAATCTATTTGACATATATTTAAAGTTTGAGTGGTAAATCAATTAAATTCAAAGTACAAGAGGTGTAAGTGCAACTTTTTCAAAGTTCAAGAGATGTAGATGCATTTCACCGAAAAAAAATTATACTATGTCTACACTAAGTGATCAAGTTAAATAATTTCGGAGGAAAAGAAAATAGTTTATTGATTAACCATTGTACTATTATTAATGAATCTTTTTTCATAAACACCATTTGATATCCATAGTTCCATACTAATTGAAATGAAAAAAAATAACTCAGAGTTTGGTGTGTATACTACAGTGATACCTTCTACTATTTTATTCAAAAAAAATATATATATACTACAGTGATACCTAAGTTGAGTGCAAATCCCTTAATCTATTGGTCTACTTAATTCCGTATTAGATTAATATAAATCTTCTATCTCACTTTTTGTGTTTCAAGTTATATTCCACAATCACAAATTTAAAATGAAAAATAAAAAATTAAACACAATCTGACACGTAGTATATTGCAGTTGGTGGAACATAAAGTAAAAAAAAAAAAAAAATGAGATAGAAGATATTTATTCGTATTAGACCACCTGCACGAGCTATACCAGATAGGAGAGCTTTTAGCACTTCCATTAAATGTTAAATTATTCTTCAAATATTTATCAAATAAAAGAACACTAAGAATTATATTATTTCAAAATTGTCCTACGAATCCAAATATTTAAACAATTATGGAAAGGTATCACAATTTATATCCTTGTAGGCCTCTAAAAGCAAAATATGTAAACTTAGTGTGACTATGTTTTATGACCATATAACTAGGAATAAGGGGATGTCTCAAATTAATGCATTATCAATTTATCACACACGCAGCAGTGACAAGAAGTCAAGAACATTATCGATCAACTTGTATAGGAAGGAAAAAGGAAGTATAGAATGAATTATTAAGAGATATTCGGTCCATAACTCCATATATATTCTCCTCATAGAGTTTAGGCCTAGTTAGGCCATGTCCAATACTACTACTCTATCATTGTATTTTCTTTGGTTAACTAGTCTCTTACATAGGAATTAAATCTAAAGAATTCCAAATGATTAAATCTAATGCCAAAGTGGCCAGAAAATGACATTTATCCTTCAAATTTGTGATCCATAAACACTCGCATATTATTGTAAAGTATATTAACGAAATATTACTTTCCAAATTAAATTCTCATTTAAATCAAGGTTATTAAATGATAAAGAATATTTAGCAAAATAAACTATTTGAAAGATATTTGCGAAAATAACATTATTTTCCTGAAATTCGTCTCTTAAAACATATGAGTTCACCAAAAGACTATTTTTTAAAAAAGAAATTATTTGACAAATAATTGTAAAAACCTTAATATATATATAATCAAAATTTTAAAACTTAGGAAATATAACACGCAAAGCATGTAATATGTAAGCATGTTACGTGTCACTACTATGTCACAATGTGACTTGACATCTCGACTGACTGCTTTCAAGTTCACATGCTCATTTTTTGTTTGTTGTTGATAACCTAAATAGGTATTTCATGTCATATATATGGGTGGGTATGATGAACTCTCTGCCACACTCGCTCTCTCCGACTGGACCATTCCTCTGGTACATTTCTCACAAACCCTAGTCTCTTTTTAGCTCTTTTTTTAGGATTGTTATATATTGTCATCACTTATCACTTGTCTCATTTGTAGTTGCTGAGCCCTAACTATGGTGAAGCTTGTGGACTCTTTTCCTCCTCTTCCTTCTCCTCAAAAGGGGTAAGTGCGTAGCTTTTTATTTATATTTATTTCCTTTATTGAAAATCTGTTTTATTTTATTTTTTACTTTCTGATATTTGATACCACTTTCCCTCTTGTACCAGTGAAGAAATGTTGGTTTGGATCAAGGTGGCTACTGCCACAGTTGTCCTAGGGATCGTTCTTATCTCTCTCTTTCACGCTCTACGGAGGTGTAGATCACCCAACAACAACGGTCCACCTCCCAGAATTGAACCTGAAATTGAGATTTCGGGCGTCAACTCTGGGAATACCATCTGATACTATTAAAGGTGGCAGAAACTCTTTCTCTGTTATATATATGTGTTTGTGTTGAGGAGTTTGTTCTAGACCTTGGTTTTTATATATATATATATTTTTGCTTTTGCTATGTGAAGATTTATAAGTTTGGAATCGGGCCGAAAGGCCAAAGTACTGGCCATGGGTATTTATATTTGTTGTGAAGAAGATATGGGTGGATTTAATATATTGATAATTGTTGTTGGGTTTTACAACGTTTTTCATGAAATTTGTATTTTCACAACTGGATTATCATGAATTTGTATTACCATCAATTTGAGAACAAGCCTCTGTGGTGCGAATGTGTGTTTCTTTTTTTAAAACCCAAAGTGAGCTTAAAAGTACTAAATTTAGGGCATGCCTCACATAGAGGTTATTCCATTTGACCATTTACACCCTCAAAACTGCACCGCCTTTAAATTCAGAGGTTATTCCAATAAGTCATCAGGAGGCAGTAGTGTTGCGATCTCAGGCTCTCAGCAAGAGATTGACGCTCTTGACGCCCTTCTTCGAAGATATGTGACTATCTAGTATATGAAAAGCCATAACGAGCAAGCTCACATAATGTGTCACGCCCCAAACCCAACAAGGTTTGGTGCATGAGAAAACTACAACCCAAACACCTGTAAATTTTTCTCAACCATTTCATAACTGTATGTCAACTTAGAATATCAAAAGTCCATTATCAAAAGTTCTAATCCACTAATCCATAAGTTCATACATTAAGCCATTTAAATATATATACGTTCTCAAAATAATGTCAGAGCTTTATAACTCTTACATTGACCATTGGCCACAAAAGAATGGAGGTCTGTACATAATTACATATAATTACATTTCAGTATTCCTATACAAAATATCTCTTAGGATGTGCAACCCCAGCAACAACTCTGGGTCTAACACACCTAAGGTTGAACTACCAAAAAAATCCAGCCTCCACAGAGTAGTTGTCTAACTACTGCAAACCCACAAAAATTTTAGCTTGCTGAGTCTCTGCCTACTCTGTAAAAATCATAATTGAAAGGAATGAGCTAAAGCCCAGTAAGTAGATAAATAATGGGGTTAGGGGAAATGCAAGTTTATTGATACTAAAGCATGTTACAAAACATAACGTATATTTGGAAACTTTTATACAAATTCTCTCAAAATCATCTTCCTTGCAATAATCTGAAATATTTAGAAAGAATAATGCAACACCAAGCTTTTCAAGATATGAATACTGAAACAACATAATACACCATGTGAGCCATATAATTTTCCAATACATTTCAAAAGCATAAAACCGCAAAACAAATACCAAGGCCACTTGACAAGGCTTCTACTAGGAGCTTCGTTAGGCCCACAAGTAAAAGACCACACAACTAGGCTTCTACCAGGAGCTTCGTTAGGCCCACAAGTAAAAGACCTCACAACTAGGCTTCTACCAGGAGCTTCGTTAGGCCCACAGGTAAAAGACTTCATAACTTGGTTTCTACCAGGGGCTTCGTTAGGCCCACAGATAAAAGACCAAACAACTTTATTTCTACCAGGAGCTTCGTTAGGCCCACAGGTAAGTTGTGTTACTACCAGGAGCTTCGTTAGGCCCACAGGTAAGTTGTGTTCCTACCAGGAGCTTCGTTAGGCCCACAGGTAGTTGTGATTCTACCAGGAGCTTCGTTAGGCCCACAGGTAAACGGCATCCAGCTGGGTAATCACCATATAATCACAATTGTCATGGCACAAGAGGTAAAACAACCAAAATAGCTCACAGGTTAACATAATAAAAATACATAGTTCATTTCCAAGTGGTTGGATAAGACCTTTCAACATTCAAAGTATTCACAAAGCTTGTCATTTATCCAAATAATTCCCAAACCTTTAAAAGTTTCCAAAACATATCTCAAACAACAAAATCAATGATAAAGCATCTTTAGAAATCACAATAATCCAATAACTTTATCAAATAACTCCTCAAGGATTAATGAAAGATGCTTATAAAATTTCCAATCTAGCAAATCATGCATTTCCCCAAATGCAATATCAAATATAATGCATTATCTCATAAATAAATAAATACTAAGGTTTAAACACAAAACCCCTTAGGAAAAGTATAATTTCACAATAATTTCCAAAATGTGTTTATAACCTTAAAATAAATCTCATATGCAATGATATGATTATTTTTCTAAAAATCCCATTAAGAAGCTACTTACCTGCAACCCGCTCAAAATCCTAATCTCCAATGCTCCTAGGAGATTAAATAGAACCTATAAAAGACAATGAGCAAGCCTATCAAGCCAAAATCATCTAAAACCTCAACTAACCCAAATACACTAATTGATATGGAAAATTAAGTCTAATCACTATTAACATTTGGAATCCAAAATCCTTAAATTCTCACCATAGAGAAACCACCATAAACACTTTTATCAAAAACCCCTTAACTATTCCTCAAATAAATCCACCAAAATCAAAACCCATTTCCTTAATCACATAAATATCATAAGATTGCTCAAACTAAATCACATATAACACTAAGATTACTTAGATTTGTAAAGAAACTAACAAAATATAAAAACCTTAAATATAAAGCTTTTACCTTAAAATATTGGAAGTAAATGGAGCCTAGAAAGTCTCCTATAGGTTCCTCCGGTAAATCCTACCGGAATTCCGCCGGTGGTTGTGGTGGTTAACCGGTGAGAGAGAGAGAGAGATGAGAGTGACCGAATGAGAGGTAGGGGAGAGAGTATGTGTGTGTATGTGCTGCTGAAAAGAAAAACAGAAAATGAAAGAGAGGGGGAGAGCTACGGGTGAATGAGAGAGTTCTAGAAGAAAAGAATTGAGTGGTGGGGACTTGTGGGGTAGGTGGGGCACGTGAGGTGCATGTGGTGCCTTCTAGAAATATCTTTCTTCTTTTATTATTATTATTATTATTATTATTTTTTTTTGTTCTGGACGTTACAATCTTCCCCCCTTACAAAAATTTCGTCCTCGAAATTGTACATACCTTGATTATGAAATAGATCTGGATATCTAGATTGCATAATGTCCTCACGCTCCCAAGATGCCTCTTTCAATGCATGATTTCTTCCAAAGTACCTTCACCAAAGGTATTGATTTGGTGCGTAGCATATGCTCTTTACGATCTAAAATCTCAATTGGAACTTCTTCGTACGACAAATCATCTTTTATTTGAAGTTGATCATAGCTCAATACGTGAGAAGGTTCAGGAATGTATTTCCTTAGCATAGAAACATGGAAAACATTATGAATTCCTGATAGAGCTGGCGGTAGAGCAAGTCTATACGCAACTGGACCAATCTTCTCCAAGATCTCAAATGGCCCTACGAACCTAGGGCTCAACTTACCCTTCTTGCCAAATCTCATTACCCCTTTCATCGGTGCAACTCTAAGGAAGACCATGTCTCCAACTTCAAACTCTAAGTCCTTCCTTCGTTTGTCAGCATAACTCTTCTGTCTACTCTGGGCTGTTCGCAACCTCTCACGAATCAAATCAACCTTTTCACATGTTCTTTGAATAATCTCGGGCCCCAAAATCTTTCGCACCCCAACTTCATCCCAACAAATCGGGGATCTACATTTCCTTCCATACAAAGCTTCATAAGGTGCCATCCCAATACTAGATTGGAAGCTGTTATTATAAGCAAACTCTACTAAACACAAGTGATTAGCCCAACTACCTTTAAGATCCAGTACACAGGCTCGCAACATATCTTCTAGAATTTGGATAGTTCTTTCTGATTGTCCATCAGTTTGAGGGTGGAAAGCTGTGCTAAAATTTAAATTAGTACCCAAAGCTTTGTGCAAACTCTTCCAAAAACGTGAAGTAAAGCGTGGGTCCCTATCTGAAACAATTGAAACAGGAATGCCATGAAGCCTCACTATCTCTTCAATATAGAGTTGTGCTAGTTGATCAAGAGAGTAATTCATTCGAATGGGAATAAAGTGAGCTGATTTTGTCAATCTATCAACAATTACCCAAATAGCATCGTGACCCTTAGGCGATCTCGGCAATCCTGACACAAAGTCCATAGAAATATGCTCCCACTTCCATTCAGGGATGGGAAGTGATTGCAACAAACCCGAGGGTCTTTGATGCTCCACCTTGACTTGTTGACAAGTCAAGCACTGCTCCACAAATTGGGCAATCTCTCTCTTCATGTTATTCCACCAAAAGGTTTCCCGAAGGTCACGGTACATCTTAGTACTACCTGGGTGCAATTGTGTAAGGTGAACGATGTGCTTCCTCTAAAATATCATTTTTAATTGATGGATCATTAGGCACACACAATCTATTCCCAAATTTCAAAACACCATCATCAGAGATATTAAACATAGGCTTCTTTCCACTCCGCACCTCATCCATGATTTTTACCAACTGTGAATCACCACTCTGCGAATAATTTAATTCTCTCGATCAAGGTTGGTTGTACGCTCAAACTTGCCAAGTAGGCCCCAGAATGGCCCATCACAACTTCAATCCCCATTCTCTCCAAATCATTAATGATTTCCTTTTGAGTTGTTAACAATGCAGCAGAAAAACCTGAAGACTTTCGACTAAGTGCATCGGCCACGACATTAGCCTTACCTGGATGATAATTAATGGAGCAGTCATAATCCTTAATTAATTCAAGCCATCTCCGTTGCCTCATATTTAACTCTTTCTGGGTAAAGAAATACTTTAAACTCTTATGATCTGTGTAAATTTCACATTTCTCACCATACAAATAATGCCTCCAAATTTTTAATGCAAACACAACTGCAGCCAACTCCAAGTCATGAGTAGGGTAATTTTGTTCATAATTCTTCAACTGGCGAGAGGCATAAGCCACAACCCTACCATGTTGCATTAATACACAACCAAGCCCTTTGTGAGAAGCATCACTATATATAACGAAACCTCCTGAACTCGAAGGAATAGTTAACACTGGGGCCGTGACTAACCGCTGCTTTAACTCTTGGAAGCTCTTCTCACATTCCTCCTTCCACTCAAACTTAGCATTCTTCCGAGTTAGATGAGTTAAAGGAGCTGCAATGCGGGAGAATCCTTCTACAAACCTCCTATAGTAACCTGCAAGGCCCAAGAAACTCCTTACCTCGCTTACATTAGTGGGTCTATCCCAACTAACCACCGCTTCAATCTTACTAGGATCTACAGTAATTCCATCCTTAGAGACCACATGACCCAAGAATACCACTTGATTCAGCCAAAATTCACACTTCTTCAATTTAGCATATAACTTCTTATCTCTTAGAATTTGCAAAACAATCCTCAAGTGGTCCTCATGTTCTTCCAGACTCTTAGAGTACACCAAGATATCATCAATGAATACAATGACAAAGCGATCCAAATACTCATGGAATACCCTATTCATTAAGTCCATGAAAACAGCAGGGGCATTGGTTAGACCAAAAGGCATCACTAAAAACTCATAATGACCATACCTAGTCCGGAAGGCCGTCTTTGGTATGTCCTCACTCTTAATCTTCAACTGGTGATAACCCGAACGAAGGTCAATTTTGGAAAAGACTTGTGCACCTTGCAATTGATCGAACAAGTCATCAATACGAGGCAATGGATATTTATTCTTAATGGTAACTCGATTAAGCTCACGGTAGTCAATACATAACCTCATAGACCCATCCTTCTTCTTGACAAACAAAACCGGAGCTCCCCAAGGTGATGCACTAGGACGAATAAACCCTTTATCTAGTAATTCTTCTAGCTGTTCCTTAAGCTCCTTCAATTCAGCTGGTGCCATTCTATAGGGTGCCTTAGAAATAGGTGCAGTACCAGGAACGAGGTCAATAGAAAATTCAACCTCACGATCCGGGGGTAATCCAGGTAAATCCTCAGGAAAAACATCCGGGAATTCCCGCACCACAGGAATATCTTCGATCTCCAATTCCTTCTTTTGCAAATCTACTACACTAGCAAGAAAGCCTCGACATCCCTTTCCTAAGCAAGCGGTTTGCTCGTAGGGCTGATATCATATGAGGTAGAGAAGGTAAACGTGAACCCTTAAATCGGAATTCCAACTCACCTGGAGGCCTAAACACAACCTCCTTCTCAAAACAATCCACACTAGCATGGTAAGCAGCCAACCAATTCATGCCTAGAATGACATCAAAATCATGCATTCCTAACAACACCAAGTCCGCTGATAACTCCCTACCCTCAATACAAAACATGCAAGACTTGAGTACAAGATTAGACATTAAAGTATCACCCAAAGGAGTAGAAACTGACAACTCATATTCAAGAGGCTCAGGACTTCTAGCAATGTTTCTAACAAATCCACACGAAATAAAAGAATGCGTAGAACCGGGATCAAAAAGAACTCTAGCAGGTGTGGAGAACAAAGGAAGTATACCTGTCACCACAGTGTCTGTAGCCTGAGCATCTTGAGTAGTCAAAGCATACACTCTTCCTTGGACTCTTTTCACACTAGCATCACTCTTCTGTGTCTGAGGTGAGGAAGAGGAACCTGAGCCCTTGGTGGGACATACTCGAGCATAATGACCAGGTTGCTTACAAGTGTAGCATAACTTTATAGCACAGGGTTGACCCTCATGACTCATACCACAAAAAGAGCAAGTTTTCTTCTCATTCGAATGAGAAGAGGCACTTCTTATCATGCACAAAAGATTGTTGCCTATTTCCAAACTTCTTAAAGAACCCTTTCTTAAACCTCTGTCCTTGACCCTTTACCATGATGAGAACCAGATGACCATTGTTTCTTTCCACTCTCATCAGAACCATGACTGTATTTAAAGTCTTCTTCAAGACGCATTGCCCTCTTCACAGTTTCAGAAAGAGTGTTCACTCCAGCAGCTAGGATGTGAGGACGAATTTTGTCATTTAGACCTTTCTGAAACTTCATTACTTTCTCATGCTCATCAGGAATTAAATGGGGGGCAAAACGAGACAGATCTATAAATTTTGCAGCATATTCTTCCACAGTCATTGGACCCCTGAATCAAATCAGAAAATTCTCTTTTCTTCCTGTCTCTCACTACTTCTGGGAAATAAGTCTCATTAAAGACTTTCTTAAACTTTTCCCATGTAACACAGGCGTTCTCACCCAATTCCTCTTTCAATAGAACTTCAGTACCAGCCCACCATCTCTCAGCAGGGCCCTCAAGAGTAAAGGTGGCATACTCCACCTTTTGGGAGTCAGTACAATGAAGAACTTTCAACAGTTTCTCCATTTTTAGTAGCCAGTTTTCTGCTACCATAGGATCAGTTGCACCAGCAAAAGTTGGGGGGTTTTGCTTCCTAAACTCCATAAAAGAGCAACCCTCCTTTTGACCCTCACCATGCCGAGCAGCTTGAGCAAGTCTAGCATAGATCTTATTTGCCACTTCATCAACCTCATTACTCTCATTAATGACGGGAGTGGCAGATCTCTCATGCTCTTGGTGTGGCCCAGCATCAGATGGAGTCGCCCCAACCTTATCTATATTCTTTAACTTACGTTGTCTCTTTGCTGGTGGCATAGTGTATCAAAATACCTATACCTACATCCATTGCAATAGAGGAAAAATTAAGTCACTAGTACAGTCAACTAGGAAGTAAAATATTATATACGGCTAGAATACATACAACATCAAGGTAGAAGGATAAGTTTTATATTCCTAGTGCTCTGACTTAAATCTGGATCAAACCTATTCACAAAGTCTACAGAATCATAACCTATGCTCTGATACCATAACTGTCACGCCCCAAACCCAACAAGGTTTGGTGCATGAGAAAACTACAACCCAAACACCTGTAAATTTTTCTCAACCATTTCATAACTGTATGTCAACTTAGAATATCAAAAGTCCATTATCAAAAGTTCTAATCCACTAATCCATAAGTTCATACATTAAGCCATTTACATATATATACGTCCTCAAAATAATGTCAGAGCTTTATAACTCTTACATTGACCATTGGCCACAAAAGAATGGAGGTCTGTGCATAATTACATATAATTACATTTCAGTATTCCTATACAAAATATCTCTTAGGATGTGCAACCCCAGCAACAACTCTGGGTCTAACACACCTAAGGTTGAACTACCAAAAAAATCCAGCCTCCACAGAGTAGTTGTCTAACTACTGCAAACCCACAAAAATTTTAGCTTGCTGAGTCTCTGCCTACTCTGTAAAAATCATAATTGAAAGGAATGAGCTAAAGCCCAGTAAGTAGATAAATAATGGGGTTAGGGGAGATGCAAGTTTATTGATACTAAAGCATGTTACAAAACATAACGTATATTTGGAAACTTTTATACAAATTCTCTCAAAATCATCTTCCTTGCAATAATCTGAAATATTTAGAAAGAATAATGCAACACCAAGCTTTTCAAGATATGAATACTGAAACAACATAATACACCATGTGAGCCATATAATTTTCCAATACATTTCAAAAGCATAAAACCACAAAACAAATACCAAGGCCACTTGACAAGGCTTCTACTAGGAGCTTCGTTAGGCCCACAAGTAAAAGACCACACAACTAGGCTTCTACCAGGAGCTTCGTTAGGCCCACAGGTAAAAGACTTCATAACTTGGCTTCTACCAGGAGCTTCGTTAGGCCCACAGATAAAAGACCAAACAACTTTATTTCTACCAGGAGCTTCGTTAGGCCCACAGGTAAGTTGTGTTACTACCAGGAGCTTCGTTAGGCCCACAGGTAAGTTGTGTTCCTACCAGGAGCTTCGTTAGGCCCACAGGTAGTTGTGATTCTACCAGGAGCTTCGGCATAAACCAGCTGGGTAATCACCATATAATCACAATTGTCATGGCACAAGAGGTAAAACAACCAAAATAGCTCACAGGTTAACATAATAAAAATACATAGTCATTTCCAAGTGGTTGGATAAGACCTTTCAACATTCAAAGTATTCACAAAGCTTGTCATTTATCCAAATAATTCCCAAACCTTTAAAAGTTTCCAAAACATATCTCAAACAACAAAATCAATGATAAAGCATCTTTAGAAATCACAATAATCCAATAACTTTATCAAATAACTCCTCAAGGATTAATGAAAGATGCTTATAAAATTTCCAATCTAGCAAATCATGCATTTCCCCAAATGCAATATCAAATATAATGCATTATCTCATAAATAAATAAATACTAAGGTTTAAACACAAAACCCCTTAGGAAAAGTATAATTTCACAATAATTTCCAAAATGTGTTTATAACCTTAAAATAAATCTCATATGCAATGATATGATTATTTTTCTAAAAATCCCATTAAGAAGCTACTTACCTGCAACCCGCTCAAAATCCTAATCTCCAATGCTCCTAGGAGATTAAATAGAACCTATAAAAGACATGAGCAAGCCTATCAAGCCAAAATCATCTAGAACCTCAACTAACCCAAATACACTAATTGATATGGAAAATTAAGTCTAATCACTATTAACATTTGGAATCCAAAATCCTTAAATTCTCACCATAGAGAAACCACCATAAACACTTTTATCAAAAACCCTTAACTATTCCTCAAATAAATCCACCAAAATCAAAACCCATTTCCTTAATCACATAAATATCATAAGATTGCTCAAACTAAATCACATATAACACTAAGATTACTTAGATTTGTAAAGAAACTAACAAAATATAAAAACCTTAAATATAAAGCTTTTACCTTAAAATATTGGAAGTAAATGGAGCCTAGAAAGTCTCCTATAGGTTTCCTCCGGTAAATCCTACCGGAATTCCGCCGGTGGTTGTGGTGGTTAACCGGTGAGAGAGAGAGAGAATGAGAGTGACCGAATGAGAGGTAGGGGAGAGAGTATGTGCTGCTGAAAAGAAAAACAGAAAATGAAAGAGAGGGGGAGAGCTACGGGTGAATGAGAGAGTTCTAGAGCAAAATTTGTGTGGTGGGGACTTGTGGGGTAGGTGGGGCACGTGAGGTGCATGTGGTGCCTTCTAGAAATATCTTTCCTTTTATTATTATTATTATTATTATTTTTTTTTTTTTTTTTTTTTTTCTGTTTCTGTTCTGGACGTTACATAATGGCTGAGTCTGATCAACATAAAACTTCGACGAAATTAAACATAGAAAGTTTGAAAGTTACATATATAGCAGAAATATCCACACAAAATATAAAATAAAATAAAAGATGTCTTTCACCATTTATTGATGGAATTTGTCTATCTGTATCTCATTTGTTGCCTGAAATTTAAACCTACAGAATTATTCAGCTATATAAGCTGCTTTGTTGAACTTGAATTAGCCTTGGGCTATCTAGCTTTTTGTATCTTTATTATGAATCTTCGGATATTCTATAATTATAAATTGGTTTGTTGTTGAGACTTCAGACGACTTGCGCAAGTGTGGAATTAAATTGCTAATTCAGAGACGTTGACGCATTTTGGTATTAAATTGCTAATTCAAGGAACTAATCTCACTTTTCCCGTAATTTGCAGTTTAAAAAGTTGTGAAATATATGTGAAAGTTTGATGACATAAATTAATGATGCTTTTAAGTATCATCTTTGGTTGATGCAGAGGAAGCAAACAAATGTGCCCATCAAAAGAAACCAATAATCAAAACTAAAACATATCAAAGTACAAAAGCACAAGACCAAGTTCGTTTCACTTCATGCCTTTCATCAGAGAAATTAACATGCCCAGGGGTGTCCATGATGTTACGGGAGTGATTTTGATGTCTACGACAATATAAATGGTGATATTTATCATTCCAATTGTCTATAAATTTAAGGCCAAAATATTGTTTTCGTTCCTAAACTATACAGATGGTGGTTTTTGCTCAAAAAGTTTGAGTCCGACAAATAGATTGTATAATTTGGTGCTGTTTAGAAAATGATAAAAATTAATAATGCAGAATTGATTTAAGGGCAAATTGCACTTTTCCCCCTTTATGTATGGGGTTAGTTTCAATTCCCCCACCTATCTACTGAACTGAGCAATATTCCCCTCTATCTTTTGAAATTGTGCAACTTACCTCGAACATCTATTTTTCTATTAAATATTAACAGAAAATATGCGAAATGTCTAAAATACCCTATTTTAACCAACTCACCCAATCTTTTAATCCAAAAAAAAAAAATTGAAAATGCTCATAAGAATGTCAAATCTGCTCGCAAATGTTCTAACTTCTCTTTGCTTTCCATTTCACTCACATAGACAACAAGAAAATGGAAATACATTAATTGGTGAAGAGTTTATCACTATGCCCAGCTAGTCTAAAGCAAAGTTGTACAAGATAGCTTAAATCATTAACTATTCTTTTTATATTAAAATAAACCAAAATCAGTGAGACGTGCTTGGTTTCTTTTATCTTGCTTGGGTGATTCTTGAGGCGCTATGTGCTATATATGATCTCATTTGAAGGATTGGCAGCTTAAACAAAATAAGAGTTTGGTTCTTGTTTTGTGTATTGTGCTGTGCATTGAAAGAAAAAGAAGAAGAAAGTGCAGAAAGTTTATTCCCTGCCATTTTTACAGCACATCATCCATTTGAGAGAGCGAGAGCTACTGCTTGAGTGAATATTTTCCAACCTTTATTTTTTTGGTTAATAAAAAAGGGCGCTACTGCTTTCACACCATGGTTGTGGCAGCATATAACTGGGCCACGGCAGCAAGCAGTGCTGCGGGTCCCATAGGTGCAAAATCAGCTATTTTAATGAAGAATGCACTATCTTTGTTGCCAAACACACTAAAATTTTGGCTAAAAATGGGGCATGGCAAAGCACGTGAGAGAGGCCCACACCTAACACCTAACAGCCCCACAGCAACTATATTTTTTTTCCCGCCTGTCTTCTTCTTCTTCAGCATGACTCTGACTCCCTGAACTGAAACACACGTCCATAGCAAGCAGAAAGTAAAAAAAAAAAAAGACAACTTAGCCGAGAAGATCAAGCCAGTTCTAAGGTTGGATTTTTGAAGTTTTGGTGCTTATTATTTCTTGCCAATAATAATGAAACAGTAATCTTAAACATAGAAACCTTTTTTCTGTAAAACAGTGTTGCTGCCATTGTAGCTTGAGCTTGAGCTTGAGCTTGAAACAAAGTCACCATTTGGAGCAGAGACAGAGACCAACATTTGAGATTTGGAGCAGCATTTAACGTGAGTTTTGGAGTTTTGGAGGTCCATTGCACTGGTGCATTGACTGCACTGTTCACGTGGTATGTTTTTTTTTTTTTGCTCTTTTTCTTTTTTGTTAGTTGTGTATATTATTTAAGTTTATTTTTAGTGATAATCTGTACATATTTTTTTGTGTAATAAAAAATGAAAAAAAAACAAAAAAAAATTATGCTTGTTTTAGGTGTAGCAAAATATTCATGATTATTGTATTATGGCTATAGATGTTTAATGGGTTTTTTCATGTTATTTTTTAATGATAATTTTAGTGAGTGTGTGTTGGTGTGTTTGAATGTTTTTTGTTATTGATACTAGTCACAATGTAATACTTTAGGTTTAGGTTGTATATCATTATTGGTACATGATAAATTATTTGGTAGAATTTACATTACATGTTATAATTAACTTTGGTATTTGGCTTATAGGTTGTTGCAGTCATGAGTACACAAGAGATGGATGGTGTTAGATCCTTTGGTGCGAGTAATAGTTTTGTGGAGGATTTACCACAGCCTGTTGAGGGAAACATGCAGGAGGATACACCTGAGAGTGTGAGGAATTCAGTGATTGAACCAAGGGTTGGAATGGAGTTTGATTCACTTCAACAAGTCATTGAATTTTATAAGCATTATGCTTATTCGAAAGGATTTGCAACAATGACAAGGAATTCAAGAAAAAAGAAGGGCTTTAGTGAGACTTCTTATGTAAACTTGAAGTGTAACCGAGAGGGAAAATACAGTAGTTCGGTTGATGATCCTTCCAAGAAGAGGTCGACGATAAAAAATGCGTGTGAAGCTGGGATCAAAGCTTCGATGGATATTACCGGATAAAAAATGGAGGATATTGAGTTTTATTGAGGATCATAACCATGAGTTGAGTCCTAGTAAATCTAGGCATTTTGCTGCTTTTCGGCATATAAGCACGGATACAAGAAGGAGACTCTTGATTAATGACAATGCCGGTGTTAGGATAAATAGTAGTATTAAGGCTTCCGTCGTTGAAGCAGGGGGTTATGAAAATATGACGTATAATCAAAGAGATGTTCGCAACTTTCTTGAAAAGGAACGTCGTTTAAAGTGTAAGGAGGGTGACGGACAAGCCTTGCACGATTACTTCGTTAGAATGCAAGCTAAAAATTCTAACTTCTACCATGCATTGGATTTGGATGATGAGTTACGTGTGCGAAATGTATTTTGGGTTGATGCGAGGAGTAGGGCAGCATACGAATCCTTTAATGATGTGATCACGTTCGACACCACATATCTAACAAACAAGTATGATATGTCCATTCGCCCCTTTTATTGGAATTAATCATCATGGTGAATCTATTATACTTGGTTGTGGGTTATTGTCAAGTGAAGACACGGATTCGTTTGTGTGGGTATTTAGGCAATGGTTGCAAAGTATGTGTGACATTGCTCCAAAAGCCATTATCACAGACCAATGCCAAGCAATGCGGCGGGCCATTGAAATAGTTTTTCCGGAAACTGTTCATCGTTGGTGTATTTGGCATATTACGATGAAGTTGCCAGTGAAGCTTGCTGGATTGGAAGCTTATCAAGATATAAAGCATTATTTGCTTAAAGCCGTGCATGATTCAATGACAGTGGAAGAGTTTGAAGAAAAATGGAATCATACCATCACTTTACATCATCTTGAGGAGAATGAGTGGTTGGCCAAGTTATATGAGGAACGGGAGCGATGGGTTCCCGCATTTCTCAATTCCAATTTCTTTGCGGGAATGTCGTCAACCCAACGTTCGGAATCAATGAATGCCTTTTTTGATGGTTATGTACATAGCTCTACAACTTTGAAAGTATTTGTGGAGCAATTCGAGAAAGCAATGCGGAATAAGGTTGAAAAAGAGATTTTATCAGATTTTGAGTGTTTCAAAGGCAAGCTGGAGTGTTCATCATCATCTCCTATGGAGAAACAGTTCCAAGAAGCTTACACCCATGAGATTTTTAAGCGGGTGCGACTAGAATTTGCTGGGAGACAAGGTTGTATAGTAAATGAGCTTGTTAGAGGTAGTGATGAAGTCAAATACAAGATTGAAGATGAAGCATGCCCAGGGAAGCTTTTTGAAGTGAGATTCAATAGCTCTGAATGCTTGGTTGGCTGTGTATGTCGCATGTTTGAGTTTAGGGGGATATTATGTAGGCATGCCTTATTTGTGCTTTCCCAGCAACGTGTGACTATACTTCCTGACAGGTATATACTAGACAGGTGGAGAAAGAATATCAAAAGAAAACACACTTACGTCTCCACTTGTACAGATGATGTACAACATAACCCTGTCTTGGAAAGGTACGAGAAGTTACATAGACTAGCAGTCGGTGTGCTTGAGATAGGGGCTGAGTCTGTAGAGAATTTTAATGTTGTAGAAAAGTTGTTAATTGATTTGAAAGGACAACTTTTCTCGTTCATGTGGTAAACAACCCTCGTCTCAGAGAAAGAATAGTGTTGGAGCTGCTCCTGATGTTGTTAGGACTGAAGTTGTAAGGAGTCCTACGGTTGTGAAGCGTAAGGGTCGACCTAGGATGAAACGGCTAAAGTCATCAATGGAGGAAGCGGTTTCAAAACCAAAGAAGAAAAGGAACAATGCCGTTGCTAGGAATCTTGCTCATTCAACATCAACTACTGGGGTACATAATTAAAAGACCACACTTCTTTTAATATCCTAGTCTATTATTGTTTATTAATTTTGGTTTAATTGTGATTGGATGGCCTAGGTTGGAGGTAGTGCTTATGGAGATTGCTCTACATCAAACATGGTAAGTATAGGTGATTTGCACTGTTATTATTCATATGTAGCAAAGATGTTATTTTGGGGCTTATGGTTGAATATATATATATATATATTTTTTGTATTGTAGGAATATCCAGTGTCCATGCCACATTCACATGATGGAGTTATACACTTAACAAATCCAATGCCTTCCCAGAGTTTTGTGTCTGAGGTAAAGATATTTGTAATGTGGAAAAATTGGTTATTAAATCCTAGTTATTGCATACTTATTGTACCATGTTTTCTTTTACAGTCAATGTCACAGACTCAAGCTCATGGAAACGAAGACCAAGCCTTAAACCTTCCTTGATTAGATATATGTAAATATATATATATATTTTTTATGTTATATTATATTTTTTTTTTGTTAAACGATCCTCCTTTTTTTGTATTACGGAAGGATGCGTTGGTAGTTAGTTTTTTTGTATCATGGAAGGATCCGTCTCAATCTTGTATATCCTCAGCGTTGTTGTTTTTGCAAGAGGAAAGAGAAAGTGTAGGCTCCTTTCATTTCATTAACATACACCCATTGATTGTATTGTTTTTAGCTAGAGTGGATAATTAATGTATTTTGTCGTTCCAATCAATGATAATGGAAGTGCATACGTATTTGAGTGATTGCTAGTGGGTTATTCTAAGTTTTTTATGTATTCAGGTCATGGTGAATTTCATGAATATAGTAATTTTATGAAAGTTATGTTAGTGGTATACTTTGAACCAAGTTTGCAGAAATTGGCTAAGTTAAAACAGGTTTCTGGGTTGGTTTCTGGGTAAAGGCAGGTTTCTGGGTAATATGGTACCATGCACCAAGTTTGTAGAAAGTGTGGACAATTTTGTCCACACTTTAACAAAATTGTCCACACTTTCAGTCCACACTTTCAGCCAATATGAACACTGTTCACGTAGACTGTTCACGTATACTGTTTACATGCTCTTCAAGTGTGGACAATTTTGTCCACACTTTAACAAAATTGTCCACACTTGAAGACCAATATGAACACTGTTCACGTAGACTGTTCACGTTACTGCTGACGTGTACTGTTCACGTATGCTGTTTACCATGCTGTTCAAGTGTGGACAATTTTGTCCACACTTTAACAAAATTGTCCACACTTTCAGACCAATATGAACACTGTTCACGTAGACTGTTCACTTACTGCTGACGTGTACTGTTCACGTATGCTGTTTACCATGCTCTTCAAGTGTGGACAATTTTGTCCACACTTTGTTCAAATTGTCCACACTTTTTTGTGAAGAGTTTACTGTTCACATAAAATACTGTTTACGTATCTCACAGAAAGTGTGGACAAAATTGTCCACACTTTGTTCAAATTGTCCACACTTTTATCAGAAAGAGTTCACTGTTCACGTAAAACACTGTTTACGTATCTGACAGAAAGTGTGGACAAACTTGTCCACACTTTTATCAAATTGTCCACACTTTCTGGGGATGAATTTTACTGTTCACGTGACTGTTTAGTGTTCTAACGTGCATCAAATTGCATGAATTTGCATGGCCATTGCAAGAAAATATAGACATTAATGTCCACACATTGATGCAAATTGTCCACAATTTCTGGGCAGACTTAACATTTAAAATAAACATTTTTCTGGTACACAACACATTTCATTGAATACATTTCACTACATTCATTCATTCACATTCATTCAAATAAGCTTCCTCATTCATTCAACCAAATATTGTCTAATTACAAAAAGTGGTAATGACTACACTACACATTTATTGAATTTGATACCATAATACAACAATAAGGCCCACAATTACAGCAAGTCCTATTGTTAACAACTTCTTCAACGATTGGATGTCATCACGATGTACTGGTTGGACCATATCACGCATGCCACGCATCTCTGACTGAAGTTGATGCAAGTCCAGTAACAGTTGTGATGCATCAAGCAATTGTGATGCATCAACCATGGATTTAGAACTGGTTGCTTGTGATATCTCTTCCATTCTTTCACAGCCAGCTCGTTGGTTGATGGGCAAACACCAAGAAAAGAAACCGCATCGGTTGGCAGCACAACAATAATACAATTTGTTTTTGTTTAAACTTGATTCTGAAATCCTAACTGATGCTCTTTTGCCACAAACACAGTCTAAATTTCTAAATCTCAGCCCATCTCTAATTGCACTATTTACTGATGAGGAAGACATCTTTGCTGCAAAGGTATTAAAATATGAATTTATATTATTAGGTTATTAAAAAATCATATAATATATTAGTTTATGTCAAAAAGCTTAGGGTTTTGAATATTAAGGGTTTGAATTTAAGTTTTTTTTTTTTTTGATAAAAATATTATTTAAGTTGAATAAAACATAATTAGGGTTTTGAATATTAAAATTTTCAATATGATTTAATTTGAATAGAATATGATGTAATTAGGGTTTTGAATATTAACCTTAAATTTGAGAAATGAAATTAATAACAAAGAGAGAGAGAGAGAGAGAGAGAGAGAGAGAGAGCATACCGTATTCACAAAGTTGATTGAACAAAAGAGGAAAATTGAAAACAACCAGCACCCCCACTAAATTTCGGTCACAACCCAGTACAAATTTGGTCACAGCCCAGTAACAAAATCACATCCCACTGTTCAGACACCTAACACGCAGAGAAGATGGAGTGAGATTGAGAAGTCTGAAGATGGAGTGAGATTGAGAAGTCTTGTAAGCATTTAATGCTCTCTGCCAACCCAAAGACAGCAAACCCGAAAAGAGAATGGAAGAAAGATGAAGAAAACATAGAGGCAGACAGCTAAGAAGAAGAAGGAAGTTCGGGTTTTGTAGCTGAAACAACTTGAGGGGGTTTTGTAGCTGAAACAACTTGAGGACTCTACCTTCTAGCCGAAGAACACAGCAGCAGGGACGTGCAGCTCCAAGAAGAGGACAGTTCAGGTGATGGGATTGCCAAAAAGTGTGTTTAGAAGAGATCACATCAGCCCGTGTTTAACCAGCTAAGATTGGGCTGGCTGGCTGTTAGAGTGATACTGTTCAAGTCAAGGAAGGAGAAGTATATCCATGCCGTGTAATGAGAGAAGTTGATTTAATGTTTTTTTTATTTAATGGACCCACATTGATGTGTCCTTGTGTTCAGAAGATCACATCTTCTGCTTCAGAAAATCACATGAAAACAACGTGTGCTGTGTAAAAAATCTGGTCCAAAGTGGAAGTATCTGCCGTGTAAGAGCATAATGGACATGCTAAAATTTAAGTAAAATTTAGTTTAAAACTACTTTTTCTATTTTAATTATTTTAAAAAACACATTTCTTATTCTCAACTCTATTTCAATGTCATATATATATGCCCATATATAATCATTAATAAAACTAGTTTATTAAATTTTATAATCACATTATAATATATAGATTTGATGTGAGTAACCTTATTGTGTGAAGTCAAATTCATTGAAATACATGTATTATTAATGAGGTCAAGACATATATATATATATATATATCTTGACAAAAAGAAGAAAGGAAAAAAGGAAAAAAGAGCTTGACAGCCACGGGAGAGAGGAGCATCAGAACAAAGCAAGGGAAAAAAGGAAGAGAGAGAAAGGAGCGGAACAGAAGATAAAATAATAAAAAATAGAAATGGCAAATAACAGTGCAAGGCATAAATGCCTTGCAACTATAGCAAAAACTTATTTTAGCTCACGTGAAGCATGTCCGTTGGGAGGCCTTTTTTGTGGTTGTGGGCTATATTTGAGTTTGTTTTACCTTTTAAGTCCATTGGAAGTATCTGCCGTGTAATAACAAACAAATTGTAGTGCAATTGCAATGCAAATGCAAATTTAGATTAGTATTGTGTGTAATTATAACATTTTAAGTTATTTATAAAATTTAATGGATAATGGATAAGATTAAAAGTGAATGTTGAAACTTTTAATCTTAACCATTCAAGCCAATTGCATTGCATGCAATGCATGCATCATGTTTAAAAATGTATTTCATTTCAGGTTATAAAATTTATGCTTAACAAACATAAGTTGTTTAAAAAACTTTGCTGGTATTAATACAGTTCATACAAGAATTATGAATACATTTTATATGGTTTGCTTTTGTGGTTATAAACACAATTTTATGTTAGTATTATAAAAAGAACATTAGTATAAGATACATTTAATAATTATTGAGAAAAGTTGCATTAAATTTGTTATAAAGATTTGGCAGAAATTTGCAACATTTAATAATTATTGAGAAAAATTGTAAATATTCATTCAAATATTATTATCAATAAAAATATTGCAAATAATACAGTTAATAATTATTGACATAAAACGTAAAAAATAAATTAAGAAAATGTGACTTCAAAAAGTATGTACAAGTTAGATTCAGAAGTTGTAATTTTAAAATACGTCAAAAAAAATGTATTCAGAATTAGAAAATGAAAAAATATTTTAAAAAAAGGTACAATAATGTATTTTGCGTATGTTAGATTCAGAAATTGTAATAATCATGGTTGAATATGTTAGATCAATATTTGTTGTTAACTAATTTATGAATTTCTTCATTACAATATATAACTTTTTTTTTAACAATGATAAAATGTTAACTTCAATTAAAAATGGAACTTTAGAAAGTATTCTTAACTTATACAAGTAATATAATGTAATTTAGCAAAAATAATAATAACATAACAATTTTTTTGATATTATGCATAGAGTATAATTGGAAAACATGTGTCATCTTAGTCATCCACCTCTTCCCCATTAGGATAACCTTCTATCATGTGTCGTCATCATCAATTATATCTTATATATTCAATGGTTAAGTTATAGTTAGATACAAGGAAAGGTATAGATCGTGTGTTGGTCTCTTCCTCGGATCAACCCTAAGCATACCATCCGCTATAGATCGGGTGTTAATTGGAACCATTCTAGTCATCCAACACTTTCCTGTTTGGATCAGATTTGCTGTTCACATAGAAGATGACCATTAGTATACTGTCGTATACTTTAACTATACGGGTTTGTTCAAAAACATATATGGTGAGCCAAAACGAAGTAGTACTAGTGTATAGACAATTCTTAGTTATATAGTACTGTATGGAGCATTACTGTATGGAGCATTCTAAGTAGAAAAACATTACAATTTGTTGTTTAAATATGTTACTCAAATGTAATCGTAGTACCAAGGTGGTTATC
>OU015766.1:25069130-25107409 GCA_907173295.1 Fagus sylvatica | reverse complement strand
GCAAGCACACCATCCATTTGGAAATCTGATTGAAATTTTAGCAGTTCACAACCAAAAATGATTCTTCCATGATTAAAACCACACTAGCCACTACTATGCTGCCAATATATAAACCGATCAATAGTTTGCTTTGACCCACAGCAACAAAAACCAATGGAAAACATGATGTGATGACCCAGTTAGATACTTCTGTAACTTTACAAGATGAAAAAGTTTGGCTTTAGTTAAACTTACCAACCAGAGCTGAAAACCTTTGGAAATTAGTTGATTACACAACCTTGATAGCCAGAGCAGATAGCCAGAGCTAGAAGGTTAGTTAAATTAAATATATTAATAGGCCAGAAACATTTGAAGAATGATCTGTAAAGTAGTTTTGTTTGTCCGTAATGACAAGGTTAATTATAATTGTCATTTTGTAGCATGATTGATTATACAAGAAAGTGATATGACAATGGCCACGCAATAAAAATCCAATAGAGGAAAAGTAAAGTACAAATGACAAGTGCGGACCGGTAGTAACAGACTAATAGTATTGATCTAAAACTGCCCATTGTAATGGGCTGGGTCCAATGCCAACACAAGCACTAGCAACTAGCAAGAGCTCAACTCATCTTGCAAAAATTAAACAACAAAGTAGATAGTAAAATAATAATAATAAATAAAAAATATTAAGACAAAACTTAGGTACAGTCCAGTGTTGCTTAAATTTTTTAATTAAATTGAGTCATATAATTGTATTGACCAACGTAGGTGCAAAGTGCAAACAATATTATATTTTTTAAGGACAATTAAATTCAACTATGTGATTTATTAATCAATGCAACTACATGCTTCACAATCATTAGAAGTCCACTCCAAAGAAGATATCATTGCCTACTAAGGACTTGATAAATAGATGAAGATATTTCTCATCAACAATAATAACAATTCTTAAGGAGCTTTAACTTCTTGTTGTTTTGGAATACCCATTTGATAGTTTGGGGATTTTGTAAGAAACCCAATTCCAATTTTCCTTGAGTTCAATGTTGGTTAAAAAATTATTTGTATTTATAATTTTATTTTTCAGTTGTTAACTAAACCCAAAATTAAATTAAGAAAAAGGAAGAATCGATTCGGCTTCCAAGGGAGTGATCCATTGAAACTTGTTAAATTGATAAGATCCATTTTATCTAGAAGTATCCATTTGATTAAAATATTGGGCATAAATGTGAGTTTGAGTTATTGCTTCCTTAGTGGTTAATAGTTAGTACTTAGTACATTGCAATTGCAGGAGATGTGCTTCCATTTCTCTCTTCCCATAGTCACTTATTCATCTGTTTGCGTAGCAATTAAGTGATTAACAACTCACTTATGGACACACCAAAAGACACCCATTTCCATAAATGGTTGAAATGGTAAATTGCGAGTGGTTAAAATTGTGGTTGTGTCAAATTGTAATAGGGCACAAAAGCCCAACTCACTGTATATTTAGGTCTAACCCATTTAAGTTAGGCTCAATTGCTTGTGTTCCTCTCTCTCTCTCTTCCTAATTCCCATGGACATGTAGCTTATATAAAGGCCCCTCTACTCTATTGTAAATAATGGTCAATAATAGTAAAAAAAGACTAGATGGATGTAGGTACTATTGGTCGAACCACGGTAAATCCGGTATCTCTTTCCCTTTCTTCCTCCCCAACCACGCCAAAGCCCATTCTTGCGGTTCCAACCCTAGAAATAAATTGGAAAAGCTATATTGACCTCCTACAATTGGCGTCGACTATGGGAACCGCATGTTTTGAGAGTTTTGGCATGAGTGTGGCTAAAAACCACCACAAATGGGGGTTGTTTTCGAGCCGCAAGTGCCGCCAAGCACGACAACAATTCACAAGCCTCAGAACTTGGGCTTTCCTGCGTCACATCGAGTAACCACCTCTACAAAAGGATAAATCATCACTCGACCTACCAAACCCAGAAAAATCATCGCCATCAAAGTCTACACGCGTTGTCAGAACTCTGGCCTCGTCGCCATGTGTGGCCGAGCCACCACAATCTCGAAACTCGGTATTCCAAGCATCAGCTCGAACAAAGACCACCACCAACAAATAGCTCGTCACCTGATCTATCAACATACGGTGGAAAATCGACCACCGGCATCACACATACGGTCCGGAACACGTCGACGATAGTTCCGGCATACCGATCCATGCATTCACACGTCGACGATAGTTCCGGAATCCATGTTCACACGTTTCTGCACCGCCGCTACATTGGCACTCCAGAACATAAGCTTTCGAGCTCCGAAACGGAAAAGGGGAACCACCATTGGCATCATCGTTAGCCGATCTATCCGTGGCCACTGAAAACGAATTCGTTCGACGACACACGCGCCGCCAAGCTCCTCCACGCGCTAGCAAGTTTCGAAGTCTCCGTTCCACACGCAAGCATATGCCGGCACACGCCCAACACACGTGCACGCGTCTGGCACACGCCGCCTCGTGCCATGTGTCGCCTCTCGGTTCCACCATGTCAATCCTAGGAGTCCAGTCAGTTGCCACTTGCCACTGCCGTCATCCAATGACGTCAACATGGTGACGTCAACCCTAGCGTAGCCAACACATGCCATGAACTGAAACCAGTTTTGAATTTTTGGGTCGGTCCAATTTGAACTGAAGCTACTGAGTGAACCGTGAACCGAATCGCAATTCGACCCGAACCGAACCATTGTGAACAAAAAAAAAAAAAATTGAGAAAAATTTGCTTGGGAGACAGAATTACAGAAGAATTGGCTCTTAAATTCATCCTCAAGGCTTTTATGGCCTCGCCTCAAAACTAAGTCTCCTTGACTTTACTCACTTTTTATGCAACTTACTTAATTGGTGACTTGTTATGATGGTTTTTTATAAAATGTCATTTTTAAATGCATGGACTACACGATATTTTGATGTTCACTAGCATGAGAATATAGCTTTAATATTTATATTTAGGATTGAAATATAAATATCGTGGAATTTAAAAGAATATCTTGCTAAATTTATAAATAAAAATGAAATTATTTTCATTTTTTGCTAATATTTTGCTAATATTTGAAATAAATGGGTGAAATTTGTCATTTTTGCGGTGGTAGGTGGTTAATGCTCAATGATTAACCACCCAATTATTTTTATATAAACACGATCATTATTACGACATAATAGATGATGTGAATAAGTGTGATTTTTATAACGCCTAGTTATATTTGCTCAAATACATTGACACTTGCATGCTCATTACACACAACCGTGTCATTTGTGCAAGACTTCACATGTAGATACTTTGCAAATTTCATTTCTTTTTGTGTTTTGTGCTGTTTGCTTTTGCACTTATGCATTACATGCAAGAAGTTTATTTAGCACGTCGAATATATGAAAATCACATGTGCAAATAATGACAAAATTCTACTTAAATTGTTTGTGCACATGTCTTACATCTACTATACTTGACATTGTCTTTGGATGCGCGTGCCTTCTACAATGGAATGTTTAAGTCTAATCTTGTCTACTGTCTACTGTGCTTATATGCTTATAATATATTTGAATATGTAGCTAGAAATTGTAAACAAACAAGTTGTGTGGTAGCATTCATATGCTCTTGCCATTAATTGCGATAAACTAGCTAGAGGTTTTAAATTGATATTTACAACTATTAGACTCGACTTGCACAGTACAAACTTGGATATATTTAAAAAAAACTGCTGCTGACTTGTTGTTCGAATCGAATCAATCTTCTGGTTTGTTTTGTCATGATATCTATTACTTTTTTGGAGTCCTACTTTGCAGGGCTTGATGCATTTTTTGTATATGTGGCATCATAGTTTATATATGGAACATGGATCATATCACATGACTTAACATGCCTTCTAGAATACACATGTACTTGCCTGGAAACGTACTCGGACTTAGCGTCTTTGTATTAGTAAACGTGTCACTTTATTATTGAATGCAGTGATTCATACGTCTATCTAACAGCATTTTTCATTGATGTTATCCTATTTTCTTGAAAATGCTTCTCAGGGCCAACAAAGTTATGAATACGCCTAAAGTTTGAAGGATTTAAATTAAGCTTGAAGAAACTTGAAATTTCTATTGAAGTTTACCTCTTAAATAGTTGTTTGACTTAGACCTCGATCAACTGCCTAGGTCTCAAGAGGCTAAGGACTAGGATAACTAGCAAACATTATTTTCTGAGGTAAAGTTGTTTGACTTGGACCTCGGTCGATCGCCTAGATCCTAAGGGGCTAAGGACCAGGACGACTGGTAAACACTAAACCAAACTTGACTTAAACTTTGGTCAACTTCGAGGGTTCCAAAGGGCTAAGTACCTGGATGACAGGCAAGTGAAAAACGAAACCAAAAGGCTAAGGACCAGGATGACTGGAAAGTGAAAAACCGAAATTGATTTAGACTTTGGTCAACCTCGAAGGTTCCAAAGTGCTAAGGACTACGATGACTGGCAAATGAAAAACGAACTTGACTTAGGCTTTGGTCAACCTTAAGGGTTCCAAAGTGCTAAGCACCAAGATGGCTGGCAAGTGAAAACCTAACTTGATTTAGGATTCGATCGACCTCAAAGATCACAAAATGCTAAGGACCAGGATGACTGGCAAGTGATAGGTGTGGTTCTACCCAAACATAGGCTATGAACGGTTGCCTAGCTAACAAAATTGAAACAAATGAACGAATGTGCAAGCGAAACGCTAAATGAGCGACCGAAAACGAAATGAATATGACTCCAATGGGCTTGAACTGAATGGCTCCAACAGCCTTGAACCAAATGGCTCCAACAGCCTTAAACCAAATGGCTCCAACGGCCTTGAACAAAAGACTTGTGTATGATTTATGCAAGATTGCTCGCTTCCCGTTATGAAAGTAAAGAGGCAACAAAATTAACTCACATGTCTTTCTTTTTCGGCCTTAAAGGACTCATTTGGAATCTACGATCCACCTTCAGCCTTTAGGGCCTTATTTGGTATCTACAACCCAAGCTTAGTCTCATTTGGTCTTAAGAGCTCTCTTCGGCCTCTAAGGCATCATTTGGTCTCCAGGACCCGTTGTCAGCCTCTAGGAACTCATTTGGTCTCCATGCCCTTCCCACGGCCTCTTTCGGTCTTCAGGACTTGATTTCGGTCTCAAAGGTCTCATTTGATCTCTATGACTTAAGCTCGGCCTCAAGGGCCTTATTCGGTCTCTATGACCTAAGCTTAGCCTCAAAGGCCTCTTTTCGTCTCATGACCTGTCTTCGGCCTCTAGGGCCTCATTTGGTCTCAAGGACTTAACCTCAACCTTCAAGGCCTCGCCTGGTCTCATGGACCTTCTTTTGACCTCAAAGGCCTTATTTGGTCCTTAGGACCTAAGCATAACCTGCAAGGCCTCCTTAAGTCTCCACGGTACCGGCTCGTCCCCTCAAGCTCACCTTGCTTCCGAATAGATTCAGTCTCCACTTTCCTCTTTACATTTGACAAGTGAAGACTGGGGGGCTATTATGGGGTGTCAAATTGTAATAGGGCCCAAAAACCCAACCCACTGTATATTTAGGTCTAACCCATTTAAGTTAGGCCCAATTGCTTTTGTACCTTTCTCTCTCCCTATTTCTCATATAGTCTATATAAAGGCCTCCCCACTCTATTATAAAGGATGACCAATAATAATAAGAAAATATTAGATGGATGTAGGCACTATTGACCGAACCACGGTAAATCCGATGTCACTATATTGACCTCTATAAACATCACTTTTACAAGGTCTACAATTAGCACTGTCTGGACTTTGTGATTTTTTCCACCAATCACAAACCTATCACTTCAGTAGATTGTGACAAGGTGTGGATTTGGGTGTGTTCTACTAGTTGGGTTTTTTGTTTTTGTTTTTGTAGAGAAATGACTTCAAGAAGCTATAAATGATTACAACG
The DNA here is from genome assembly GCA_907173295.1 of Fagus sylvatica. Taxonomy (NCBI): domain Eukaryota; kingdom Viridiplantae; phylum Streptophyta; class Magnoliopsida; order Fagales; family Fagaceae; genus Fagus; species Fagus sylvatica. The sequence goes on along the minus strand of OU015766.1, from coordinate 25,101,487 downwards.
GTAAATTCCTTTGTCCCTCCTTAGATCTAAATTATTTTTTGGACGGAGAAATTAATTGTCTCTTTCGTTACACTGGCTATGGAAGCTAAGACGTTAAAATTCATCACAATTTCATTAATACTAGACTATAACCCGCGCAATGCGCGGCTCTTTTTTATTGTTTTTCTATAAATATATTCCTAACAAAGCAACTTAACCAAGAAGAGGGAAGAAATAATAACAATAATGAAAAGGAAAAAAAATAAGAAAGAAAAGAAAAGCGTATAATAGAAAATGTAAATAATTTTTTTTTTTTTGCGCTTAAAAATAGAAATGATTTTTCTTATATTTCATCAAATGTATTAAACTAAGGCTATAAAGATAACTACCAATAACTTTTTAGCCTAGTTGCATCAATTCCTTTCAATGGGGGTTTATATCTCAGGGTTACATTCACTTAGAAAAAGAAAAAGAAAAAAAACTCACTTCACATCTTTTATGAATTTTAATCACTTTGGTGAACCTTAATTGTTACATACAGGGATTCCAAATATTCAGAGGTTCCTTATTTCAATTTGTCACATATTTATCCCATCTATACATTTTTTGACTTTTTTTGTTTCTCTTTTTTTTTTTTTTTTTTTGGGTAATTTCTTGCTTATTAATAATCACAGATCTAGAAACAATATTTGTGACCTTAGAAGTCTATCCTATAACAAATTGGTCGACGAAGATAAAAATGACAATGTCATCTTAAGTCTAATACGTATCTTAGGAAAATTTAACACAAAGAACAAAAATGTTAAGATGTTATTCCTCTGCCCCTAAAACAAATTTACAATTGCCTTTTTTGGTTATCTCTAAATGATAGTTCATTGATGTCCTAAATCTAAGATAATTTGAATGTTGCCTCATCAATTCCAATATGAGTGATGAAATATAATTTATGCTTAACACTTCCCCCCAAAATATATATTAAACATATACTTACCACGCAATTTAGCATATCCAATTGTATAAAAATAAAAAGATCAAGTCAAACTAAATTTTATATGCAATTAGATAGTATCAGAAATTGTAAAAAAAAAAAAAAAAAAAAAAGGCATTTTTGGTTGCATAAAATAAAGGATTACAACTTAACCAAGCAAAAATATTTTGAATGTAAAATATACATACGTCGTAAAATTATATTCTAAACGATTTGTGGATCTCGGGAATTGAACTCACACCCTCACAGAAGGGTGAGACTTTTTGGGGAGAAAAATGACCATTGGGCCAAATGTCCAAGTTGTAATTTAAATGCATATTTGAAACAACATATTATAACTATTGTGTTTAAGGATTAAAATAAATGGGTTAAAAAAATATATATAAGGTCATTTGACATTTTTGGCAATTTCAAAGTCATGGAATATGAATGATTTGGAAAACTGATTTGCAAATTCAAAATTCAAAATTAATATATATATATATATATATATATATATATATATATATATATATATATATATATATATGAAGAAGAAATTTGAAGGGACATTTTTTATGTTTCAAATAATTAATTGCCATATATATTATATAGATAGATATTGACACATATTAACTCGTGACAATTAAGGAGCAATAATATACACTATTAAAGCTTCATTATTTATAAGTTATTTTATTTTATTTTATTTTTTCCCTTGGTGAAACCACATAATTTTTGAAGTATGAATATAGGAAATTAGTGGAATTAATAGTTCACATTTAATATTGCACATTTAAGGGCATTACTTTTTTTTTTTTTTTTTTTCATTTATTATAGATAAATGGCAAATACGTGGCAGCATTTATCCAACTAAGCTACCACGTGTCATGCAAAAGACGTTGCCATACATGCCAAACGGCAAATAGATGGCAACGTCTTCTGCTTTAATATATATACATATAGATGTCTTTAGTTCTACATTCATTTTTGGATGATGAAACTTTAAATGCAGGTTTTATGTGGTTGTTTGAGATTTTAACGTAGAATTTCACCGAGTCTTTTGGCAAAATAATATTATTTGATTGACTTTTTGGGTTTTCCCTTTACAAAAGAAATTGGAGAAATACGAAAAATGTATCAATTTTATTAGAAATCGATTCTTCAATAAAAATATTTCTTTTTAAGAAATCAACAATGTAAATGTCAATTTCTTTAAAAAGATAATAAAAAAATGAATGTTTGCTTTGATAACAATAGTCTCATTGTTGAGTTGTTAAATTTGAATATATTTTTTTATATGCTGATTTAAAAAAAAAAAAGTATTTTTTGTGTTTGGAAACCCGCATTGTAATTGCTGATTTCTTAATAATCTTTTAATATTTTTCTTTGAAAATGACAAATAATGTTGATTTCTAAATTTTAAATTTTTATTTGGTATTTTTTATTTTATGATTTTTTTTATTAAAAAAGATTCTTTGAAATCGGCATGAGATGAGGAAAGCTAAATTTCACATTAGACATCCAGTTCTATTGCATGGGGTGCATGCAATACCCTTTGATATATATGAGATTGAGCGCTATAGCACCGTGATGTGGATTTTAAAGGTTGAGATTGAAAGTCAAAAAACTCACTTTTACCCTCAAATCAAATAATTTTTTTTATTTATTTGATAATTCAATAGTTGGAGGAATTTGAAACATGATGTCTCTTTTGGCTGCAAGAGTTTTGACTATCAAAAAACTCTTTCTAAAATATTAGCTTTTTAACCTTTAGCCCTTGCACTTTTTTTTTTCCTCCTCTTACAAATGGTCAAACTTTTGAAAGGCTCCTAACTTTTCTTCTTCTTCTTCTTTCCCTTGCATAACATATTCTTTAAAGGCAAATGATTCTTTTACACCACGGTGTTAAACCATTATTTCACACCACTACTAAAAGAAAATTTTTTATTCCCAATTAGCTATTCCAAGTTGCTATTCTTTTGTCCAAACACTTATTTGAGTCAAACTTTCGCTCTCTCCCTTCACAGCAACAAAAACTCTCTCTCCTGAAGCTCTCATGGAAGTTGAAGTTGTGTTCCCCCGAAGCTCTCTCCTCCATTAAAGTTCTGCTCCTCCGAATCTCTCTCCTTATAAAGGCATGGCTTGATGTTTGAAGGTGTGGGTGTGGTTTGATATTTGAAAGAGTTGTTTTCTTTGGGTTTGAGAATGGTTTCACGGAGAGACCTTTTGATATTTAAAAGTTTGGGTTTTATTTGGGTTTAGGAATGGTTTCACGAATAGAAGATTTGATGTTTGAAGTTGTGGGTTTGATTGTATTTGGGAATAAAATATGTTGGGTTTAATATTTGTGAGGGTTTGAGTGATTTTGGTTGAGATTGGAAATAATAAAACTTGGTTTTTTTAATTTTAAAGTGATTTTGGTTGGTTGACATAAAAAATAATAAAATTGTTACAAAGATGCCAACATAATATTATTTTCTAGAAATTGTGGACAATTATATTTGAACATGTTGAATAGATGCCAAGAAATATAACCAATTAGTATGAACATGTTCAAATGTTAATATTAATTTCCAGAAAATGTGGGCAAATCCATGAAATTATGGACAATAGTGTCCACATTTTCTGAAAATTAGTTTGAATATTTGAGTCTACCCGTAAACATTTAAGTTTATCTTGAAACTGTGGAAAATTATATTTAAGTATGGACAATATTGTCCACACTTTCCGAAAAATAGTATGAACATTCGAGTCTACGCATGAACATTCAAGTCTACCCAAAAAATGTGGACAATTATATTTAAGTATGGACAATATTGTCCACAGAGTCTGGAAAATAGTATGAATATTTGAGTCTACGCATGAACATCCAAGTCTATCCAAAAACTGTAGACAATTCTATTTAAGTATGACCAATATTTTCGACACTTCTGGAAAATAGAATTAACATTCGAGTCTACGTATGAACATGTTCAAGTCCACCAAAAAAATGTGAACAATTATATTTAAGTCTAGAGAATATTGTCCACAATTTCTAGAAATTAGTATGAACATTCGAGTCTACCCAGAAAATGTAGACGATTTTAATTAATTCTGGACAATATTACTCACACTTTCTGGATATTTATTTGAACATATTAAGTTTCACTACAATTTGTTTAAATATAAAAGAAAATCTGATACTCGGAAGATTCCAATGGTAATGGGTTACTAATGGGTGGTAATGGATTAATTATGGGTAACCTTAAATATACACAACTGTTGCCAACCAATTTCACCATTTACTTACACAATTGACAAAATGTATAGAAATTGTTGCCTACCTTAAATACATTTTCAAGTTTACAAAAAGTAAGCAAAAGATTAAATACAAAAAGAACAAATGTCTAGCAATTTACATTTTAGTCGATAATACATTAAACATGTTTGCTAAAAAACTGTAACGGCACATTTAGCTTTGGGCAGTAAGCATTCATAATACAACACATTTAGCTTTGGGCAGCAAACATTTACAATACAATTCGAGCAAAATTCTTTGTTGAATTCTTTGACAATTGACCTACAAAACATAAAACACATTCAGAAAATATCCATTACTTGTTTTTACTTAAAATAAACACATCATCAAATGAAAGTGTGGACATCATACCACTGAAAACGAGATAATTTTGAATAAGACAAAAGTACATTAGAATCAATATTGGTAGTGAGATTATATTTCAAAACACCTCATAAATAAGTTAAAACCTTAGGTCAACACTAATGACCATAATTTCTGGAAATTTACTTCACCCAAAACCAACATGTACCAACAACAAACATAGCATCCAACAACCAACAACCAACATCTCAATTACATTTGAGCTATCAAAACATATTAGAAGACAATATCAACTTTATACAATCTACTTAGTATGTGTCTATCTCAATTCATATAATTTTCAAGGACAAATCATAAATTTCATTATCATTTATTAGAAATCCCTCCCAGCAGTAGACTTAAATTTGTTTCAACATATTTTGGGTCATGATAGAGATTGGTACTTATGCGTAGCGAACTTGCTTTGGTATGTCCTCCCTGTGTTCCAGAAGCCATTTGCTGACGTCTTCATGTTGTTGACACCTCATTTTGCAACCATTAATTTTACTTTTTTACACTTTAGTGCATAAATGGTAAAATGGTATTTTTCAAGCTTGAAAATTCAAAATTGGTCCATAAATTTAAAATCTTATTTTAAGTGATCAAAATTGAATTAAGAATGAGAGTGCATTTTTCGGATTGGAAATCGGATCAAAAACCAAGATTTTATTAAGGAAATAAATTTGATTAGTTGAAATGATATTTACCATAACCTCACATACATAAGATTACTTGTTAATTAATTTGATTGGTCCTCTAAATGATTAAATTAAAATCAATTAATAAATAATTCATATTGGTTTAGAACATCTTAAAATGGTAAGTATTCATACACAAGATATTCATCAAAGGATAATTCTTGAATTGATTTATTTTTAACTAATGAGATAATTATTTTGACCAGTAATTATCATATTAATTATTAATAAATTGATTGAAATCAAGAAATCTCAAATATCCACTAGAATTTGACCAAAAGTGAAAAAACCAGGAATTACCCAAAACCCAATTTGGATTCCAGCCTGTACACTGATCAGTATTTCAACTATAACTTTTGATTCAGTTATTCGATTGAGTTGATTCAAATTGGGCTAAAAATCTGACATGATGGGCTACAAATATGTGTCTAAATGGCCATCTCCAAATTTGAATGTTTAAAGGGTCAAAATGAGCCCGCAATCAGAGCCTAAAAATCAGTAAGAATTTCGGGATTTTCATGAGGTATATCCAATTTCCAAAACCCTAATGCACTCCCATGAGGTCCAAAACGTGGGTAGGTTCATTTTAGGGCTGCCATATAAATATAAAATATTCTCATTTTAACAAGGGGTTGGAAAAATTAGTCAAAGCAATCCTAAGCAAAATTCAAGAGATTTTTTGCAAAGGGTTAAACTTTGGAATAAGAACACAAGTGTGTTGTTATATTCAAGTCTAGAGATTACAAAAACCATTTTTTGTAATCTCTATTTCCAATCTTTCAATTCCATTTTTAATCTATTTTAATCATATTTAATGGTTTTTCTCAAGAAACAATTTTCAAGACCAGTGGTATTCTCACTCAAGAGGCTGCATCCTACCACCATCAAATTCAATTCGAGACACTCATTCAAGAGGTTGCATCCCAAAAGGTACAATCATTTCTTTTTTAATTTAATATAGCAACTTTAATTGTATATAATACATGATTAGGTATTAATTTTAATCGCTTGATTAATTTTTAATATACAATTGCTAGATTGCATTTTTTTTTTCAGTTTCTGTCTAGTGAATGATGCAAATTTGATTTTTCTAACATGTTGTACTAAAATTACAGCAACTTTAAATTTTCTTTTTTCATGTGAGATGCATGCTTAAATGATTTTAATTGCTTGATGATTAATCACTGTTTAATTTTTTATTGCATGTAATGTTGTGATGCTATGAATCAAATGCGAGTATGGTTTGTTTGAGGTTGTAAACTTAAACTAATGGATACTTAGAGACGGACCTAGGTCAAGTTGGATGGGTGCCTAACACCTTCCTATCCAATCCCTTAGCTCCCGAATCCTAATCTTAGGGGAAGATTAGATTAGTTTATATATCTTATTTACTTTCTTTTTTAGATTGTATTAAGGGCCAAAGCCTTGTATTTTGTTTTCTTAGATTGTATCTAGGGCAAAATATTGTAATTTGTTTATTTTCCAAACCATTATATTATTTATTCAATCAATAAAAGATGTACTTTTTTCTTAGCTTTTTTTTTTTTTAATAAAAGTTAGGAGGTGACTCCATTTGTAATTTCCTCTAGTGATTAGGATGGAAAACAGAGAAAATCCCCATTTTGGGAACCATATTTAGACCCTCATCTAAAAATGGATGGTTTTAGGGTCGTGGTTCTCATAGTGGCAACTCCACTGGGGACTTAGAGGGCTAAACTCTAGTATAGGATTCCTAGTCTATAGTTCACAAGTTGTTTGCATTGTTTGTTACTCGCTTTGATAATTGTCATTTTGTATGTCATGCATTGCACTTGTGATTTTGCATTGTGTGTTGGTTAGCTCGGAAGCTACGGTAGTAGTAGCCTTGGATCACGGTCCCCCTCGGATGCGGGTGCCCTTGGCCAACCTACCACCCCATGAATACGTACTCTCGACACTCTCGAGTAAGTATATAGTGGTGAAACATACTGTGAACCTTTGATGCCCCTCGCATGCATTGTTGGGTATGTTAAGCCTAAGTAATGGAGAACTTTTTAGCCTACCCTCTACCCTCATGTAAAAGCCTATTTAGATCTTTCCTCTAGGATGGCCCAACTCGATAAAGCGTGCATTCATGGTTGCCTTTGTTTGAACCTAGGCCCAAGTCCAAAGCTTGAGGCCTTGTTTGCTCTTGTTTGAACCTAAGCCGAAGTCGGCATGTTTAGGGAGATAGCTGAGTCCTCAGCTATTAGTTTATACTAATCACAGACCCGCGCGATGCGCGAAAAAATTAAACATTTTTTTTTTTTGGGTTTAGCAAGAAAAAAGAGATAAAAATAAATAAATTACCATGAACTTTTCTGTGTAAATTTTATGTAAATTATCTAAATATCTAGATCATTGAACATATAGTTTATACTTTTGTATATAGTTATTTCAATTATCTAAATATCCAAATCATCATGCATGTGCTCATATGCTATATCTGGTTTGACAACAAAGTTCGTTTTTGTGTATCATGGAATCACTTCATTATGAAGAGCTATTCTTTGGAATATCATCTTACTACTAAAAAAATTAGATACTTGGAATATTATACTCATAAATGCAATAGAGAAACCACAACTCTTGTAAAGTTGATTTCGCTCAGGAAATTTGTAAGCTTTATGCCAAATTATCATCTTCCTAAGAAGCCAAAGAAAAGAAAAGAAAAGAAAAAACTCTTATGAGCAGCAAAATTTATACATTGTTGATTTAACTTAGTTACATCGACATTTAAGAGACTAATTGTTCTTCCAAATCAACTTTACTACTCTTGTTCTCTGAAGATTAATATAGTAGCTTTGCAACTGCTTCTTGTTTGATCTCTTCAAGGTCTACAGCTTTAGCCCAAAACACAACATATAAACAAATGAGCATGGAAAAAGAACCTAAAGGACGCCAGTCTTGGTCTGGCTCTTGTTCTTGAGAATCTGAGTTACATAAAAAATTATGGAACTTTTAAAGGGGAAAAAAAAAAAAAAACTGGTTTTGCAATGCCTCAACTCTTCTATATCACCTTTGCTTTGTTCTTCTTCAATAGAATGCATTGGCCAAGAATCTCTTTTTTTGCACTATATCAATATTCACACGTAAAATAAATAAATAAATCAAATTGAAGTTCATATTATATACCAAAATATTATGTCACTAATACATCAATTTTCCCACCAAGGGAAAGATGAAATCGGATTCACCTAGGTTTATGATTTGCAAAATATGTCTACTGTGATAGATGGGGACATAAATTCATTGCTAATTTTTTCTGCAACGAAAACATTGAAGTCGGAATAACATCCAATTATAGTTTGGTCACAACTTCCAATTAAAAATAAAAAAATAAACCCACTCTAAAAAAATCAAGACTTTGAGAACTCATTCAAAACCACTGAGTCTCCATAAGATTTTGGAATTATAATGGGAATTAGACAAACTTATCCAACATTGTGTAATATTGAAATAGGCACAAAACATTATCAGCTTTGTCTCGAAATTATTTTGGAAAATCAAAGGTCAATGGGAAATCAATATCAGGAAAGTAAAATCAAAGGGCCTTCACAGTGCATTGAAATCAAATAACCATCCTACAAAGATTAAAAACTTGGAAACTCATTCAACCAGAGAGCCTCGTATAATTTTGGACTTAAAATGGGAATTAGACAAACTTACCCCATAGTCATACAATATTGAAATAGGCACAAAACATTAGAGTTTTGCTTAGAAAATTTTTCCGAAAAAATCTAAGCTCAATAAAAAATCAATATTAGGAAAGTAAAATAATCTCAAACTGGTATATTGTTGGCAACCACGCCAACTATGCAAGGAGGGGTTTCCTACATCCAGAGTCAAAAAAACAAAGATCAATTGTGGGCTTCAATTGTTTGGTTTCCACTTGTCACTGCCATGCCCCCAAACAACTCAAATATGAAGAGAAGCAAATAGTTAAGGTTTAAGGGTGTAAACTACTAAGATGGTATCAAAACTATGAGTTAATTTGGCTGGTTTACTATAGTGTTCTTAGAAACAAAACATCAAACACATAGTGAGCAAATCATCATATGTTGTTTAAAGCAGTCAAAAGGCACCCACCCAAAACATATCAACCACATACCATCATAAATTTAAATAAATTCAGAAAATAATTAGAGAGAGGAAGAAGTCACCTTGGGTTGCTGCCTGCTAAACATTCAATTAGTGGGAGAGGTCTGGGTGATTTCATTCCAAGTCTGCCACAGGAAACAGTGTCACAAAGAAGAAAAAAGATTAGTGTTTGTGTGTGTGTGAAGAGAGATCTTCGGGGACTTTGTGATTTTATATTTTTAATTCTGGGGATGTGGCAACTGAAGGAGATGAAGAGATTATTTTGATGGGAGGGAAGAAGTTGAAATGGTGGGAATAAAGAGAGACAAAGCAGTTACGGTATCAAATTAATTGAGCTGATAACGTTTTGAAGGGGAAGAGAGAGGAAAAAGGATCATATACAGCGGATGAGACTTCCCTCTCACTGATGGGACCCAACAGGTGGGTCCCACTTCCATGTGAGAGGGAAGTCATATACATCCGCTGTACTAAATACCTTCTCAAGAGAGAGAGCCCGAGGAGAGATTGTATCAAATCGAGATGAGACGTGTGAGAGAGAGTTCAATTTTTAGGCTTAAATCAAATAAGGAATGAAAATAAATCCGTATATATTATGGAAGAAATAAATTAATTGATAAAATTTAATGTTGGAATTAATTAAATGGATTGAGTCAAAATAGGGTTGAATTGGAGAGAGATAATATTATATAAGGAGTCATGTTAGAGAGAGGAAAAAATAATTAATTGAGGTCTTATAGATAAGGATAAAAATAAATGAGAATGAATCAAAATAGGAAAAAAAATTGGGAGAAATAATTAATTGAGGGGTTACAGATAAGGATAAAAATCAATGAGAATGAATCAAAATAGGAAAAAAAAAATTGTGAGAAATAATTAATTGAGGTCTTATAGATAAAGATAAAAATAAATGAGAATGAATCAAAATAGGAAAAAAAAAAAAAATTGGCTGCATGAATCTAACGTGAATAGCTATGAAAATAGAAAATCTGACGTGACAATAGTTGGTGAAGCCTAAAAACTCTCTCAGCTTCATCTTTTAGTTTAGATTATAGACTTAACAAATGATGCACCTACACCAACAATTTTAAAGGAATTCGGAGAATCAATTTCAAACCCAAAGTTTGATGAGTGGATGAAAACTGACCTGCTGCTTCGAAGCTGGATCACAAGCACACTTTCAGAATAAGCTCTCGGAGTTGTGGTTAGGATGACAAATGCACGTGAAATATGGACAAGTCTAGAAGTTGCATATCTTCAAGCAACCAAGGAACGTGAGATACAACTCAAAAGGCAGCTTCAGATGCCTAAGAAGGATGGAATCTCACTAGCAGATTACTTAATGCAATTCAAGTCCGTGTGTGATAGTCTTGCAGCAATACAGAAACCAATTTCTGATGAAGACGAAACAAGCCAGTCATCTCATTGTTAATATGAAGTATTCAACACTACCATGTTGTCTAAACCCCCCTTTCCTACATTTAATCAATTTGTCACAGCCTTACAGGGGTATGATATACGCACTCAAGGGAACCAGGTTGAAGAAAAAGAAGAAATAAATCAGAATATGGCCTTCTTTGCCCAACGCAGCAGAGGACGAGGAAGATCCTATAGTCGTGGTCGCAACAATGGACATTTTTTCTCTTCTCAAGGACGTGGCTTTGCTCCTGTAAATTTTTCTCCACACTCCTCTAGACGTGGAAATAATTCATACTCAAATCACATGGACCAGTTCAGTGCACATGACAACCGTAGTGGAGCACAATCAAAAGATGGGAATTTTCAAGCAAATCCAAATCAACAACATCAAAAGCCTCCAACCCAATGTCAAATATGCGACTGGTTTGGACATGCAGCCTTAAAGTGTTGGTACAGGTATGATTATTCTCATGACCCTAATAATCAGTTGTCTCAAGCCCTTGTCTCCACTACTCTGTCAGATACGTAGGACCATGATCCAAATTGGTATACTAATACTGGAGCAACGTTCCACATGACTTATGATAAAGGTAACCTTCGGCACTCTTCCATTTATCATGGTAATAATCATGTTGTTGTTGGCAATGGGACACACTTAAAAATCTCTCATATGGGTGATATAACTTTATATTCTCCCTATGGAAAATTAAATCTTAATGATGTGTTGGTTGTTCCTAATATAAAGAAAAATTTGATATCAGTAACAAAATTAACAAAAGATAACTCATGTCTTTTTGAATTTCATTCTTATGGTTTTAAGATAAAGGACCAAACAACGGGGGCAATCTTGGCAACGGGTCATAGAAAAAGTGGATTATATGCCTTGGAGGAAGGGGGAGCAATTAAAGCTTTAGTAGCAATAAAGTTTGATAAAGCACATGTGGCTCTTTAGCATCAAAGACTTGGACATCCTAATTCTAGGCTACTTCATGTCTTAGACTCAAAGAAATTTATTGATGTGTCTAGCTGGTTAAAAGTTGAAAATATTTGTACTAGTTGTCAAATGGGTAAAAGTTGTCATCTCCCTTTCTCATTAAATGAAAAGATTGATACAGTTCCTATAGCAAAGATTCATTGTGATTTGTGGGGACCAGCCCCTGTTTCCTCTGTTCAGCATTTTAAATACTATGTTATTTTCATTGATGACCATTCACACTTTACTTGGTTCTATCCCTTAAAACATAAGTCTGAATTTTTCCAAACATTTCTCTCTTTTCAAAGAATGGTTGAAAATCAATTTAATTCAAAAATTAAAAATTTTCAATGTGATGGAGGAGGTGAGTTTGAACTTCAAAAATTTTTTACTCACCTCGACAAAAATGGTATTTTAAAGCATGTTTCTTGTCCAGGGACACCTGAACAGAATGGTATTGCTGAACAGAAGCATAGACACATTGTGGAAACCGGCCTAACTATGCTTTTTCATGCCCAATTGCCCAAAAATTTGTGGGTTGATGCCTTTATGACTGTTGTATATCTTATTAATAGACTTCCATCACTGTTCTTCATATGCAAACTCCTTTTTTCAAGCTTTATGGGATTCCTCCTACTTATGCTTCCTTGAAGGTTTTTGGCTGCAGGTGTTTTCCATATTTAAGAGACTACTCCCAAAATAAATATGGGGCCAAATTTTATCCATGTGTATTTCTTGGATATAGTCCCACACATAAAGGATACCAGTGTCTTCATCCTCCATCCAAGAGAGTTCGACATGTTTTTCATTAAACAATTTTTCCATATGCTAATCCTAAACTGTTATACTCTTCTTCTTCTTGTAATGGTTCACATTCTGCATTCTCAGTTTTTTCTAACAATTTTTTGCAGCATCAGTCCTCTAGTTCCCCTTCTAATCCACAAGTACATGCCACTACTTCTCTTCACGGCTCACCAGGCCTTGCCACTTGTCCCGTGCTTCCAGCTGCTGTGCTTCCTGCAACTCCAGATGTACTCACTTCAACACCTTTGGTTGAGTCACTTCCACCTATTGCAGCCCCAACATCTCATCCTATCATTGATCCATTGACACCTCATCCTGAACAAGATGATGTCGCTGCTCCTACTACTGTTCCAGCAACATCTCAGTCCATCCCCACTGATGCAGAAACTCCACATGTTCCGCTGCCACTTCAGCTGGTGTCACCTGCACCTACTTCATCAACATCATCAGTGCCTGCTTATAGATGGTTCCAGGATTTCCTTGTTCAGCCGCCATGCACCTCCTATCTCCACTACTAATATTCATCCAATGCTTACATGAAAAAAGGCCCGTGACCAATAAAGTTTAGTTGCTATGAAAGATATCGACCCTACTGAACTAAAAACAGTGAAATCTGCTCTCCAATGTCCTCATTGGTTTGCTGCCATGTGTGATGAACTTTCAACTTTACAAGAAAATAGAACTTGGGAGTTAGTTCCTTGTAAGGATGAAATGAATGTGGTCGGGTCCTGTTGGGTTTTCAAGACAAAACTCAAATCGGATGGTTCCATTGAACGCTTTAAAGCAAGGTTAGTTGCCCAAGGCTACACACAGTCTTTAGGAGTTGATTTTCTTGAAACCTTCAGTCCAGTGATCAAACCTCCTACCATTCGGTTAGTCCTTTCTCTTGCTCTCATTCATGGTTTAAAGCAAGGTTAGTTGCCCAAGGCTACACACAGTCTTTAGGAGTTGATTTTCTTGAAACCTTCAGTCCAGTGATCAAACCTCCTACCATTCGGTTAGTCCTTTCTCTTGCTCTCATTCATGGTTGGACTCTTCATCAACTTGATGTCAAAAATGCATTTTTACATGGTACTCTCAAGGAAGTTGTTTATATGGAACAACCTTCAGGCTTTTCAAATACTCTTTTTCCAAATCATGTTTGTCGCCTTCACAAGGCTCTTTATGGTCTCAAACAAGCCCCACATGCCTGGTTTGATCGTTTTAGTTCATTTCTTCTTCGCCTTGGTTTTAAATGCAGTACTGCTGATTCCTCCTTATTTATTTTTCGCTCTCAAAATACCATACTCCTTTTACTAGTATATGTTGATGATATTATTGTAACAAGTAACAAGCCTTGTCTCTTATCCCGGTTAGTGTCTTGCCTTAGTTCTGAATTCTCAATGAAAGACCTTGGCCCCTTACACTATTTCCTAGGTATTGAAGTACTTCCATTCTCTGGTGGTCTCTTCCTTTCTCAACAAAAATATGCATACACTACAAAAAAATCAGCATATAGAGGCGGTTTTGAAAAGCTCAAAACCGCCTCAATAGACTATCAAACCGCCTCAATAGACATGAATGCTCTATAGAGGCGGTTTTCAAACCGCCTCTAAAAATTTCAAAAGTGCCTTTATAAGTACTGCCTCAATAGACATGAATGCTCTATAGAGGCGGTTTTCAAAAACCGCCTCTATAGAAAAATCTATAGAGGCGGTTTTCAAAACCGCCTCCAGAGATCATATGTAACCACCTTTATAAGTAATATGGTCTATAGAGGCGGTTTTCAAACCGCCTCTAATAGGTTTAAAAATCGCCTTAGATTTATCTATTGAGGCGGTTATATAACCGCCTCTATAGATAAAATATTTATTAAAAAAAAAATCTATTTTTGAAAGTTGTCTATTGAGGCAGTTTGAAAACCGCCTCTATAGATCTTTTTTTTTTTTTTTAATTTGCTTTTGCACTGATTTGATTCTCCTAATACACGATACAAAATTCTAAACTAGAACAGAACAAATATCTATAATACCATCATCATATATGTATAACACAAATAAGGTATTGTCTAAAGAGTCTTCAAAACAATGGACAAACTAAAACAATATTACAATATTAAAAGTTTCAAATTATTTGATAATTTTAGTACAACACTTCACTTGAATATAAATGTTTCAAAAAACTAATTAGTACAACTAATCCTCAAAACTAGAATTCTCCTAAGTTTTCTGATTGATGAGATGTAACAGATGATCTTTGGCCAATTGGAGATTGTTGATCCGGAACACCAACATTGCCCTACATACAAATTAAAATAGTTTATAAGTTCCTATAATAGTAAAAAAGAACAACACAATGAAATTGACCTATCAATTGAAATTCAAACATATTTAAAGTCAGGTAATCTTAAATATTTAAACTTACCGGAGTAATTACTATGCTATAACGTGACCAAATAATTCTGGTGCAAGTAACAGCTGCACAACAGATAATAAGAATGAGAAAAATATAAGACTTGTGTAACTAATGTAACTCAATGCATAGCAAAGAATGCTTAAACTACTAATAGAATACTGACTTGATCTTGTATACACTGTAATGTGTGCATATATGTTTTAGATCGTGTGTGTGTGTGTATGTGTCTATAAGAGAGGAAGAGAGATATTTACATATACACATCATGATAATATATAAAAGCATGCGCATTCATAGTACTTTCCTTGAATCATTGCTGATTTACTCAGTACAAATATGACACAAAGCCATAATAAGTTTATCTTCAATGAAAATGTAGAGGATTATACCTTTGTACTACCAATAAAAGTGAGTGACGAAAATGACAAGCTACATAACATGAAAATGCAGAGGATACCATCTGGACGTTGATCTATATAATCTAAATCATCTTCTAAAGTATTTTGAACAGGAATTGATTCAGTAACATTTTTTAGTAACCATTTATTGGGTAATTTCACATCTTTCCATTCAATTTGTGTAAGGACTTTAACATGGGAATCACTTGTATTAGCTTGTAATAATAAAGTTTTACCTTTTGGACTTTCCATCAAAGCTTGAGGTTCTAAAGTGGTTTTCATCAACTTGTAATATATTTTATAAACAATTACTAAAGGTTGTGCACCTTCATACATATTATAACCTGAAGTTTCTATATCTAATTCTAAAGTTTTTAACACAGTTTTATCTTTTAAAGATGCAGGAAAATTTGGATAACAATCAAAATAAATTGGACCTTTATAAAGAGAAGATTCTACCATTCCTAATAAAGCATCTTGATAAATCTTAAATCTACCATCTCTTAATCCTAGGAAAACACTTGTATTCAATCCTTGTCTTGTTAAAGGTTTGACGGCAACTTGAACTAAACCAATATGTATAAAAGAAAAGTTGTCTATATTCTTGTCTATTTCTTGACGGCTTAATAATTGAATTGTTTCAAAACTTTGTTTTAAAGAGAAAGTTCTTTCTACAGTTTTAATTGTGTAATCTGAGAGAAATGAAAGTTTTGAGAAAGTTGTTTTCTTGTAAATTTTATTTTGTGGAACTAAAGGTAACTTCCAATTCTGCCAATTATTCTCTGGACTAACATTTGTTAAGCTAACTTCTTCTTTATTAACTGTATTATCACTCATGGAGGACATCTGAGATCTAGAGCTAGAACTTCTAAGATTATCCATTTTTAAACTTACTAATTCTAAGGATTTCTGAGCTATTGCAGGGATTGTGAGACTTTCTTTCGTCCTAGAGGCTCTACTGGAACACTGCCTGGAACACCCTCAAACGCCTATCCTCGGCTAACACGGGCTTACCAACGGCCTTACGCTTACCAACGCAGACGGCTCTCGGACTAGGACTTGCACACAGTCACTACTCTAGCACAAAAAGCTTAGAACAGGCAAATCTAACAATGAACATACCTACGAAGACACTTGGCTTTGATACCATAATGACATCTACCAGTAATATGGGACGCTAAACCTGGAATGGTGACTTTGTTATTAAAAAAGTATTGTTGTAATTTGATCAATAAACCTTGGGACCTATCTTCTGCAATTTGAAAAATCTTATCATTGAGTTCTTGTGGTAATCTGAAAATATTTGCTTCTATACTTTTTTCTTTATCCAGTGGGGATAAAAGCTGTCTATCAAGAGACAAGCTTATCAACTCACACTGCTCACCTTTGTCTTTTACCAGTGGGGTAAAAGGCTCTCGGCCCAGTGGGGGCATCTCTAATAATTTTGCTGTTTGGATGGAACTACTGGAATCTTGAAAGGTAGTTTGAACACCTGCAAAAGAGGAAAATTCACTGCTGTCTACTGAATTATTTAGCTGGCTAAAGTAATATGTTAAAGCATTAAGGCTGTCTAAAAAATTTCTTCCATCATTACGAGTATTCTAGAGAGCATCTAAAAGACACTGCTGTTCCTCGTTGATGGAGCTGGCTAAATTTTTAAGTACTCTGAATTTAAAATTTGTTCCTTTTGGATAGAGAGGGAGACTGACTTTTCCGAACTCTATCTTCTTCATCCTGAAAAATATAATTTGTTAGTACTTGATGAAATTTGGAAAGAATAATTATTCTAAATTTCTGAAATTAAATTTAATTCTTTTGAAAATGAAATTTCTTTTAACAAATTTATATCTTGTGTCATAGGTGGCATGACAAAAGGAAAAATAACTTCTTGATCTAGAATTTGTGTAGTGAGACCCTTTTCTGAAATTTCTCTAATGGGATATAATAAAGTTATAAAAGGGTTTCCTAATATTACTTTGTTTGTTATGTTCTTGACTAAAACAAAAGTTGTTTGAATAAAAATACCATCTCTATGAACATGTGCATTTGGTAATCCAAAATCTATACTTAAACTTGTTCCACTAGCTTGAGATAATCCTTCAGTAGTTTTTTCATAATATTTTGCTGGAATTAATTCTTCTTGAATACAAGTTTGAATCAGCTCCTGAATCTAACAAAGCAACAATAGTAAAATAATATTCTTTGTTTACTACAATTTGAACTTCAGTATACCATTTTTGAAATATTACTCTTTCTATTAAATTTATGAAAAGATCAGTGGAACTTGATTTAGGTAAGTATTCTATATCATCATTGTCTTGCAACTTGTCTTCTACCTCTGAACTGCCGGGAATTTGAACTTGTTTATTATTTCCTAATTTCAAAGCAAATAATTCTTGCCTAAATTGTTCATGAGCAGTTTGAGAATTTGTCCTGATTTCTCTAATTTCTTGTTTTATGAAATCTATTTCTAATTGAAGATCTTGAATTGTAATTTGAGCTTTTTGTTTTTTAAACATATCTGCAATATTAGTATAATTATATTTTGTTTTATCTGGTTTTGCTAATGGGGTATCTTGATGATCTATTTGGGAAATTTTCTTTAAATATTCAAATTTAATTTGTGGATCTTCTATTTTGTCAATTAATTCAAAAATAATTTGTTCTGATCTTGTTAAGATATTTATAGTTTTCTTGCATGAACAAAAATCTTTGTTATTACAATGACATAATTCTATTCCTTCTTCACTAGAGTTTTCTGAACAAGAGCTATCAGAGGAGTTTTCAATTTGAAAAATTTCATTGTCTTAGGCATTATCTTCTAAAGAGTCATTTGAATCATTTTCTGAGTCAGTTTGTAAAATTTGTAAAAACTTGTTTTTTAATTGTTCTGTACTATATTTACTAATGTCTATCTTGTTAATTTCTTTCTTTACTTTGCAATTCTTTTGGAAATGACCAGTCTTACCACATCTATAACAAACAGGAGTTTTATCTTTTTGTTTTCCAATATTTTTAGCTTGTGACTTAAAATTAGAATTTTTGTAGGGTTTATTATTATAAAACTTGTAAGGTTTATTTCTTTTATTACTATTGTAATTTTTATAACTATTCTTGTAATGCTTTTGTTGTTTTCTTCTTTGTCTAGATGGAGCAATAGTTTTTAACGGAGAATAACCAAATTGTTCACAAAAATTTCCTAATTCTAATTTTGCATATTTTTTCTCTTTTTCTAATTGGATGAGTCATTCTTAAATCATTGCATAAATTTAATCCTACTTTTTGAATTGTGCAAATAATTTCTCCATAAGTAGTTTGTGCATAATCTGTGTGACCTTTTTCAATATAATTTTTCTCTAACCTTGTAAGCAAAATAATGAGGTAATCCACTTATAAATTTTTCTTTCCAAAAGGCTTCAGCATTATCTTGTCTAATTAAAACTTTTGAAAGGAAAACATCTTTATACCACCTAAAATCTGATAAAGTATAACATCTTAAATTTTCTAAACTATCATAAGCACTTTCTCTATAATCTGCTGGGTCTCCTACAAAATGTTTTGTTATGGCAAAAACTAAAGCATTAACAGCATCTTGAATTTGTAAACCATTTTCATCTACTATGGGAGTTCCATTTTGAGTTCTCTTGTAAGCATATGCTAACCAATTTCTATCATTATCTGTTAAAGTATTATCCCACCATCCTTTTAATTGACCAGTAAAACCTGTAATAATTATACTTGCAATTTGATGATCAGTTTTATTATTACCCTTGTAGACATTTGAAACCATAAGCATTTCATGTAATTCATTTAAAATTTCATATTGTGACATACCATCAATATTCCATTCATATAAGGATTCAGCATTATAAGCATTTCTAACAGTTAATTCTCTTTCTTCAAATTGTAAATCTGGAGGAGTTGGTCTAGGATAAAAATTTCTTGTAATTGAAACATTTCCAGGGTATCTTGTTCTTGCCATACGACTTCTTAAAGGTTTACCATGAAAATCTCTTTCATTTGCAATTCTGTTGATGTTTAAATCTTTAAATTGATCTTGTAAATTTTCAATGTATTCTTCAAATTTTGGATGTTCTTGTTTTATCTTTTCTATAGTATTAACTCTTTTAATTTGATTATCTTGTGATGAGGAGGCTATGTTTGTTATATCTAAATTTTGGAGTCTTTTAGAGATTTCTTCTAATAAGTCAGTATTGTCTTTTTTAAAAGAAACACGTAATTTTGGGGGTATTTCATGTGGTGTGAACAATGGTTTTTCAATATTTAATTTTGTAGTTGGCTTGATGGGATCAATCTTGTTTTCTATTCTATCAAGTTTGGCACCTATAACTTTTAAATATGTATTTGAGTAATTGTTTTGTTCAATAATTTTTTCAAAATTTTTGATTTCATCACTTAGGCTTGCATTTTTTATGGGGGAGGCAAGTAATTGGTGGTTTCTATGACTTATGACTATAGATTCATATGGGGGAAATTCTTCATGAACAACTTCTTTATTTTCAACTTT
This sequence comes from Fagus sylvatica, assembly GCA_907173295.1. NCBI lineage: Eukaryota > Viridiplantae > Streptophyta > Magnoliopsida > Fagales > Fagaceae > Fagus > Fagus sylvatica. The sequence goes on along the minus strand of OU015766.1, from coordinate 25,081,568 downwards.
TAACCAATTTTGTGTGGTTCTATTAATAGTTTGCATTTGTTTTTTATCTAAATCTTTATTGTCTTGTTGGTTTGCATTATTGATGACCATGAGAGTTTGTTTTGTAGCTATATTGTTTTGGTGATTTGTAGCAAAAGGAATGTTGTCAGAAGTTAAATAGTTATCATATGCATTGTGTACGAGAGTGTTGCATGCTTGGTGAGTTATCTTTTTGTCTTTGGCTTTAGTATTTAGAATGGTAGGTGAAATAGTGTTTTGCATGATTTCTTTTTCTTTTTGCAGGATAGAATTATTGGGTTGGCTTGTTACGGTGGATGAATGTAGTAGACTATTATGGCTATGGCTATGGCTAGTATCATATGCATATTTCTTAGTCAATATTCTTGATGTTAAAGTATTACGTGGGGGGAATGTGGACTTGTTTTTTATGATGGTGTCTTGACTATTATATGTAGCTTCTTTTTGTAATGGGAAATTTGTTTTTGTTTCTACCGGCTAACATTTTTGGCTTAAAATAGTGATCATACCATGCAAAGAAATTAACTTCAGTTTGTATATCATTCATAAACTCATAATACTTATCTCTTATATAACTTCTTAAATATTCTGAAAAAGTTGCAAAAAATTCTTTTCTTCTATTTTCATATTTTGGGGAATTAAAATCTTGTCTTAATTTTTCTTTGTTTAATACAAAAGGTTTCCTAATCATATTAATTTGTGGGTCATACATATTAGGTGGAAAGAATCCCATATCAGAATTTGTAGGGGAATTTGGTCTTTGTTGAGGAGATTGAGAGTACGTGGAGTGATAAGTGGGAGGTACTTGTGAAACTTGTGAAGATGGGGAGTAAAAAGGAGTATTTATTACATTACCTTTAATTATTCCATCTAAATTTGGATTTGTATAATTTGAGTTATGACTTGATTTCCTAATTTTGTCTAAATCTAATTTTTGTGATCTATCTTCTATTTCAGCAAATCTTAAATTATCTAATCTATCTACGCTATGTCTTAAATCATCATCTACGCTTGAATTTTCTTGTAATTTAAGTTTACTAAAATTACATCTTGGTGGAGAAACTATTTTTTCTATGTAGGGATTGCTATATCTAGCAGAACAACAACTTGTAGATTTTCTATAGGGTTGGAAATTTATACTAACAGTACCATCTGGACGTTGATCTATATAATCTAAATCATCTTCTAAAGTATTTTGAACAGGAATTGATTCAGTAACATTTTTTAATAACCATTTATTGGGTAATTTTACATCTTTCCATTCAATTTGTGTGGGGACTTTAACATGGGAATCACTTGTATTAGCTTGTAATAATAAAGTTTTACCTTTCGGACTTTCCATCAAAGCTTGAGGTTCTAAAGTGGTTTTCATCAGCTTGTAATATATTCTATAAACAATTACTAAGGGTTGTGCACCTTCATACATATTATAACCTGAAGTTTCTATATCTAATTCTAAAGTTCTAATTAGTTTTTAACAGTTTTATCTTTTAAGTTTTATCTACAGTTAAAGATACAGCAAAATTTGGATAACAATCAAAATAAATTGGACCTTTGTAAAGAGAAGATTCTACCATTCCTAATAAAGCATCTTGATAAATCTTAAATTGTAATTTGAGCTTTTTGTTTTTTAAACATATCTGAAATATTAGTATAATTATATTTTGTGTTATCTGGTTTTACTAATGGGGTATCTGGATGATCTATTTGGGAAATTTTCTTTAAATATTCAAATTTGATTTGTGGGTCTTCTATTTTGTCAATTAATTCAAAAATAATTTGTTCTGACCTTGTTAAGATATTTATAGTTTTCTTGCATGAACAAAAATCTTTGTTATTACAATGACATAATTCTATTCCTTCTTCACTAGAATTTTCTGAACAAGAGCTATCAGAAGAATTTTCAATTTGAAAAATTTTGTTATCTGAGGCATTATCTTCTAAATAATCATTTGATTCATTTTCTGAGTCAGTTTATAAAATTTGTAAAAACTTGTCTTTTAATTGTTCTGTACTGTATTTGCTAATATCTATCTTGTTAATTTCTTTCTTTACTTTACAATTCTTTTTAAAATGGCCAGTCTTACCACATCTATAACAAACAGGAGTTCTATCTTTTTGTTTTCCAATATTTTTAGCTTGTGACCTAAAATTAGAATTTTTGTAGGGCTTGTTGTTATAAAACTTGTAAGGTTTATTCTTTTTATTACTATTGTAATTTTTATAATTGTTCTTGTAAAGCTTTTGTTGTTTTCGTCTTTGTCTAGATGGAGCAATGGTTTTTAATGGAGAATAACCAAATTGTTCACAAAAATTTCCTAATTCTAATTTTGCATATTTTTTCTCTTTTTCTAATTGGTGAGTCATCCTTAAATCATTGCATAAATTTAATCCTACTTTTTGAATTGTGCAAATAATTTCTCCATAAGTAGTTTGTGCATAATCTGTGTGACCTTTTTCAAATAATTTTTCTCTAACCTTGTAAGCAAAATAATGAGGTAATCCACTTATAAATTTTTCTTTCCAAAAGGCTTCAGCATTATCTTGTCTAATTAAAACTTTTGAAAGGAAAACATCTTTATACCACCTAAAATCTGATAAAGTATAGCATTTTAAATTTTCTAAACTATCATAAGCACTTTCTCTATAATCTGCTGGGTCTCCTACAAAATGTTTTGTTATGGCAAAAACTAAAGCATTAACAGCATCTTGAATTTGTAAACCATTTTCATCTACTATGGGAGTTCCATTTTGAGTTCTTTTGTAAGCATAAGCTAACCAATGTCTTTGGTCTTGTACGTGAACTTTGCACTTGTCACCTTGAAATTGTCTTCTTCAGTCTTCAGTTATTAATTTGTCTATGAAACTTGAATTGATCATCTTGAAATTTGAAACTTGTCTTTGTCGAAAGTAAACTTGTCAGCCTTCTGTACATCTTGTCAACTTTGCCAACAGCTGGTCAGAAATATTTAGGTGTTCAAATTATGAATAGCTTCTTCATCAAAATCATAGTCTTCATCATATTCTTCATGGTAAGCGTACATACTTTTTGAGTATTGCATTAAATATGTATCCAGTCAGTAGATAGTGAAAAGCTGTAGTAAGTAATAAAAGTAACTTCACTGCATTTAAAAAAAAAAAAGAAAAAAGAGAGAGACAAGTACTCCATTTACGAAGCTAATCATCACAACCACATATTCACTTTCTTAATGTAAATGCTCATAGCATATTTAAACAGATATTATAGCATATCTTTACATTCTCTTTTTAGATATTCTAAACGTTTCACAATTGGAACAAATTTAAATAATCTTCTATTTGTTATACATTTTAAATATTGAACAGCAACATGATATAAACCATCTGGCTGGGCAGTTAACTCCGATATTTCCGTTAAAAGTGTCATAACTTTTTCTAGAGAATAAGATTTGTGACTGATTGAGCAAATACATTCCCGCTGATCCTAATCTTGATCTTAATCCTGATCTTGATTTTGTTTTGCTCTTGATTTTTAAAATAATTTAAACCATAAGTTTATAATATAATTAAAATATTTTAATTTTCCCGAAAGACATTTCTGCATGAAGATAATTAACAATCATTATAATATGATTCCAATAAAATATAGAACTAACAATTTCACTTATAAAAACTTACTCCTGCTTTTCAATCCCACCAGTCATCGGGGGCAGTGATAAACCCCGACATATTATCAACTCATATTTGATCATTTAACCTCTTATTCACAAATTTGACTTACCAAAATCTATATAAGCCAACAAAAAATTTGTATTTAGAAATGAGATTGGCACGGCTTGCCTGCAGAGAAAATGTCGGCTATAATCGATTTCTCTAAACTTGTAACTAACACAGGAACATATAACTCTGTATGTCTCGCATATATCTCCAATCTCACCCCCAAAATTATAAAACAAGCCAAACATAAACATCTACACCATAAAATCCATCGAGAACACAATGCCAGATTTTATGCAGTATCGTATTACGCTTCATTTTAGTGAAATATTTAACAGACCCTTCTTCTTGCATTGTTTCAAAGAACACAACTTCTTGCACTTTTTAAAGAAAAATTTTCAATTAAGTCATTGTACTTTAACTTATCCAAATAGTCATTTTCAATTGAGATAGTAACCAATCACTTAAATCTCTATTATGACATGACAATCAAAAGGTAAGCTTTATGATTTATAAACCTCAACTTAGAAAAACTTTTCTCCACCGAAACAACTGTAACCGGTATAATTAACAAAAATTGATAAGCAACCCATTCCGTTTAGAAACCAGTCTACTTAATAAAATATTATAAAATCAAGAATGTCAAACAATTTATTATTTCTCTTGTCAATATCGTTAGTTGTGTTCCAGGAAACTTCGTATTTTATTACGATGCTCAATCCATGCTCTTTACTAACATTTTGCTCCGCATCCACCACTCTATAATTATTAGCTATTTTAGAGTCTTCTTTGAAATTTACCACATTTTTATATAATTTTTGAAAACTTCATTATTAATTTTCAATAACATGCAGATATATTTAATGAAACTAATTGTTAATTACTTACCAAATTCTTTCCCAGTCCTCCCATTCCCGAATGGGCCATGTTTGCAGATGCCCATGGTAACAAGCCAATGTTTGCAGATGCCCACAAGCAACCATTGGTACCCCTTATTATCCCACCCCACCCTCGGCCAATCCTGAGAAGCAAAAACAGAAAAAATTAAACTCAAATCTTTACCCTTTTTTTTTTTAAGAAAAGGTTTTGTTTCGTCCATACTTACAGAAGCATAATGCAAAATAAAGTAAACCCACCATGCCATGGCTTAAACAGTTAAACCTAGCTGATTCCGAATACAAACACCTAGTCCACCTATATATACACAATTATCCAAACATACATAGTTTCTTATAGTCATCTATTCATAATTTCATTTCATACACCAACATAATAAAAAATAGGTAACCCCACCGACCATCGTGCCCAAAACCACAATAAACGTATATCGGTTTAATGAATCAGGCACTACACACACATAATGACATAAATGAATTTACATAGTACTTCAAAAAGAGAAAAAATAATAAGAGATTATTTGAGAACTGAGAGTCTTACACCAGTCTGGAGCTCTCCTCGGGAGATTAAGAGGCCGCGTAGGAATTCCATTTGGATTACAGAAACAAAGACGATTTCTGCTATAAAAATACTAAGTGAGAATTTTTAGTTTGAACTTTAACCATAAACAAAATGGAAATTGTTTGAGCGAGTGGTATGTATGGTTGGGTGGGTGAGATTATAAATAGGGACTTGAGTGAGAGAACCTGGTCTGGGGTTGAGGAATCTTGACCGTTGGAGCTGTTTAAATGGACGGTGCAATTACAAAGTGGGTCATCCCATAGGATTCCCAAGAGAAAGTACGTACCTGTATATAAATAATCTCTGCAAAGTTAAATAGTGTGATCTGATCTGATGTTATTCATGCCAGGCTTTCGCAACCTTTTTACCATTACCAAAAAACACATGTGCAGAAATAGATCCGGCTTGGCTCCAACTACAGTGCACGGAAGACCCAAGCCATTCCCTGAAGAAATTATTATGTAGTCAGAGTTATAATTGTTTTCACCTATCTGTTTGAGGAATCCTCACCGTTGGAGCTGTTTAAAATGGACGGTGCAATTATAAAGTGGGTCATGACCCACGATGATCATGTCATGAGAAAGTACATACCTGTATCAAAATCTCTGCAAAGTTAGTCTGATCTGAAATCTGATGCCACTCATGCCAGGCTTCTTTATAATTCTCTCAGCTTTTTTACGATTACCAAAGAACACTTGTGGAGAAATTATTGTGTAGTCACTAATCAGAGTTATTATTGGTGTAGAATATCCCAATCAACCAGTAGGTTTCAGCCAGCAAAGTATCAGAAATTAAACACAAAAGCATAACGACTTTCCAGATTCGATTATTCGGCATTATTGCTCTCACCTACCCCTGTTTGAAACTTCAAACTCAATAATGAAGGTGAATCTTGTACTATTGATTCTGTGTCTGTGCCATTGGTTTTATAGTTGTTATGCGAAAGATAAGATGAAAAAGAGTTATGTGCCTTTTTTTTTTTAATGGTTTAAGAAAAAATTGGGTGTAAATCATTTTTCAAATTTTAGTAAAGTATTTTTTATTAATCGAAATTATTTTTTTATTTGATTATCATTTTACGGTAAAACAAACACCCGTAAATCTAAAAATATTTTTCGAAAAATATCTTATAGCGAAACAAATGGAGCTTTAGTATCAAGATCATAACTCTAAATCATTTTTCAAATTTTAGTAAAGTATTTTTTATTAATCGAAATTATTTTTTTATTTGATTATCATTTTACGGTAAAACAAACACCCATAAATCTAAAAATATTTTTCGAAAAATATCTTATAGCGAAACAAATGGAGCCTTAGTATCAAGATCATAACTCTATTATATAAAGTTCTATTAATCCTAACCTTTCATTTAAAATAAATGGTTCAGATTAATGCCAACTCATCATTCCACTAAATAAACCCTAAAAAAAAGGCTGAAACAAAACAAATAACGTTAACAATCCTATTAACGTTAACGTTTAGAAGAAGAAAAAAAAAAGCAATCACCGTAATTTACAAAGAGAGGTAGAAGCAGCAGAACTGAAAGGACACTCCCGCCAAAAACTCAATCTAGAATCATCCAAAAACAATTTCATAACTTTTGCACTTTCTTCATCATCTTCTCCAATTAATCTAAATTGAGGTAAGGTATGTTTACATATTTTTCTTCTCTCTCTACACTCTTTGTTTAGTATAATTTTTTTTGGCTGTGGAGATATGAAGTTTACTCATATATATTTGATTCTTTTCTCTTATTTTATTTTATTTTTGTTCCTTTCACTGATCGGTGGCCTTTTGGTTTCTTTATAACTAAAAAGTTCATAGGTTTTTTTACTTCAAACACATTGCCGAAAGTCTGCTTCTTTTTCTTTTTTTACTTCAAACACTTTTTTATCTAAGTTATAGCTTCTTTTCTCTATGTTTTTTTTTTTTTTTTTTTTTTTTTTTTTTTTTTCTCTTTTTAAGTTCTACGAGTATTTATTTATTTATTTTTTCATTTGAGCTTTTTTGGCTTCAAACTAAATTGGAAGTCCTTTTTTTTTCTTCTTCTTCTAAACGTTAACGTTAATAGGATTGTTTATTTGTTTTGTTTCAGCTTTTTTTAAGGATTTAGTTAGTGGAATGATGAGTTGGTATTAATTTGAACCATTTATTTTAAATGAAATGTTAGGATTAAGAGAACTCTATGTGGTAGAATTCCCTAGAAACTCTAGAAGATCTTGATCCTTATATTTAAGTTTCTTTTATTTAATTCTTTAAAATTAAATTTTAAAAGATTTAACTCACACCATTACTTTTGCATTAAAAGTTGGTAAGAGGCTTGTGTAATTTTAATATTGTTATAAAATTATTGTCCCTAGTTGTTTTATTGTTTTGTTTACTAGACCCAGAGCATTCCCTGTCGGTTTTCTAAATTTTCTCTACTTTACCTCTTTAAAAAGCCACTTTTCTATTTTACCTATCAACTTTTACAAAACACTCCACATCTCATTCTCTATTTTACAATATATCCTATTAAAATATTATAAAATTTTTATTTATTTTTCTTTTTTCCACACTTCCCTAACCACACCTCACGGCAACACCAACCCACAGCAACACAAACCCACCCACACCCCAATTTCTCCGATCTACAACCCAACCCACACCCCACATCGGAATCCACGTTGAATCAAACACAAAATTCTCTCCGATCTACAACCCAACCCACAGCCCACACCGATACTTATATCCACAGCCACAGACCCACGCCGGCAACCACAACCTCAACCACACCTCACACCGGCAATCACAACCACAACCACACCGGAAACCACAACCACAGCCCACCCCTGCAACCACAAACCCATGGCACTGGACCCAACCATCTCCGATCGTCCACGCCTCAAGCTCCTTCTCAAACAAAAAGCAAAAAAAAAAAAATGAGAGAAGGAAAGAAAAAACAGAGTCTGAGAGATGAGTGAGGAAGAGTGAGAGGGGCGAGTGAAGGAGAGCCAGAGAGCACTGCGTGAGAGAGAGAGAGAGAGAGAGAGAGAGAGAGAGAGAGAGAGAGAGAGAGAGAGAGAGAGAGAGAGAGAGATCAAAGAAAAGGAAAGAAATATAAAAAAATGAAAGGAGAGAGAAATATTGAATAAAAAAAGGGGAGAATAAGTTTATAGGTTTGTACAGTAACCTGTATTTTTATAGGTTACTGTAGCAATGTGTAAAAAAAAGGGTTAGCTTAGAGCAACAGTTGGGAGGGTGTTTTTATCCAATTTGGTGAACAATTCTATCTATTTTACATAAAAGGGGCGTTTACATGGTGGGCTAGGAATGCTCTTACATAGTTTTAATTATTAAATTTGGATGTTTTTGTTTACTAGACCCTGCATAGTTTTAATTATTAAATTTGGAGTATTCAACCTCAAAACCAATTGACAATGGGTAGTGAGATTTAAGATCTTATATGTAGGGATAGAAGGTTTTAATTACCAAATCTTTTTTACTCTCAATATTAATGACCAGAGGTGAAAAATCAAAATTTTATGCCATTAGCCGTCATTAACGTACCTTACTCTAGTTATTGAAACTAGAATGTTTCATACTTTACCCCATCACCCCCTAAATTGAGTTGCATGGGATGCAATATTTTTTTAATGGTTGAGGTTGAAAATTTCAAAAGTAACTTTCAATCTCAACCATTCATTTAAAAACCTAAAAAATATTAGAAAGCAATAGGAATGTGTTTGGCATAAAATGAAAATAAGAAAATTAGATTCTTACTAAATTTTAGGTTTTTTCAGATGAAGGTTATCTAATTTTTTTTAAATCTATTGCAACCTTTATTTTGAATTAGAAATACTAATTTTCATTCATTTTTAAGTAATTGTATTGCTCACAAAATTGAATATATTTGACTTTTGCTAACTATCTCGTGCATCGCATGAGTTAGCGACTAATTTTTACTTAATAGAGAAAACTCACAGGTTAGCGACTAGATTTTACTTAATAGAAAACAACAATTTGCAATAGTACATGTCAAAGAACCGTATGGAGGATGGGTAGACAAATAATTTTACTAATTAACCCCTTTTCCTCCATCATTTTCTCTCCAAGTTTTTGGTGGGTCCAAGTGAAAAACACCCACACCTTAGACACCTCCCAATTTCTTTTCCATTTTCTCTCGTTAAGCAAATGGGGGAAACTCAATATTTTCATCCACTTTTCCCAATTTGAGTTTCTTTCCACCCACTTTGCATCCCCAACAAAACAAAGCCTAAAAGAAATCTTAGAAGCTCCACATTATAAAATTAAGTATATATGGTCTTATTACTGTAGATTCACATTTCTTTTAAGACACATATGGCATATCCTTTGTCTTACACTCTTACTCATGCTTTCGCCTAAGACCTAATGAATTCACCATTTTTAAAACATTGGCGAGTCAAATACACACATCGAAGATAATTTAATACAACTCATGAAAGTCTAACAATGAAATGAGAGAAACCCACCTAGCAATAGCATTGAACTTTAAAGTTTAAACACTCGGATCATAAAAGATACATAGCTTTGCCCATGGTTCAAACCCAAAGAAAGAACAAGAAGCCAAGGGATCTCATGATTGTGAATGATTTTTAATATTTTATATAATTTTCGTTATTTTAGGAGTTATGATTTTATTTCCTTAATTTTAGGTGTTTTTATGACTTTTCTAGTCAAATTAGAGTCTTGTTATGGTACTGTATCAATTAGAATATGTTTAGGAATATTCTTACTTGGAAAATAGGTTTTATGGAGCCTTTAAATAGGCTGACAATATGTAAAACGAAAATAACAATTATCTTTCAATAAAATTGAGGTTTTCTTTATTTCTGATGGATTCCAAAGTTCTTCCGTGTGGATTCAAGAGGCCCCTTATAGATTTAAGGGTTTGGGTTTAGCTATAATGAAATCTAGCCCTTTCACGTTTTCTGTACTGCGTCATTAGGCCACAAGGGCTTTTGTTCATTAAATTGCATATATTATATTAGGACATTCTGGGTCATCATCCTTCCTGTAGCTAATTTTTGTAGTAGGTTGGCATGAGAAACTTTTAAATTCCTTTTTTTTCTTCTCTCTTTCGTATTAGGATTTGGTAACGTTGTCTTCCCATCTGTACATTATTAGATCTGTAATATTTAATCTCGATCATGAAATGGACTCTTTCCATTTCATTTCAAAGGAAGAAGATCCTTTTCTATTTTAATGACCAGAGGTGCAAAATCAAAACTTTATGCCATTAGCCATGGAATTTGAAAATCTCTCCATATGTCCATTTCATGATTCAAATTTTATTTCTTGAATCTAACAGTTTACAATCTGTCACGTCATTTAAAATTGGCAGTCTGTACACTATCAGATCTGTAATATTTATGTGTGCAGAAAAAATGAGAGACAGATATAGAGAAATACCTGGCGGCGGGCTGAGTGACTAGTGAGTAGATAATAGTCCAGACCAAGCGACAAAGTCAGGTCTAGGCTGCGGAGTCACGTTTTCACGAAAGTCGTCCAGTCACAATGGGTGTGGGTGTGGGTGTGAGTCGTATGGCTCAGTGTCGATGGCGGAACTGACATCAGATCTAGCTAAAGCAGTAGATGGGTTAGGGATTTGTTTTGCTTTTTTGCTTTGTGTTTTGAGAGTTGAGACCAGTTATGTGTTGCCGAGATTTTTATTTGTTTGTTTTGGTTTTATTTTTATAATTTGCTTATTTGAAAATTTTGAGAGTGCTCCAGATCTGTTGATCCATATGTGTTGATGAAAGAATTGTTTGCCCATCTTTGCTTTGGTTTTATTTTTTTTGGGGTGATCTTTAGATTAATTGGTCCATAATCCATATCTTTGGTCTAAAAATTGTTGCCTTAAAAGTTTTTTTTTTTTTTTGATATGTAAGCTAATATTTATTTTATTTTTTTTGGGTTGCCCCATTAGGGTGTGCCCAGGCCCAGGGGTTTGCCGGGCCTACCCAAGAGCGGGCCCTCACACATAAATAAATTTACATAGTATTCAAAAAGAGGAAAGAAAAAAAAATAATAACAAGAGCTATTTGAGAACTCAAAGGCTTAGGGCTGTTTGGTATGTGTTTTCTTCTGTTTTGGTTTTGTGACTTTTTTAGTATTCAAGTTGGAACTTTAATCCTTATTTGAATTCCAGATTGTAAAAAAAATTTATGTTTAGTACATAGTTTTGAAGTCACAATTTGAAACATTATTTAAATAAATTTTTCTATTTGGTACATAGTTTTGTTTTTTAGTCTTGGTTGCATATATAACAATTGTAGAGGATTTTCACCCCTTTTATATACAAAACATTCAGTCTATCTCTATTTAACAAAAACCTCTCAACTCTCCCTCTTCACCCACGACAACCCATACCCACAAATCGCCGCATGTATGTCTTGAATTTACTTGTTGAATTGTTTGCATGTTTTTTAGACCAAAAGAAGGGGGGGAGCGCATGTTAAGCCAAATTACTTAGATTAAAGGCCATGAATTAGGCTATCTAATTATGTATTTGTACCAAAAACGAAGAAATTAGTTATTATGATCGCATGTTATCATGGGTTTCCATTTTTTTTAGTTTATTTTTAATTTCTACGATAAATAGGTCAAAATAAATAAGCTGGATTCATAATTCCACCAATTCTTTCTTTAATTTGGTTTAGCATTGTCAATGTCGTCTAGTCAGGTTAGAAATTTGGTTTGGTTAGCTTTTCTTCGGTGATATACTCTTATGAGGCTCTATTACCAATTAGAAATGAGATGTTTGTGAAATATGTCAAGGCCACAAAGCCATTTGTAGCACTAGAGTCTTATCTTTCATAATAATAATATCCACAATTAAGTAGCATGTATTTTAATTACTATCTGGTATGCATAAGAAACCATCCTCCACCCCATATCTTTCATTGTGGACTTGATTTTGTAATTGTGATTTTGTGAACTTGATCTAGCTTCTTGTAATTGTAATACCATGTTTGTGGTGTCCTACCCTATGCCATTGGGTACCCAGGATTGCCATGGTCTGTGGTGTATAAGTTAACTCTTTTCTACTTATCAAAAAATGATCATACATTCTTTCCAAGTACCAAATTATCTATTCAAGTGATTGTTGGAATTTTTAGTTTTTCATCTAGTGTATTAATCATGTTGTACTGTTGTTGTTGTTGTTAATGTATCTATTTTAACCATGTTCATACTTGTTTAATTGGTAATAGATGTCACACTCAAGTAATAATTACAGCGCTG
>OU015766.1:24946496-25069030 GCA_907173295.1 Fagus sylvatica | reverse complement strand
TTCCAAACCAAACAAAGTGCAAATAAGATAACTAAAGATCATTTAATGAAGCCAAAGTGTTACCTCTATTTGATTGTGTAACATTTTATAATTATCACCAATATAACAACTGCTAGTAAAATATCAACATGGTTCCAAAGGAACTGAACATGTATTAACATCCCAATGCTGGCAAGAAAAAGAGTAGCAAAGAAATTGCGAATAGGTTCAACCTAAAAGAAAATAAACCCCATATAAGAGTAGATAAAACAAAAAATCATCAAGCATCTTGTAAGTTCTGAAACAAAATACACAAAAGAAAGTACACTACTTGTTCAAGTGTATGTTGTGCAAGATCAGTTGTTGATACTACACCACAAAAATTTGAGCTCTAACTCACAAATATCCGTGCAGGGACATTTGGACTGAGTGATATGGATGCAACTGTATAGATCTCATCAACTGTCTGCAAGATTAAGTCATGATAGCAAAAAGGAAAATGAGTATCAGTTGCTTAATTGAATTTGAATTTCACTCTACATAAGTCAGAAGACGACCTTATTAAATCAGAATGATAAAGAAACAGTTCTTTATGTGTGTAAATGGCATGATTTGGTATTTTCATAACAATAACTGAAAAGTTCAGAGGCTTCTAGTAGACCAAGTCTTAACATTGTTTTTCATGGCTTCATCTTAATGATTTACAAAACCTGTACAGTTATGTACTTCTGATTCATTTTAATTTATTTTGATCACGTAACTTCAAATAGAAATATATGTAAGACATATCCATATCTTCACTAATCCTAAATATGCAAAAATGCCTGGTTTGCAACTTAAGGGCGCTATATATATATAGTAGACAACTTATAGAAAGACAAACCTTTGGAGGAATGTTAGTCATCTCAAAGTATCCACCTCTCTATCCACATTCACCCCAATATCCTTTGGACACAGTATGGAAAGAGTCAAGCTGGAGTTCCCTGCTTATGGGCGGCCTCATTTCCCTCAAAACCTTTCAATGTTATCGTAAACTAGAGTATAAATAACTCATTAAAAAAAAAAAAAAACTAGAGTATAAATACAATTTGAAATAACATGCAAAAACTCAAGACACAGATAAATCAAACAGCACAAGAATATATACCTTTTTAGCACTAATAAAAGGGCGCTCATCCTGGTATATGTTCTGCTGATAAAGAACCACCAAATAGAGAGATTGCAGCTGAGTAAAGTGGGTATTGGGGTACCGGAACCAAAACCATACTAATCAAAAATATTAATGAAAGGATTTATCTAGCAAATACAGAAAGCCCCCTGAAGTAACTAACAAGAGAAAAAGGTAACTTAATTAAGAAAAAATAATAACCACAAGGCGTCTTTTTCCTTATGCCTTTTAATAAGAATAAATAAGAATTGTTACTCAAAATTACCTGGAAATTGGCCTTCGCTGCTATTCACTCTGTCCCACATTGCCAACATTTTGTATTGCGTACTGGGTTCCTCCTAGGACGCTCCTCTAACTGCTGCTCTTGTGGCACATCTGGTTGAGGTACCTCTGCTAGAGAATGATGGCAATCTACTATGGTGGGTAAGGATGAGGCAGGAGGTGAATGTGTCAATGTGGGGTCAGTGGATGCCACCCCGGCATGAGGTGTGTGAAGAGATGGTGTGGAGATAAAGATACATGCTGAGCTATCTGACTCAACGTGTGTAGTACTGTGGTCAAGACCTACTGCTTGCATGTAAAACATATCAACACCGGACTGTGTAGTGGGGGTAACACTATGTGGTAGGAATGAGGCCATGTGATGGATAGGGGCAGCTGGGGCAGAGTCAGGAGAAGTGGGGAGTGTGGATGAACTGGGACGGATAGGAGTGGCTGGGGTAGACTCGAGATGACACCTCGGGGAGGGGGGCAAATGTGTAGTGGTCAAAAAGGTAGAGTCAGGAGAAGTGGGAAGTGAGGATGAAGGAGCAACTCTATGACGTTTGTGTGTACTAGACGTAACATCATCAGAGGGGCATGCAGTCGTAGATGGGGTCGGCTGTGCAAAGCTAAAGGGTATACTAGAGGGGCCGACACTCGTAGGTGGAGGGCGGCTGTGCACTAGTAGAAGGGGCAGCTGATGGACCGTCACCCGTAGATGGGGTCAGCTGTGTACTACTAGAAGGATCGAGATTCATACCTCTAGAACCACGCCCACGCCCACCCCCACGTCCACGTCCACGCCCACGCTCTCGTCCTCGTCCTCGTCCACGTCCACGTCCACGTCCTTGTACTTGGGGTGGATTATTTGTAATGTGATTGGATACATTATGCCACACCAAAACGTCTATTCTATTAATTGCCCTTGCATGTTGTAGGACCATGCCAATATCCTTCGCCTCCTGACTTTCTGCTGGCCACTTACCGATGTGCTTGACCAAAAGATCAACCTATCACATAAAAGGACATGTTAGTATACATAGACTTAAAAATATGACTTTATGGACAATATCATTTATTAGACAAGTGTTCAAGTTCATGTGATAGCACTATGTAATAACAACTTTAAAACCTTACCATCTGATTATAATGGGCAGACTTCTTACAAATATAACGTCGAGTGATACGACGGTACCACTGCATATATGGGTCATGATATCCCATGACACCCTCAAATGGGGGACGAGTCACGACATGCTCGGCCCGATGGTTCCACTTGTCAATTTCGGTTGCCCAAGTGTTCATCCATGATACCTGTGTCTTCCCCCTCAAATCCATTGAGTGCATATCCACATTTGTATCAACAGGATCCGGAATGTCCTGTCGCATACCAAACTGGCGAAGAACACGGTCGGGCGTGTGCAACTCTACGATATTACAACATAGCATAGGCGTTACCGCACGATAACATCCATGTCCCGCCTTGCAATAGTCTGGCAACTCATCTAAAATATCTGTCGTGTATGGTTGCCAGACAATCTACAAAAAAAAATAATAAAACCAACTTCGCATTAGGTAATCAAGAATTTTAACAATTTATCACTGAATTAAACAATATATATATATATATATATATATATATATATATATATATAGTAACTGAATTAAACAATCTCACTAACATCTTCATAAAGCAACAAGGAAAATGTTGCACGGTATGTATCCAAAACATGTGTTGGAACCTCTTTCCGGCACTTCACCCCACGCCATCTACAAACATGAACACAAATACATATTCATGAATTTTCCTCATGTGATAAAAGGAACTAGCAAGTAGCAACATCATAAGCTATTATATATAAAAGTCAAAGGAATAAAAAAAAGAAAAAGATAGTGTACTCAAGCATGATTTTCCAACTGCATGTCAAAGGCATTTGTAAAATAATTGTGATTAATGTTTAATTAAAAAAAATTAGAATTATTCATGATAAACATATCAATATTTAGAGAATAACAAGATATTGACTTACTTAACGCCATAGGGACCGCGAGGTAGTGGTTGGCCATCGACATCCACACCATAATCTATTTGAGGCTCTGACACAAGTGAGGGAACCAAGCGTGGAAACCTACAGAAGGCCCACAATTGCAGCAAGTTTAGTGCCCCACCAATGCTTGTACTGCCCTCACAGGCTCGACACATCTCTCTATACAACCAAGCAAGGGCAGCACTACCCCAACTGTACTCTCCAGCTCTATCAAAATCCACCAAAAACTGCAACCAAAGTAGATGGACGTGGCTGATGGACTTGTCAGCAAATATGCTCCCCCCCATCAACACTAACAAATGATATCGAGCATAACGTTGCACTGTCTGCTCATCAGTCTCAGCAGTCACTGGAGCCTATACAAAAAACAAAAAAATAATTAACATTAAAAATATTCAACGAAACATATATGCATTAATGTTTTTTATACTAATATTCACAAAATTATGCATTTATACTAAAATATACATATGGACAATTTGGTTTTTTTTTTTTTTTTTTTATATATAAATATATGGACATAGATATGCATTCATAAAAAAAAAAATTTTGTTTACCAACATGAAAAAAAAATATACGTTTAGAGTTTTATAACAATGGCTACCTGAAATTGCTCACTCAACCAACACATGTTAATTCGCCCTCCATCCAACTCATTGCGTGGTGGAGTGACACCAAGTAATCGTTGGCAGAACTCAGGCCAATCCTCTTGAGTGGACCCCACAAGGGCTTTTCCGTCAACCTTCAATCCTAACAACACCTCAACGTCTTCTAAGGTGATAGTCATTTCACCATACGGTAGGTGGAAAGTATGTGTCTCGGTCCGCCATCGCTCTACCAATGCAGTGATCAATGCCCAATCAAGTTGAATGAAGCCTAGTGCGTATAGGCCATATAGTCCAGCCCGTGTGATATAAGACACAATCCGCGGATGCGGTCGAGGTGCCCGAGCTATCACCGCCTCGCGACGACGACAACAGAGTAATGGTTGATCCTACAAAAATAACAAGATAATAAATGCACCGTCTAGCAAAGAAATGCATTGTGTATGCCATATTACAAATAAATTATTTACCACAACAGTATTCCAAATGACATTGGATCGATGGTATTGTTGTCGTGTCAATACTGATGGGTCAATAGGACCCGGGTCCATAAGTTCTGGCACCACCAGTGACGGATCCAACGGATTTGGCTGCATCAGTACCTCTATATATGACAAATACTGCACAAATAAAGACATTGATATGTCCAATCAAAACATAAGTAAATTTAATGTTAATAACGACAATAAAGACATTGAGAGGTCAAATCACAAGATATATAATTAAATGTTAATAACGACAAAATAGACAATGAGAGGTCAAATCAATGCTAAAAGCAACCATATGATTTTAAATTCATAAACTTCAATTTAAAGACATTTAGAGTGAGAGTTTTACTAATCATCTATGTGTTATATTTTTTTTTTATTTTTTTTGTCATCATGATAATGTTCATAATTATTTTTTGGATGAACTCAATTAGGAAGAACATTTAGCAATACGAGAAAGAAAAAAGCCGGATGAGCCAATTGACTGGAATGACTACAAGTCTATGAGTTTCACTCGTGCTGTAAGCAAAATTGAAATTTCAAATAATGTTACATACTTCTTTTTTATTAATTAAGATACATTAAAAGATATAGATCCTATGCTCTTGGTACAGGTGATCCTTGAAACCTCAAGGTTGGCCACTGTGGTTAATGGAGTACTGAGGAAGACAACACAAGATGTGGAATTGAATGGTATGTTGACTCAACAAACCTATAACTTCATATATGATATAGTCTTTGAAGTTAAGGTTTGGCCACATCGCAAACTACATGCATGTGTAGGTGTAAAACCATAATGGGAAGTGATTGTTTAGTTAATTTGTTATATTTCTATTGGGTTTTTCAGGATTCTTCATTCCGAAAGGATGGAAAATATATCTTTTCACAAGGGGGATCAACTATGATTCAAGCTTCTATCCAGAGCCTTCTACATTCAATCCTTGGAGATGGCTGGTTAGTTAATTAGATAAACTAAGCTTTTTCTATTTTGCGTTTCTATATCGTTAAAAAGTATCTATTAATGAAATGGAATACAGGATAAGAGCTTGGAGTCTCACAAACACTGCTTCTTATTTGGAGCTGGAGGCACGTTGTGTCCTGGAAAGGAATTGGGCATAGTTAAAGTTTCTACATTCCTTCACTATTTTGTTACTAGATACAGGTTTGTTGCATTAGCCCACTAATTTATTTCTGAATACCTTAAGCATAATTATGCATCATTTTTCCTTTAATTCAAATATTATTTCTTGGGCAAATAAAGATGAAAATCAACATATCTCAGATTGGTGATAGCAGAAACAGCCAACCTAACCAGAGCCTATTCGCGTAGTAATTAAGCTGAAGATCGTAAATGAGAAAAACACATAACCAAAAAAAAAAAAAAAAAAGAATCAGCACAAGAACCATGCATGATCAAAATCTGAATTTTAATATTATTCTCAACCATATTTTACAACAAGAACAAGTCTTCAAGTGAAATCCATTCTTACATAGATACTCATTTCAAATCTATTCCCAATGCAAAAGTACACGCAAGCCCAGTTCTACAAATTTGAAGCTCATTTCAAATCTATTCCCACAATGAGCTCATCAAATCAAACCCACCAACACCAAGAAAATTTACAATTTTTTTTTTTTTAAATGAACCAAAATCAAAGCTTGGAACTTTAACTCAATGCAAGCAAGCTGATATACTAATAATAAACAAAAATCAATAAAAACCCAGAAACCCAATTGCGTATCAAACAGTTCCAAGACACATTACATATTTCAAATCAATAATAAAAAATCATATCAATCACTTGCTTGTCAGTATTCCAAATTGGGTTTAAACGATCATCTAAAAAAAGACCCAGAAACTGAATTGGAGAAAGAAGAAAACCACACGCATTTAACTGAAACCCAAAAAGGAAAAGAGTAGAGAATTGTTGATACCCATTAGTTGGTGAAAACTCCAAAGTGGGTTCAGAGAGAGAGAGATCTGGCGGTGAAGGGTGCTGGCGGAGCGTGGAGGTGCTGGCACGGTGGTCTGGTGGAGCGGTGGTCTGGAGCGGTGGGTCTGGCACGGTGGGCTGGCGCGCGAGGGGGTGGTGCCGCAGGGGATGCTGGAATGGGGAGGGTGGTGGTGCGGTTGCTGGTGGCGCTGGGGCTGGTGGCACGGGGAGGGTGGCTGGCTGGGGTGAAAGTGAGAGAGAGAGAGAGAGAGAAAATCTGAAAATTTGAAAGTGAAGAGAGAAAGAGACAAACATGAAAGTGACAGAGAGAGAGAGAAAGGTTGAAAGTGAATGAGAAAGTACAATTTTGGTTTATTCGGTTGAAAGTGAATGAGAAAGTACCATTTTGGTTTATTCGGTTAGGGCTTTGGTTAGCAGTTTTACCAATCTTGTATTTAGAAAATACAAGATTGGTATTCAAACTTGTGTTTAGAAAACACAAAGTCTATTTTTCAAATTTATTTCAGTTGAGAAACATTCAGCAAAATAATATTAAAATATGTATTATTTTGCAAAAACGGCCTGATATGTCCATTTGAAAAACACACCAAAAACAATATATTCTAGCTCTTGTCTTTCTCTCTACAAACCATTTTCCCTCAAATCATATTATCTCTTCATATATTTATATATTTTATTCTGGGTAAAAAGAAAGTACTATTTTAAGAGCTTCTCACCCTACAAGTAGTATAGACTTGTAAGGGAATACAGCTAGGTGGCTGGGCTTGTTGTATCCTGGGGACGGCGTGCAAAATTATTGTCTATTACACCGGAAAATTTCGTAGACGGCGCGTATCGTTTCAAGAGAGCGACCTAGTCCGTGCCTCAACTCCGCCACCTCTTACTGGTAACGTTATTTGGTGCAAATTATAACAAGTTCAGGTAATATTTCTCCTTTTATTTCCAACAATTTGAGACGATACTTATGGAGAACAAAAATGCATTAATGGAAAATGGTAATGTTGTTTCCAATTCCATTGGAGCGGGTAATCTTAACAAGCCATTCCGTTTCCGTGGTGTTTACTTTAAGAGGTGGGGACAAAAGACTTTCTTTTACCTTACACTTTTGAATGTAACTTATGTTCTAACAGAGAAAAATCCAAAGAAAAAGAAAATAGAATCCATGACTGAATAGGATGAGTAATGCTAGAGCTATTATAATTTGGCAAAAATACAGTTTTTGTCCTTATATTTTGTGGGTGTTTTTATTTTTTTCCCTATATTTTATAATGTTTCATTTCAGTCCTTGATTTTTTTATACAAGTTTATTTGAGTCCTTACCCTACTTATTTTTCTTAATTTTTTGAAATCTTCTCATTAAATATAACATATGTCTAAAAAACTAAGGACTAAATTGAAACATTATAAAACATAGAAACTAAAATGAAAACACCTCCAAAATATAAGGACTAAAAATGTATTTTTACCTTATAATTTTAGTCACAACTATGGATGCCATTGTTAACAAATTTAAACCTAATCCTCAATGGTACACAATGAAGCTAACATCAATGTGGGTGGGTGGTCGTCACCAAAGAGGAAGAGATTATGCCGACGGTGATAATTGAGAGACGACTAATCTCTTAATTGAGTTTTTCAAATTTGGTATTTTGACTTTTCAGTGATTTTAAAATTATAATTGAATTCTTAAATTTAAATCTAACATGTTAATCTAATTTTATAAATTATGGTGTGGCATTATGCCACATGGGTGTCATTTCTATTTGGAAAAAATTTCTAGTAAAATTTGTAGCGACCTAGAATTACTAGTTAGACTTGGACCATGGAAGATAATGATGGGTGCACCATCCTAATCACGTGCAAGTAAGATGGGTCCAGCCACCTCAACATTAACATCCAATTTGGTGGATCTAGATGCTATAGATTTGCTTCAACCTTATCCAATTGACGTGTAAAAAAATAAAATAAAGTGGATGCCACATGTCTACTCAGTTGACTTGGTCACTACTTCCGATAACGTAGGACTTAATTTGTGTTTCTCGGCTTAACCAAAATTTGGCCGGCTGGTCAAGCTTATTGCATATTTGACAAATTTTTGGTTTTATCTCATCGGAAAGCAACGATTTTGTTTTTAAAAGATGTTTCATTATCATATTTTCATTAAATCGTTTCACATTTTCATTAAGTCATATCATTTTTTTTTATTATTTTTCTTTTTCATTTCTTTTAAAAAATTAATTGTCATTATCTCTTAATTACAACTTTAATTATCATTTGGCATCAACTCTCTTTCTAATGACATGTTATATAGTTGAAAATTGATTCCCTAAATAGTATAACACATAATAAGTAATAAATAAATAAGTCTTATAATAATTACTTATAATATTTTAAAATAAATATATTTAAATGTACTTCAAACAATTTGTCAAATTTGTTGCTAACTTTGAACAATTTAAAATTTTCTAAATGTATATAAAAATATTTTTTAAAAATTGATATATCAGGAAAAAATTATATTAAAAAAAAATTTATAGTATAAAAGTCTTATAAAAAAAATTGAGTAATATGAGTAAAAACAACGATGTATTTATATTATTTTTACACCATAAAAATGTAAAAATTGGGTACAATACAATTGACCGTGTCAAATAATAGAAGATAGAAAGTCTTGATTCCTGAGAAGAAAAAATGTATTGGATCTTTGTATAGAGATTCATATTAAGTTTTAACAAATATAGCCATAGAATGATTATAGATAGAAGTTTATTTTGATATTAAATTTATTTTCGTCAAAAAGTCTTGTATAGCAACTCATAATAGTTGTTTTAAGATAGATTTCAAATCTTCTATCCATTGTGAATAAATATAGGAATCTAAAATTGGCTATGAATTTTTGCCCATCGTTTTAAGATAATTATAGTTCACAAAATTGTAAATCTTTTTCTAGTTATAGTTGATATTGGAGATTTGTTCCCCAACTTAAACGGTCAAATGTAGCCTATTAAAGATTGAAGTGTGCGTCTTGAAATAAGTATATATTGTGAGTATAGCAACTTATATAGTTGTTTTAATTCAAGATTTCAAACTCTCACTATCTCCTATTGTACTATAAAAAATAAAATAAATAAAAAAATTAACTATTGAATAAGTTAATATAAAAGAATATCGTTAAAGTGTCACTAATTATATTTGTGGTCACATTAAATTGTAAATCTTTTTCTAATAAAACTAATAGTTGCTAATATTGGAGATTTGTTTGCCCCAACTTAAACGGTCAAATGTCCTATTGAAAGATTGAAACGTGGTCAAAGTTTGAAGTTTGAACATACAATATATATAAGTGAATTTGTTACATAGTTTGCTAAGATAAACTACTCTCCTTCTTAGTTGTAACACTTAAATTAACCTCACCTCATCTTGACCGGTTGTTACTTTCCTTGATTACCTTAAATAGATTTGATGGCTCCTAACAAAGCCATATTAGCCGGAGCTACCAACTCAAATTTTAGCAACATCAAACCTATCTTATCCACTACCCCTATCTCTCACAAAGACTTTCTCTATAAATGCCCTACAATACATTACCATTTCTTTCAAAAAAAGAAAGATCAAAATCTTTCTTTTACCTATACATATTTACTATTCCCCCATCTTCTCTCTTTCGTTTCGTTCCACCCCATATCTTCGTAACAGTCGTATTGGATCCCAAAAAAAAAAAAAAAAAAAAAACAATTAGTTGTACGTAAAAAACATAATATAATACACGTACTCTTTCGGTTGTTACAAAGAAGAAGTTATGGGTTTTCTTCACAAGCTTTGGGACGAAACGCTTGCCGGTCCACCACCAGAAACCGGCCTAGGCAAACTGCGCAAGTTTGATTCATTTTCAGCCACACGATCGCCTCCTATGGTGGAACCCCATGATGATAATCATCATCATCAGGTGCCTGTAACTCGGAGCATTACTATTCTTAGGACTAACTCCAATTTTAAAAACCCTTCAGTTGATTCTGGCTCGGCCCCGGTGTCCCCAGCCGGGTCGAGCACTCCTGGGACACCATTCACACGTAAGTTTCATAAGCACTCTAGACTCTAGTTTTGTTTGCGTGAAAGATAATTACTTTAAGTTCAAACCCACGTATATAATAAAATAGGGATCAAGGGTACATGTAGATTTTTTTTTTCCCTTACTTCTTTTTGGTTTTTGAAAAATGTTATGAAAAAAAAAAAAAAAAAAAAGCCTTATTAATACAATCTTTGTTTTATATGATTCTTTAATTTGATTTATCAGAAAAATAAATTGTGATTGGTTGCTAATAAATAGTAGAAAAAATAAATAATTAAGAACTTATAGTAGGGTTTTTGAGGATTCATTTCCTTGACTTGATTTGTCTTCGAGGTACATATTGTAGATGGTGTTTTTTTTTTTTTTTTTTTTCATATATATATGATTTCTTTTGATTTATCTGTAAAACAAAATGCGATTGGTTGGTGAGAAGAAGTGGTAGGAAATAGGAAATAAGAACCTAATTATAGAAGCATCCTAGGTATTATTGAAGGGGTTGAAAAGGTTGTTAAACTTTTAGGAATTCAGAGTCTTTCTCTTTTCCTTGACTTGATTTGTCAAGATAAGGTTATGGCGTGTTTTTTTTTATTTTTTTTTAAAAATTATTGTATATCATGTTTGGATTCATTGTGAGATTTTCAAATCTAATTTCCATTACCTATATTTTATCAGTGGCAAAAAATTGAATGTTTCATTTTCTGTCCAAATCAAGGATGACTTTATTTATGTTGTATTAATGGTCATATATATGGGGTTTGGTTTGTATGCAGCGGGGACACCAGGCTTGGATTTCAAGAAAATTACAAGGAGAAAACCGTCAGCTGCGAAATTAGAACGAGATGAGTCAAGTCCGAGCGCTTACGATTGGTACTCTCTCTTACATATTTACTTTTCATCATGACATATATGCCCTTGCACTCTCCGGCATAGACTTAGAAATTCTGTAGGTTTTTCAATCCAAGATTGAGGATAGAAGATCCAGTGAAATTGGAATCCTTGACTTTTCGTGCTTTTATATTTGTCTTTAAAAAGACAAATAATACCGAATTCAATCAAGACGTTGATTAGTTGAATTAGAGTAGGTACCAAGCTAGCTCTTCCTTTCATGTGGACCCTATTTTGAAATTAGGAATTAATTTTATTGACAAACATGTATATGATAGCTCATTGTTGGTTTTTTCAATCAGACCTATATTATTGGTTTGAAATCATGCATTTCATGACAAATGCCCTATTAATTACAAGTCTAATATCCTATAACACAATGACCAAGTCAAAAAAAGAAAAAGTTAGATGCTAGTTTAAGATTTGTTCATTGCATATACATTAAAAATTGTTGGAGAAGCAAATTGTGAAAATGTAAATGCTAAAATCTAGCTAACTTCTTTTTTACTCTTCCTGATGTATTCCTCCATGTGTTGCAGGATCGTGATGAGTGCTTTGGATCGTTGAGAAAGGAAGTGATGATTTTGTTTCAAGTATCATCAGCAATATTGCGCATTTTGTACATAGAGAACCTCTAAAGGAAGTCTCACTACTATATATATATATATATATATATATATATCCTATGCATAATAGAACAACTTAGTGAAGTATAATAACAATTAAATGGTTCAGATGAAGAATGGTCGCAAAAGGAACCAATTCTTGTTGGAGTTTGAGAGGGAGGGAAAGTCTTGTTTTTCTGGTTAACTTCGGGTGATTGGAGTGTTATTCTTGCTTTCATTATTTTTCCTGGGTTTTTGTACATATAGTGTCTGACAGAATTTTGGGATTAAAGTTTGGTTGTTGTCGCTGTTATTGTTGTTTTTGTACATATGGCCAATCTTGGATTTGTATTTTGGTTGTCTTTGTAAATATGGATTATGTACTCTGAATCCTCTTTCAATGAAACTTATATGGAACCTGAAAAGTTTGTTGCATATGTAAACAGTCCCTGATCTCTACCACTTTTGTTTTGCATTTGCTTCTTAATTTTGTTTTGATATGCCAAAAAGCTTCTAACACTGATTTACTCCACAATTAGAAGGATAATATGATGACATATATATATTTGAGAATTAAAAGTGTACGTACCTATGTGGCCCTCACTTTTTAACGATGGGATTTATTACAGCTTTAAGCGCCTGCGAGATAAGGAGAAGAGGTTGTTGAGGAAAATAAACGAAACGTTCTAGTATTTGTATTTGTACTACTAGAGTGTTAGTGGCACTGTCTAATCACCATATATGCTAGCTATATACTAAGGAAAATATTGATACTTCACATAGCTAGGCAGACCCAATACTATTGTCTTGCATTGGTACATCTTATGGATACTTTGGCTATGGTAATGACATTGACAGTTTGAATGAGTTGAAGAGGGGGCCTAAAGGCGGCAAGGCTTTTAAGAATCAAATTGGATATGTGCCCACCATCTTAGCATTCAAAGGGTGCAACACTTAAGAATTGCAATTGCCTTTTTGATGAAATGTTAACCTACTCATGAAAGGAAATGAATTGCCTTAAAGATGGTGTCACTCAACTCTCAAGTAAATCTGGGCTATATATCAAAGTGACTAGTGAACAATTTGGGCCATTTGGTATCATTGGAATAAATCATTTAATGTGTAACAATTTGTTACAAGAGTAATTATTCAGTACTCCGAAAGTTATGTTCATTCGTCTCATAATAATAAGTTTCATTAATTAAATTTATAAAAGATTTATAATTCATATGAGAGGAAAAATCGTTGTTTCAGAGTATTATATAATTTTCCTTACTGTTCAAGTTCTAAAGTTTAGTATGCAAAAGGGAAGAGAGCAAGCCTTCTAGCACATTATTGTATTAAACGGAGGTTATGTCAGGATTTTTCTAAACGCTTCTTTGGGACTGTTCAGTACTAATGTTTGGATTTGGCTCTACAGTACGTCTCATTCTTTGTATGCAGATCAGATGTTTGACATAATGTCTTTTTGTGGCAGGTGTTATCTAACTAAGTCTGTGTGTTGTTTTGCTTGTATTTGGCTATTTGCTGCTTACACTTTACACACATTTTGTAATATTCAGTTCATCAAATTATCTTTTCACTCAAAATATACATGTATCTATATAGTTATCAAGAATTTCATTTACATTTTCTAGGCATTTTTAATTTGGCCAAGTTTGACAGTTGAATAGAAATAAATACGACTACAAGATTATAACTTCAATTAACTCGTTATCTCTTCTCTATATCCTAGCCTTCTCATATGCTTCAAAGACTTTGGTTGTTTTCAAATGATTTTGAACTTAAGAATTTGAACGTAGGTATAGTTTTGATAAAAGAAAACTATAGATAGTTAAATTTAAGGATGAGATAAGAACGAAAGCAATAAAAGTTAAAGAGAAAACAGTAATACTAAAGTCACAACGTTTTTCACAATATTATTTAGGTGGCTAGTTTGGACCTAAATGTTTAAAAATTTAAACATAAGTGTAGTTTTGATAAAAGAAAACTATAGCTAAATCTAAGGATGAGATAAGGATGAAAGCGATATTTGTTTAAGAAAGAGAAAAATGTTTGACTATTATAAATTTGCTTTTAACAGTTTATTAAATATTTTGGGAATTTTAAAAAAGTGGACAATCTTATTCCAATAATAGGCTTTGCCGCTTTGGTGTCTATATTTCTATACTCTAAAAAGTACCCTTAAAAATTTTATTTTGAAGGGTTTATTACATATAATCACCCTAAACTACAAGACATTTGCATTTTACAACCCAAGCTGCACAGCTACAATTAGACCATTCCAGCATTGGTAAAGTTAGAAAGAAAATGAAACTTCACAAAACGTGGAGGCAACAGAGTAGGTGCATGCATGGGAGGCACACTATTGCGGTTTGATGTTGTGGCTGAGTAGCTTCGACTCCAAGCATGATTTTTCTTAGTATATATGTTGTTCATTCAGAAGTGTTGGGAAAGTGCCTCAAATTCCTATTATGAATTGGAGAACTAATTGAGTTTCTTTGATGGAGAAGGAAAACCAATTAGGTTATTTTTGGTTTCCTTAGTGTGGAAGAAAAGGTGAGTCCTTGATGTGAAAGGAAAGACTATTCCTTGGTGTGCAAGGAAAGTTTATTCCTTGTTAAAGAATTAATGTATTCCTTGTTCAGCAAGGAATACAATTGAAGTCTTATAAATAGACAGAGTTGCAAAGAATTCAATGGCTTGAAGCCCTAGGGGTTTCTCCCCTATAAGGAGAGAAGAAGAAAGAGCACCACCTAAAGAGTGCGGCTACAAGAAGGCTTGGAGCTCTAGGAGGTTCTCCCCTATAGAGAGAGGAGGAGAAAGAGCACTACATGAAGAGTGCGGCTACAAGAAGGCTTGAGGCCCTAAGGGTTCTCCCCTGTATGGAGAGAAGGAGAAAGAGCACCATGTGAAGAGTGCAAGTTGGCTTTGGCCTAGGGTTCCTCCCATGCGGGGAGAGAAGAAAAATAATAGAAGAAGATTTGGGTATTCTCTGAGGTTTATGGATTAGGGCACAAATCAAGGAGAATTTGTGATGCTTGTATTAATGTAGAAAAGTATCACAGACATAGTTGGGGTTTCTTCTAGAGAGTTCGTTGAGTCTTAATACCTAAAGAAATAAATATTATTATATTTGGTGAGTACCTCAAGTTAGGCATAACTTGAGAAGAACTATTGTAATTGAGTATTATAATAGTGACTTTATTTGAAATTTGTCCTGTGATTTTTTCCTTTAAAAGAGAAAGGGTTTTCCACGTAAATATCTGTGTTCTTGTGTGTGATTAATATCTTGGTGATTGATTAAATTGTTTGTAGAATTCCTTAATTTACATAAGACTAGATTGTGGTCTCAACAAATGGTATCAGTACTTCCGTTGCCCAACAAGAAGAGTCTCTCATTAAATATAGTGCAATTCAGGACTTAAGGTTAGTGCCAAGGTTTTTTTGAATCTCTGTTTTTGGGTTGGTGTAATTTTGATTAATCTTTAATGGGTTTGAAATTGAATGTCTTAGAAGCAATTATTGGATGGTTATAGTTTTGTGAGTTTTGCACATTGATCACTAGCGTTGGCATTCATTTTCTCACTGTTCTCACATAAAAGCATTTGGATTGGTAAAATTGTGCCATTACTAAGAAATGCAGGGGTTAATTACTAGTTATTTATACATGTTTGTGTGCTCACAATGAATTTATGTTTTGGAATGATATTATATGAATGGAAGTGAGAGAAAATGCTTTATATATGTGTGTGTGTGTGTGATGAATTTAAATTGTTGAAGGAAAATGCTTCATTGTTTATAATGGTAGTGCTATTATTGTTTTTTCTTTCTGAATCTGATTAGATTTGTGGTTCTCTCTCTACTAGCAATTGATTGATTAATGATTACACTATAAAAAGACCAATTTTAGCATCATGAATGAGGGAGTCGATGAAACGAATATGGATAGAATTTCACAATTGCGTGAACCCATCATTCACAAGATCTTATCTAAGCTCAACACGAAAGATGCAGCTCGTACCAGTGTGTTGTCGAAGGAATGGCGTTGTAGATGGTCCTCATTCCCAATCTTGACTTTGATACGGAGATTTTGATGCAGACGACTGGGAAGGATATTACAATAACCCTAAAAAGAATGAGATAATTAGGATGAAGAGGAACAAGTTCATGGAATCTATAGACAAATCTTTGCAGTGTTTCCTTGAGAAAAACTTGAGTGTACAAGAATTCAACTTGTCCATTACATATTGTAATGATGATTATGGATCAATTTTCACTCGTATAGACCAATGGCTTTGCATGGCAGCTAAGGGTAGGGGTGGCTCAAGACCTAGGCCTAAGAGCATTCCCAATGGAATAGCCAAATCACTCTTATAGGTAGAATATTACTAATATAGCCCAAAAGGTGCTCCCAATGAATGAGCTAGAGATTAGGCAAAATAGAAATGGAAATAGTTGACCTCCAACCTGGTTTAGAGAAATCTTCCTCCAACCCATAACGTGATAATTAAATAGACTATCCAAGTGTATTTTTAGTCACATGACCATTTTAATGAGTCATGTGACTTTTTTAAATAATACATGTGGATAGTTTATTTAATTAACACGTAGTGGGTTGAACGAGAATTCTTCCGAACTGAGTTGAAGGTAAACTCTGTCCAATAGAAATATGCTACAATAACCCCAATAATAAAAAATAAAAAATAAAAAAAAGGCCGCTAATAAAAAAATATATATATGAATGAATAATTAATTTTGTAGATTAATAAAATGTGTTGTATATTTTCTTCCTTATTCTAAAAAAATGCTCTTAAAATTGTGAGTTAATAGAAATTCATTCAAATTACTTTATTAGATTCATCATCTTTTCATTAAGTCATATCATTTTTTTTTTCTTTTTCATTTCTTTCAAAAAATTAATTGACATTACCTCTTAATTACAACCTTAATTACCATTTGGCATCAACCCTCTTTCTAATGACATGTTAATTCCCTAAATAGTATAACACATAATAAGTAATATAAATGTCTTATAAGATAATTACTTACAAAATATTTTAAAATGTACTTCGAATTGCACATGACATCATAATCGTGTTACTAATTTTGAAAAAGGTCATGTCTTCAGTACTACTTTAAACCCAAAATTTGTGTTTGAAAAAACACAAACCACATGCTCTTCAATCATGAATATGGTGCATTTATGTCATACTTTATTTGCATTTTATAAGAAAACTTTTAACCTTTATATACCAAATGATGAATGATTTTTTATCAATTAATTCATCATCCATATAAAATCTAATTCTTATATATTCTTCATATATTCATAATCTGATAATTTAGGATATTGGAGTAAATTAAACATAGGCTAAGCTCTAAATTATCGCCTTAGGCCTTATATTGTATTGAGTCGGTCTTGGCTAAGGATAATGTGCAAGAAATATCTCTTGGGATTGATATTTATTATAGTTCTAAACCTTACCGCTTACCTTTGAGTTTTCAGGGTATGAAGAATCTGACAGTATTGGCTTTAGTAGTTTTTACTTTAGAGCTTAAGAGTGTTATCATATTTTCTCAATCAATTGTTTGTCACAAAATGTGAGAAGTTGGAAAATATTCTATTAGGTCCAATTCATCTTAGGGCTCCATAGCATTGAACTATAAGAAGTGTTATGTATTCAAGAAAGTTGAAATTAATGCACCAAATCTGCAAGCTTTCCGAATTCAAGGTCTAGGGCAAAGTGAGTCATACGTGCTTAACTTAGTTGCTTGTAAGAAGTTAAA
This sequence comes from Fagus sylvatica, assembly GCA_907173295.1. Taxonomy (NCBI): domain Eukaryota; kingdom Viridiplantae; phylum Streptophyta; class Magnoliopsida; order Fagales; family Fagaceae; genus Fagus; species Fagus sylvatica. The sequence continues at coordinate 25,051,177 of OU015766.1, read as the reverse complement.
AGAATTAATGTTAATACATATATCAGACACAGACAAGTGGTTTCGAAAGTACATTTTTGAATTCCCTACCATTGATGTTTTGGTTGGTATTCAATGATAGTAACATAAGTATTGAAATTTCAAGTGAGAAGTTTATGATGCTAATCTTGCAAGATTGTGTAAATCTAACGATTACTCAAATTGATGCTCCAAATTTACGCTCAATTATGCTACTGAACAATCAAATGCCGCTGTATTCGATAAACATCTCATATATACTTGAAGTGAAGCTTGAGTTTAAACTTGGGAATCATAACATTAGCATGGATGATTTGAATAAACTTCTTGAAAAGCTTGCTCAGTCTAGAGTTGTGAAATGGGCTATATTCAACATTCAGGTATCTATTCTTTCCTCTCTCTCTTTTTTTTTTTCTTTTTTTTTATTTTTTTTTCTATTTGACTTTTGATGTTTTCATCATACCAAATTTCATTACAAATTTCTTGAGGAAAGTGTTGTTTGCACCCTTGATTATCATCATACATTAAGCGAAATGGAAATTGGAATATTATTAGTGCAAAAGGAAATACATAAATCAAGTCTGAGGTAGCACTGTCACTACCTGATATATGTTTTGTTAATCATCATGTGGCTGTTATGCAAGTTTTAATGTGATCATTTTTTAAGAAATAAGTGAAAACTTGTTTTCTCTATCTTGTGATCACCAAGATTTGTTTCTGACTTTAATGGTTTCGTCAATGAGTTGTGCCGATCTTCTGGATGAGTTGTTTGAAAGGTGCTGAGCATTCTATCCATAGTATCTTGTTCCAACAGCAAATTCTTACAGGTTTTTTTTTAATCCTATAATTCCAACAAAAACAAACTTGTTTCCATATATAGTTCAAGTGGGACAAAATTTTGTTCTAATCCATTATGTGACAATTCATAAAACCATGACTCATTAAATTATTTAAACAAGTCATACGATTCATTGAATATGTTATGTAACTAAAAGTACATGTGGACGGTTTTATGATTTGCCATGTAATGGATTTGAGGAATTTTCCTCCAATTTAGTTTGGAGGTAGACTCTATCCGTTCAAGTGGCAAATACATGATGTGTATATTTGTGGTTGTTTTACCTAAATTTCAGGTCCTATATGTTGAGATAATGTATCCAAATTGCTGGAGAGGTTCTCCATCCAAATGTTTCCTCCATAAAGTAGGTTTGGAGATTTCAAACTTAGAAGAGGTTAATGATACAGAAACTTTTGACTTGCAGGCATTGTTAAAGTCATGCCCATCTGAATTATATGAGACTACTAACTTTAGATTAAGAATGAAAGAATAGAATATCTACATCACTTAAATAAATAAAAATGTGCACATTATTTTATTTGTTGTGTCAGATTTTTGTTGGATAATTTTTTTGGAATATTGGTTGCCAGTATGACTTAGATTATGCTGTATTATGATGAATCTATTTAAAAATGAATGATATTCCTTTTTTTGTTGAACTCCTAGAAATGTTATTGATAGCGTAGTCTTCAAATATAAGATTCTTTTTAACCCATATTACTTGAGAAGCATATATAAAATCTCTTTGTTTTGCCTACCCTTTTCCATTAAACCAATTAAAGAAAATATTATCAAAAATGGATAATTAGAACAGTTAGTGCTTTTTCCAAAAGGTCAATAATTCTTTTTGTCAGTGAAACTCATGAATTTTTTTCCAAGTATGAAGATGGAAAACATTAGCATTTACCAAAAAAAAAAAAAGTTAGAAGCCACATATATGAGCTTACTTTCTCAATTCAGCAGCATAAGTATTGAGAAAAATGTTTCAAATTATTATTACTGTTAATCTTGTTTTCTTGTTGAACAAATTCTAGGCTCTCCATGAATTTAACAACAAAAAACATAACTTTAAAAAATTTAAAGTAATTTAACCAAAGCCTCTAAAATTCATAACCTTATAACAAATGCAAACCAATTATTTTGAGTAGCTTGGGTTAGTGTCTACATATTAATTTCTTTTTGAGGCATGTTATAATTTAATTTTGCTATTTAATTGTCCATTACCTTGATGTATGAAACAAAAAATAAGAAGACAGCACCCAAATGCAAACTTGGTTTGGGGAGTCACCAGAAAAACATCTTTTTGGGTGAAGATTTGAAAGGATTGAAAATCAATAATTATAGATGTATATAATTCCTGATTGTTGACATCAAGCACGTGTATATATACAGCTATAGATATAAATGGTATACCATAGAGCCGAACTCTAAAATAACACCACTAAGATTTTAACAAATTATCTCTTGCATCCACTTCATGAAGGAAGCCTCTTGTTAAAACAATGGTGCTTAGGGTGTTGAGTTGGCAGGTGCTTCTAGTAGAGACAAAACTAGGAAGAAAGAAAAGTAACTTTGTACTAAAAGAAGGAGAAATAAAGTGGCTATGGAATACTTCTTGCTATACAAATGGAGAATAAATGGTCCAAATCATATATAACAGCATAAACTAAATTTATTTTGGAATTCAAGAATAAAAAAAATACAGGCCTACTTCTTGGCTAAATAAAGGAATAATTAACTTTACCATATATGTTTTGTTTCTGCTTCTCAATAAAGTGAAAGAATTTTTTGTACAACATGTTAAATTTAAGGGTTATTATTACTCACAAATTCTAGTATTTAACAACAAAAAACAGTGCCTCTAAAATTCATAACCTTATGCAAACCAACCTACATATTAATTTCTCATGTTATAATCCCAACAAAAAATAAGAAGACACAGAAAAACATTATTTCAATAATTATCCCATCTGAGAGGTCTAAAATAACACTAAGATTTTAACTATTGAATGAACAAGAAGAGATACTCTATACTCATTTATTTTGGAATTCAAAAAACAAAGTTTTGTTTCTGCTTCTCAAGTGGGTCTCAGATATGGTGCCCAACACACATTATGAGAGGTCTATAACAAGAAGAGATACTTTTGGTATGCGGGTTTCTTTGTAACCTCTTGTATTGGGTTCTATCCCCCACAATTACCTAGCGAAACCAAAAATAAAATACTTGTTGGGTTTATATATCATGTGATTCTGTAAAATAAACAACAATAAGAAGAAATCTGTTACAATTAATAAACAATAAAACTCATAGAGAATGCAGAATGAATTGATCAAGTCTAGTGTTTGAGATTTCAACGGTGCTTTGAGCCTCTTGGACGTCTGTTTCCCAAGATAAAAAATTTATATATGCAAATGTGTATGGAAAAAGTGACTCATTTGCTAAATGAGAGACTTTTATTTATAGAGTTATACGGACAAGTTCATGAACAGGTGCAAACTGAACCAACATAGAGTTCTAATAAATAACTGACACTATATAAAAATTAGACCAAAATATTGTTTTCGTCCCTAAACTATACATGAGTTTCGTTTTTATAGGACGAAATTCATGTGTAAAAATGAACTTTTTCAAAATTCAGGGAGGAAAAACGAACTTTTCAAAGTTCATAGGAACGAAAAACGAAAAACTCATGTATAGCTTAGAAACGAAAACAATATTTTAACCTAAAAATTAATAATAAATATTTAATTATTTTCTATGTGAGACACAAAGATTTTACACTACTTTCACCTATGTTCAAGTAGATATTTTAGAAGTCAATTTCTTATGTTCAAGTAGACACTTAAGGAAGTCAATTTATTTACTCTTTAATGATTTTGAGCAAGTAACACATGTCGTTATTTTCCTTACGTAGTAGAATACGAACTCAACCCAAACCCATATCAAAAGATACGTGGGTCCCACCTTTATAATGGATCAAGTTTGTTCCATCTAAACCTTGCTATGAAGACCATTTTTCCCGGCAGTACTAGCTCTTAAAGATCTAATGCTTTCACGTAATAGTGTGATTAAATCGCATGTTTTCTCAGATGGGGATGTAGCTCAAACGGTAGAGCGCTCGCTTTGCATGCGAGAGGCACGGGGTTCGATACCCCGCATCTCCACTTTTTTCATTATATCCACTAAACACGACGTGTCGTTTTTCATTCGAAACCTATAAATAGTAGGGGCTTGCTTGCTTGCTTAACAGTTACCTCTTCCAAAAGCCAAATCCAACAAAAAAACAAAGCAGAATTTCAATTCCCATTTCATAAAGGTTCCCTCTTCTCTTCTCTGGTTCGCTTACTTTTCTTCTCTCTTTTCTTAAGGTATTCCATATGTGTATTATATGTTTCAATATGAAGTGGGTCTTTAAAGTTTTTTTGTATTTGATTGAGTATTTCCCACTTTGACTGGAGGGAGTACCAGGTGTTCACCTTAATGTCGCTGAAGGAAATGTATCTCACTGTGTTGAGACTAATGACCAAAAAGATTATACCACTAAATTAATTCACTTTATATATTTATAACCAACTGAGAAAAAAAAAAAAAAAGGAGTTTTCTGGGTAGCTAAAGTTTGCTACTTTTTGCATAAAGGTTGTATTTTTGTTCCTCTAAACAGCACCCTTGTGTGTATATATTTTATTCAAGTTTTTTTCTTTTTCCCATTTTGGTAATGGTTTAGAACTTTTGTAATCAACCAACTGAGAAAGTGGAGCTTCTGGGTTGCTAAAATATGTTACTTTGTATAAAGGTTTTATTTTTGTTCCTCTAAAGAGACCACCTTTGTTTGTATATATTTGGTTTCAAGTTTTTTTCTTTTTTGCCATTTTGGTAATGGTTTAGAATTTTTGTATTTTTCTTATGGTCCAGTTTCCAGGTAGTTGTCTTTCATTATGCTTGTTTCCAAGATATCTCTGGTTGGGGCTAGGATGATCAAGAACCTCACAAGAGGTATGTATTTGAAGTTGATATGTAATGTGTGTGCTTCAGCTTGATATTTTTTGTGATAATATTTTTTTGGTTAATTGGATGATCAAATTCAATAATGAGTAGTAGTTTGGTAAAACCTTATTGACGTTTGGATTAGGTAACAATTGAAATTTTGGTGCTTTTGTATGAATGACCTAATTTAATTATCATATACTGAATAGACATATCTGGTAGGAACTAAGTTGGTGGGAGTGGGATGCATGAGTAGACATACTTTAAATTGGCACTGGAAGGCATGGGGCTATTGAAATGGATCCTTTGGTCACTTACTAATATTAATGTTTCCAACAATTGCAACATGAATGAATAAAAATGTATGCAATATTAATTAAATACAAGCTGGAACAGTTTTTATGCTTTTTTGATAGAGATTGAAATCCACTTCTGCATTCTTTGTAGGATTTCTCAGTTAGGAATTTCAAGTTAGTTTCATGAACAACAAAAGATTTTGGTTAATTTGTTTTCATGAAATCTAGTAAGTTATATGTAAGTTTATAAACAATTTTAGTGGTTGCCTTCTTTAAGATCTGTTAAACTTGAGAAGCAAAAAGTTCTTACTGACTATTTTGTGTACATATAGAATGGAAGTTGGAATGTATGATCCCTTTTGTAGTCTAGAACTCGATTATTGAGGACTGCTCATTGCCCTAAATTCCTTTGGTACAACGCCATCCCCTATCTTGGATCTTAATTTATTGGTTTAAGAGTGGATTCTTCTCCAAAGTTGTACTATGTGTTAGGAAACGTAAACGTAATCTAACAGAGCACTTTGATTACCTTATAAAAGATAAAAATCTGCATTTCATGTTGCCTTGACAAATTGCAGGATTCGATTTTGTCAGGCCTGAAAACCTGCATTGTTAATCATGATCAGTGCTGGAGAAGATAAGGTTAATTTTAGAAAAGTGAGTTTCTTGAAGATAACTCTGGCTGTAATATAGGCACAAACCTGTGGTAATTTTCCCCATCTTCTAAGTTGTATTAGTATATTCTTTGTTATCAATATGATTGAAAGGCACCAATTCATAGTGGCATGGACACTCAGTTTCATGTTGGTGGGAGCTGAGGTGTGATCTCCTTAGGGCTTTGGAATTTTCTTTTTGTACCTATAGAACCACTAACAGTCTTGCCTAATGACAAGAAAGTCAGAATTTATAGGTTGTTCATGTCCACTGAAAACCTTCTTTTATTATATCTTGTGATTATAGCATTTTACAACTTCATAATTTGTATTTCATAAGTAGAGGATAGACTCATGTTCCAGGATACTCTCATGTCTGGAGCCCATATCTTCCAATACTAAGTTAGGTCCATGTAGTTAAGATCAAGGCTTTGTTGAATTGAATGAATTTTGTTGTCCTTGGGACCAGTGCTTCCAAGTATTTATAACTTGCTTTCAGTTGTGTCAGGTTCTGTTCCCAGGGTAGTTTCCACCTAAAGTAGTAGTGCTGGTCAATATTACTTTGAAGGCAATGTTTTGATGTCATATCTTTATTGGCAGGTCAATTGACATCCGCGCCAAAGATGGCACAATTGCATGCATTTTGCAATCATTATTTGCAACCTCTGGTTAGCCTTTTATCTTAAAATTTTTAAGTAATATTTGTTTTTTAATCAAACAATACCTGCTAAGCATGCCAATATTCTTCACTACCAGTTACTTTCGTATCATTGTTCAGAAAGTTTGATATGCATATGCATTAAATTAATTCACAACTGTGTTGACAGTTTATCTCCATATACATATGACTATTGCTTCATTCGACTATGATTTTTTTGGGGGGGGAAGGGGAGGGGGGGTTATAATAATACCAGTTTGAATATAGGCCTTGATTACTTAAACCATGCAAGCAAGGATTGAAAGAGTAGCAGATACACAATTGGCACCCTTGTTGCTAGTGCTAAAGAATTGTAAAAATGTTCTTTAGTCTAGTGTTGTTTAAGTTCAAGGGGACCTTGCCCCTAGGGTTCTAATCCAAGCTCTCCCTGAATGGTGAGAGCTGTAAGTGCCATCGAGCCAAGAGGCTCTTGGCTTGTCTAACAATGGTTTAAAGTAGGCTTTCTTTAGCGGAGGCAATTAAAGTAAATGATACTTGCAGCTGGCCTCTCCTTTCTGAAGGAAAGATATAGACCTAACTTTGTGTATTGAAGAAGTTCTTTGGTGAAAGGGGTGTGATTGCAAGTGATACAGTAGATAGATTGGTTATGTAATACAGAGTAAGTTTTGCTGACAGGCATTTTTCTATGTGCGACTTATTTGCTTTTGTATACTTTTTCCATGGCTTCATATCAATTTGATCCTTTTGAGGGCGCAATCTAATGTACAAGTAGTTTGGCAGTCAAACTGTCAAAGTACTGTATCTGAATTTTGTCTTCTTTTTTCTGCTTGCAATAACTGGAATCTGTTGTTTTAGATGCCACCGAAAAGGTTGTTCAGGCTCTAAATATTATCTTCATTTCAGAAGCATCAGTCTTTTTGTACAAAAGCTGCTAACAAGGCCCGTGAAGAATGGAATGAAGAAAAAGAAAAGTAAGTTTCATATGGAAAGGGGCTTTTAGGAACAAGGCTTTAGGGATTGTCATATTGATATGTTCAAGGAGATGAACATGCCTACTTAACCTCATGCATTATAGTATAACATGAAAATGGAATGCCACCCTTGATGCCTATCCATTACTCTCATATGATCCTGCTCTCTTTTCATAGTCCTTTGTTCAATTCTGTAGAATATGTGTGACATTTATTGAGAAGGATGGAGAGGAGAAGCATATGAAGGTTCCAATTGGAATGTCTATGCTAGAAGCTGCCCTAGAAAATGACATAGACATTGAAGGTAATCCTTGGGCAATTTTATTCAATGTTTTGCACCTCAGAGTCCATATTGACCTCCTCTTGATGTTGATACTGTTTTAACCTTATCAAAATAGGGCTTACAAGACAAACTTTAGTAACTCTTTTAATAATGTCAAAGCATGTTTTATATGTGAGATGCATTGATTTACTGTTCCACACTGTTTAACAATTACTTGATTGAATTGAGTTATGAAGACAATAAGTGAAATTGGCCTTAAGCGTTTAGGATCAAGGCTTTTAAAATTGGGCCACTTGAACTTCCAAGTAGAAAATTCCTGAGTATCTCTATAGTGCAGTTATTGTAAGACTAATGAGTTTTATTGTGATTGTAGGAGCATGTGAAGGATCTTGTGCCTGTTCCACATGTCACGTAATTGTGCAGGTATCTATGTTTGGAACCTGCTTGTTTCTAGACGAAGAAAATCTAGCCTACACAATACTTACACATAATAGCCAACTAATGCAAAATGATGTTGGTTGTGTTTAGCTCTTATCCAGTGATTGGATTTGTCACCTGATGACATTCCTTCCCAGGCTAAAATGCATGCTTTTCTTTTCTTTCCTTCTTCTTCCTATGTCCTTTGATTGTATTAGAGTTAATTTAGTTCCAAGGAGCTAATGAGGTATGGTTTGAAGGTTTGAGGCTAACTCCTAAAACTCTTGGTTAGGATATGGAGTACTACAATAAACTAGAAGATCCTACTGATGAGGAAAATGACATGTTGGATCTTGCATTTGGGCTATCTGAGAAGTATGTTCCTCTGCCTTGAAACTGGACTGCAGATTGTATTGCTGTGCAAGCTAGTTTAAAGTCTATATTGATACTTTGTTGCAGGTCTCGTCTGGGTTGCCAATTGATTGCAGAACGTACACTTGATGGAATTCGCCTAGCATTGCCCTCTGCCACGTGAAACGTCGCTACATATGGGTATAAAGAAAAGAACTTTGACAATTTTGTAGCATGCCTCATCTTAGTAAATTACAGGTCCCGGCCACCAAAGCAGTTGGTTCATATTGACCATGCATTATTATTATTTTGTTGATGAACTCTATATTTATTTTCAAGTTCTGTGCCTTGTGCTTTTGTGGCACTTCATCAATGTAGATTAGCATTGCTAATGTGGCTGCTAGTAAACCCTAATTCTTAATATTATCAATGACTTATTTTCTCAATTTTGTCGGTGTTGTTTGTTTATGAGAAGTATCTAAAGCTAGTCATGTTTCAAGACTTGCATATAAATTATTTGATTATGAATGCAAAGCAAAAAAAGGTTTGATACCTAAATACTGGGCACGTTTGATTAGCAAAATTAGATTCAATAATGGAATAGTTACTCCTTTAAAATCATGATTGAGTTGATTGCATTTTCATTATTAGGAATAACTATTCCTTATCAAAAGATATAGAGCAGTGGAGAATCAAGATCAGGAACCGACACCATCTAGAGTTGGTATTGTAAGTTTGTAACTCATTCATCCGCCCCTATCCTCTTAGAATTTAATTGCTAAATATTATAACCTTGATATCCAATCTTGATATCGCCAATATTACCAATTAATTCTCCAATATAATTTCCTTATGTCTTACGTCTTACCCTATCTGAGAGGTTAGTCCAATCCTACCAACCCAAAAACACCCATACATCATGGTCCAAAATTCAATTGCTTCATTCATAGTTACAATAACAGCACAAATTTTATGAATAACATTGTGCAAAATGCTACGTTATTGACTTATCAAATAAAAAAAAAAATGCTACGTTATTTAGAATAAGCTTTTAGACAAAAATTTTAAATAACAAATTGTTATTAATTTTAACATGAGTTCATTTAACTATCTGTGGGTGCTTTTTTTTGTGGGGGGTGGTGCTGTAGATGGAATAGGTAGGGAAGTGAGACCAAGACTCACACCAGGCCTTCGCGGTGGGCCTCGTGGCTAATGGCTACAATCCAAAGATGATGGCCCAATCTCATGTAACCGGGTTTTTATGGTTAATACTATTGTTGGCTTTTGGTCAAGCCTCTAAGTTCTTTCGTCTGCTTGGACTTTAGTATACAGTAGCCCAAACTTGGATTATGCAATAAATGATAGCTTTAGTGGACAGCTACCCATTTTTGTATAACAAGATGGGCACTGCAAGAGAAAACTTAAAGTATTTATAAAATAATATATGAGAGTCATTTGCTAAACTCGGTTCTGCAGTAAGATATGCAGGTTTTGCGGTAAGGCATGTAGGTTCCGCAGGAGCTTCTTTGCCATGATATTTATGGCAACATAGACTTGCTTCCATGAGATTTATTGGCTAGTTTATACTGTAGACTAAAAGCCCAAAGTTATTCAACTCATAAATAAATAAATAATGAATAGATGAATATCTTTGCAACATAGTTTTGGTTTTGCATAAACAAAAATCTTGTTCCTGTAACAACATTCAAGTATACAGTATATATGTATATATACATTATAAATAATGGGAGTTAAGGATTGAATGGGAGAGAAAGCTTATCTGTGTCTCGTAATATTGGATCCTTGCAGTAAGGACCATTGTTGGTGTTGGGCTAATGGGTTGAAATCTAAAGTTCCTCCCTTAGCCATGTCTGCAAAGTGAGAATGGGCTCTGCAGGAAGATGCATTAGTCTCGTAGGAACAAACTTAATATAAGTATTACAGAGAACCGCATGGGATGGATTTGGGGGAGAGTTCATCCAAGTTAGTGTGCACGCTTGAAGGTGATTTTTGTGGTTTCAGATTATGGATGGTGTTTGGTATTTTGGAAGGTTGATGTATAAGCTTTTTTTTTGGGTGTTATGTGCTGTCTTGTGTCCCCCTTTTATAATGGCATTTTTTTCCGCAAGAGGGAGCTCCTGTCACTTCGTTAATACAAGGACCATCTCGATTGGCAAACCATTTCCGCTATTCCCAAGACACTTCTTTTCCTCTTTTTCAAGGCAGAAGCTTCTTTCGACCATACTTTTGCTTCTTTTTCATGTTCCCGTCGTATTGTCAGCATGATTTTAGCTTACTTTTTTAGGCTTTTTTTATCTGCAATATCATCATTATTTCTTGGGAAGGTGAGGACATTAATGGAGTTCTTGAGGAATACGGCTGTATTAAATGGTTTGCATTATATGCCTTATTTACGGAGGAAGGGTATGCATTAAATGCCTTGTTTTACGGAGGGAGAAAACTATTTCGTGGTTTGCGTGCACACATATGGTTACAAGAATCAAGCTTTAGTAACTGAGGTATTTCTCAAACAAATCCCTCGATCTTCAGCCGAATTCATGAACCTTTTGGATAAACTCCCCTACCGCCAAACCATTACCCCGTGATCCCTGCAGGAAATAAGGAAATTAGTTAGTTTTTTGCAGGTTTGGGTTGCTGCCTGCTGTCATTAAATAGTTTCAGAGATATCACATTCATCTCTTCCATTGGTGAAGTCTTAATGGCTTGTTAAATTTGGTTGGCTTGTAATTGGACTAAAAAGTCCCTTGACTTGGCTCCTGCCGAGACTTCCTTTAATGTGTTGCCATGTTTTGGATTTCTCTGTACAGAGAACTATATTACCCATTTCGTGGTGGGACCTTATGGCCTTGGTCCTCCCACTTGCTTTGGGTTTTAGTTCCTTTGGTGGAATAGTTTATCGCATGGACCCTTTTAACATGGTTGGTTTGGTGGGCCTATTAGCTCTTCGGCTGGAGCTTTTGATTGGGCCCACCGCATGACCTTTTTAACATATTTGGTTCTATAGATAGTGGACCCGTAGATGGGTTTTTGGACCTTTTATTCTAAGAGATAGAATCCAAAGATTTGCGTTATCCTTTTTATGGGCTTATGGGCCTTGTGGGCCCATTTGTTGGTTTTGGGACCTTTGCGTTAGGCTTTGTTCCCAATAAAACCCAAGGATTTGCGTTATCCTTTTGATGGGCATATGGGCCTTATGGGCCCATTTGTTGGTTTTGGGACCTTTGCATTAGGCTTTGTTCCCAATAAAATCCAAGGATTTACGTTATCCTTTTGATGAGCATATTGGCCTTGTGGGCTCATTTGTTGGTTTTGAGACCTTTGCGTTAGGCTTTGTTCCCAATAAAATCCAAGGATTTGTGTTATCCTTTTGATGGGCATATTGGCCTTGTGGGCCCATTTGTTGGTTTTGGGACATTTGCGTTAGGCTTTGTTCCCAATAAAACCCAAGGATTTGCGTTATCCTTTTGATGGGCTTATGGGCCTTTGTGGGCCCATTTGTTGGTTTTGGGACCTTTGCATTAGGCTTTTGTTTCCAATAAAAACCAAGGATTTGCGTTATCCTTTTGATGGGTTTATGGGTCTTATGGGCCCATTTGTTGTTTTTGGGACCTTTGCATTTGGTTTTGTTCCCAATAAAACCCAAGGATTTGTGTTATCTTTTTGATGGGTTTATGGGCCTTGTGGGCTCATTTGTTGTTGAGCCTTTGCATTATACTTTGTTTTGTGACAAGTCCCATTGCATTTGGGCTCCGATGTCATGAATTGGAAGTTAGGCCAACTACTTTACATTAGTGATTGGTCTAAGTTTGTGGGCCCTATATTGGGCTTCATTTTGGACCAAACTCCACTGCATTTGGGTCTATTAGGGTTACTGGCTTTATATTAGCCATTGGCCTCGCCGGAATGACCATCAACACTATCTATACTATATTAACATCTTATCATCTGAATAGTTGTAAAAAAACAAATGAAAATGTTATTTCTGCACTTAATCTTTTATATTCTCGCATGCAAAAATATCAATACGAGGTGTGCAAATAATACCCACCCAAAACAAAATGTATATACTTATTATAGATTTTAAATGATTTGATACATGAACACTCTAGTGCAGCCGTGAATGATGGACAGCTGTGGGCGATGGTGAAATTACCGGGAACGTTACGTCACCCCGTTTTTAAGCCAAGAGTCCCCAGTCTTTGCCACCGACAGCTGTCAGTTACCATCCCGCACGTCCTCGATAGAATCACCCGACGGTGACTTTTTGGGTTACCGCCGAAGACGAACCGTTACCGTAAAGAGAAGCTTAAGGGAACAAGTAAAAGTACAACCCGTGGCCTGCCTTTTCTTTTGGAATTTCGCATGGGACACGCACGCTTGCAACTGCCATTTGTCATGTCATCTAATGACACGCTTGCTTTTTAGTACTTCTTTTCTCAGTTTTTATGAAACTTAACCCTCATTTTGACCTTTGAGATTCTAAGAATGTGTTTTCATATTAATATTTCATTTTTGTCAATTTTTGATGGTGATGGAGAGAGCATGCTGAATTTTATGTAATACAATGTACAATAATAATAAGTCAACAATCATATCAATTTATTACTATTTTTTTGGATCACTTTTAGATTTTTTTTTTTTTTTTTTGCTAGTCAAGATTACTATCTGTTTTTGTTTGTTATTAATACAATCATATCAATTTAATATTTTTTAGATGACATTATTTTTAATTTATGCTTATAAAAGATCAATAACCTCCATAGTTTTAAAATACTCAAAAACATTTCTCATCTTTTATAAAACTTACAGTTTATATGAATTTTATCACTCCTCTTATTATCTGATTCCTTTATGAGAATTGGTTCGATGTCCTCGTGTAAATTAGGTTAGAAATAAATTAAAAATTTGTAAGGAAAAAAGAAAACTAATGAAACTGAATTAACACTCTTTCAATATTGCACTTTGGAAGTCTAATTAAAAAGTGTTGAAGCTGAAAGAAACATTAACACAATAAAGAAGGAAACCCAACAAAAGTGGCAAATGTTAAGAAAAGCGTATTTATAATAGGAGTGTTGTTTCTGACATTTTGCTTGAAACAAGCATCAATTCAACATCCTCCAAGTTGAAGACCAAATTATAGAATAGATACAGGCACCGGAAACCGGGAAACCGAAAAATGGGCTTCGGTAATTTCGAAGAAGCGGAATGGTTTTTTCCGTCAAATAAAGACAACAAACTAAACGTGAAAGGTTACGCACCTACCAAGCCGATCCTGCATATCAAAGGCCGGTGACGGAGTTCCCGTACTCCAACCAATCATATTCTGCCATCTCATTTCCTCATTCCACGTGTCCTGCTCTGCCGTCAACTTTTATTTTGCCGTCAATCGGTACAAAACAAATAAAGATAAAAACCCCCAAACAAAATAAAAAGTCAGTCGGTCAGTCAGTCAGTCAGTCAGTCAATATATTCGCCGATCACTCGAAAAAAAACCCTCATCTTCCTCTCTTTCTTTCTCTCTTCTTTCTCTGAACCTTATTTCTCAGATCGCCCATATCCTGCGCACACCGGCGCGTGTTAGCACCAACCGTATCTTTTCTTCCTTCACTCCTCTCCATATCCACATCTACCCTGCGCACACTGGCGCACTTTAGCACTTCTCCGTGTCATCGCGCCAAGAGAGAGAGATCGCGCGCACGTTAGCAAGGAGCGGGGATAAGATAATCTGCGCACGCCGGCACACGTTAGCGAGGAAAGGTGGATAACCTGCGCATACCGGCGAACGTTAAGCAAGCGAAGGTGGAGGAATTGGAGGAAATGGAAGAAGACGACGAGATCCAGTCGCCGCAGCAGTCACCGGATTCGGGATCTCCGTTGTCGTCATCGCCGCCTCGGCCACCGTCTAACGGTAGAATAACGGTAACGGTAGCCTCAGCACCGCCGCCTCCACCATCCTCTTCAGCACCACCACCTCATCACAACAACAACACTCTAACCCTAGCTCTCCCGATTCAACAACCTCGAACCACCAACGCCTCCTCCGGCGGCGGCGGCGGTGGAGGAAGAGAAGATTGCTGGAGCGAAGCCGCGACTTCGGTGCTGATCGACGCTTGGGGAGAGAGGTACCTCCAACTCAGCAGAGGGAATCTGAAACAAAAACACTGGAAAGAGGTAGCTGATATCGTAAGCAGCAGAGAGGACTATAGGAAGACTCCGAAAACTGATATCCAGTGCAAGAATCGGATCGATACGGTGAAAAAGAAGTACAAGCTCGAGAAAACAAGAATTGCTTCCGGTGGCGGACCGAGCAAATGGCCTTTCTTCGAGAGATTGGATCATTTGATCGGTCCCACCGCGAAAATTCCCTTCTCCTCCACCACTCCACTCGCCATGAAAGTTCCGTTGGGAATACCGGTCGGTCTTCGATCCTCCTCCGCGGCCGCCGCGGCGAATCAGTACAATAATAGTCAGAATTTTAACAAACAACAACAGAATAATAGTAGTAATAAGCAGAAGAAGTTGGAATTGGTGTTAAGAAGTAGTGGTGGTGGCACTGGTAGTGGTAGTGGTAGCGGTAGTGGGCAGAGGTTTCCAATGTTTAAGAAGCGGGGCCGGGGTGGAGACGGATTCCGAGTCGGAATTGGAGCCGGACGAGAGGGATTCGATGGATAGCTTACCACCAGTGACGACTAGGGAGAGAAAGAGGCCGAGGACGATGGTGATGGGGCGAGAAGAGAGAGGTGGGAGAGGGGGGAATTCGGATAGGAGGGGAGGAGGTGGAGGAGGTGGAGGAGGAGGAGGGGGATGGGGGAATGCAGTGAGGGAATTGACGCAGGCGATATTGAGGTTCGGAGAGGCATATGAGCAAGCTGAGAGCGCAAAGCTGCAGCAAGTGGTGGAGATGGAGAAGCAGAGGATGAAGTTCGCCAAGGAGTTAGAGTTGCAGAGGATGCAGTTTTTTATGAAGACCCAGTTGGAGATTTCGCAGTTGAAGCATGGTGGTGGGAGGAGAGGTGGTGGTGCTGCTGCCGCTGGGAATGCTAGTAATCATCATAGTAATAACAATATCAATAATAGTGATAGTAGCAACTAGGGTTTTGGACTTGAGGTTTTAGGATTTTGTGTGTTTTGTGATAGGTGAAGAAAGACCCATTGATGAAAACAAATTGCAATGGAAATTGGTAGTATCTATGTGTGTGTGTAAGTTTATTGTGTCTTAGTTTGATCACAGTTGTAACTTTGTGTCAAATTGGTGGACGAGACTCACTAGATGCTTAATTACAGTAGAATGTGACACCAATTGTCAATTTCTTTGCCTTCAGTTTTTAATCATTCTATCTTCCTAAGTTAAAGCATGAATGTGTAGAAATGAGCAGCTTATATATATTGGTTCAAGTCTCTATATAATACAGTTTTTCTCATTGATATTCTCAGATTGCTAGTTATTAGTTTGAATCTCATGCTCTTTTGCATTTCAGTGAGCTTGCTTGAAGTACATTTTCTGAGATAATATGAAATATGTGATTTGCTTCATGTAGTTTGTTATTGAGAATGTAAATTGATCTTTTGTGATTTATAGAACAGCTTATTTGGTGCAGGAAATTAATATGGTAAAAAAAGAAAGGAATTGATAGAAAATGTATTTGAAGAACTTGATTATTTCCTATAATCCCATGGTTACATTGTATGTGTAGCAGTGTAGAAATGAGCTACCTGAAAGGAGGAGCTCTCTCGGTACCCATGTGATTTAGAGGTACACATGATAAAGCTTCTCTCAGGACACTCTTAAGGCTTGCTAGCTATTAGGTGGAACATCATACTTTATCTTTCCAATGACATTTATATGTGATTTCTTTGGCAATTCTATGCTTTCATGAAGTGCTTAAAGGCTTTTTTCTGAGATGATAGGATAATCTGGATTTGCTTGATGTAATTTGCTACACCACAGAACTTATTAGTTAAAGAAAATACCTGTAATGAAATTGATATTGACATCTCTGAACAGATTAATTCTTTCCAATGCTTTAGAATACTATCCAAGGGGGCAAGAGGAGAAATTCTCTGCTAAAACTAGTCTGCAGGTTGAAAGACTCACTGTGCTCTCAGCATTACTATGATTCAGGCAAGATTCTAATATGCAGACTTTGATTTAATGATTTGCTAGGTGGAAGCCAAGCCAATAGTTCAATGCCCAGTATGACTGGCCAAACCCACACATTAACATACAAAGAACCATAAGATGCCATTTAGAAAAATGTAGAAAGATGCTAAGATCCATAAACAGAGATGCAGGGTAAGCGGGTCATATGTGTGTCTGTCTAAATGACCAGCTTAAAAAGGAGAAACAGAATCACACTGGACACATAAATTCCATTCAGTGCAGGAGCTTAACATGTATTAAGACCATTTTTGTGCTTCTCAAGAAGCATTCTGTGAACTGCTTCAAAAATATACCTCTTCATAAACAAGAAGGTTATGATCAACTTAAACAAAGTCCCATCTTCTTTGGGGAGTATCATTTCAAGGAAAAATCCACACATAATTTCTTGTCTGTAAACCACACAAAATAACATCCAATTCTCAAGAGTATGATAATCATTAATCAGCTGGAAGGGCATAAAGATGCCAGGGCATCAATGAATCTTGCAGGAAAAGTTGTAATCATAGTGCCTTGGAAATTCTGTCATATAGACACTCCCACAATAAATGCATAACAACTTCACCGCAAGCATAAGAATCTTGGACTTTTTTAGCTGTATATCTTGGACTTTACAAGTTTGCATAATTGTTCTTATGTTGTTCAAAACTCAAATTAAAATTACACCATGAGCTTTCAGTCAGAATCATTGAATGTGCTACCATAGTGGTTGCCATTGCTTCCGAAGGCTATGTGGAGCCTGGTTTTGTGCTTAATCCAGTTTGGACCCAACCTGACAAGAAATGTTACGATTTTAAATGAGGATTTTGTGAGGCTTAATTGTATTGTATTGTAGCCACCTATTGTAAAGTTCTCTCAAAACATAGTGAAATAGCTGCAGTTTTGTAGACGTAACCCTAGTGGTAAACCAGTAAATTTTTGTGTCGTGTGATTGATTTTTTGTGTGTTCTTCTTTAATTTTTGCATCTCATAAATTCTAGAAAGAGGGTTTTATTCCTATCACATTTTCCATACCAGTAAATGGAGTGGGGGTGATGGACTCAAATGCTAATAATATCTCCCTGAACATCTAACAATATGGCTGAATATAGAAGCAACAAAAGTTGTTGTTTCTCTGTACAATAGTTTTTTTTTCCTGAATAATCATACATCAGTTTGATCATTCTGAAATGAGATCTCAAGTGCTTTTGACTTCTGAAGACAATATTTTCTGAACAAATACTTTGAGTCTTAGTAACTATTCTTCATATTTGTGTCCAATGGTGTTGCATAAATCAAGAACGTTATAAGATAACTTTATTTTTTAATCATGAATTTATAAGGTAACTTTATTTTTTATTACGCAAAATTTAGATACAATTCTTTAGGTGTTGTACTTTAATTTTCTTAATTAAATTCAATTACGTTATCTTAAAAGTTGTAACTATACACAATGCTAATAAGCTAATAAGCCACATGGTTGTGTTGCTTTAACCAGTAAGTCATATGATTAAATTTAAATGAAGAACTTAAGCATTTAAGTAACTATAACTAAGTTTTGTATTCTTTTTTTATGTTGACATCAACCATTGCTATGAGGGACAACCACTCAAGTATTTCATAAGCATAGTTTTTCATTAGTTTGCTCCCTAGAAGTTATTGAACGACTTAACTTCTATAGAAGCGTTAAGATGAGCCAGAAATGCTAAAGCAGATCATACCAATGCCGGTTCCCAAATTAGAAAAAGTGACATGGCCATTAGAAAAGGTCATTCAAGGGAAGAATTATATAAAGTTCAAGTAACTTCCTTTGAATGAAGTGGTTGCTTTCAATAATGAAGCAGCCCACTTGACATGGTATTGATAGGCACTTCTAGTATTTAACACACTTATCCATGTCTATACACAATCAAACATGTATAAGTATAGGTAATATATACTTTTTTTAATATGTGGTAGAACCATGACAAAACATGGTGCAATTGGTGAGACAAGCAATTACACAAACGACAAACTAAATTTGCTGACTAAGAATTCTACCAAACAACCACCGAGGCAGATGAGTGCCAAAAGGATTTAGAATTTTGGACCTTAAAGTGTCAAAAAGAAGGTATATCAAAAACACTTTTTTTGGTCAGCAATTCACAACAGCTTACCAACTAAATAGCTATGTTCATCTAGAAGAAGAAAAAACAATTCATACACAACCCTTAATAACTGTATGTTCTGCAGCAAGGAGGATATCATCCAGTCATCCTGGAATGGCCACAGCCCACAAAGCAAAACAAGCATGGCATTCTCTATAGTCAATCCCATACATGTGTGATGTACCCCACTTATCATTCAAGTGGTGGGCTCCCCTTAAAATTGAAATCTAAGGCTGATTGTTGAGAGGGAAAAAAGAAGTCCACCCATCATGCAATTAGGACCCTAGATGTAAATGATTTTCTATGGTCCAACCGTTGAAATTACACTCAATGGTTCCTAGGGGCCACACAACAAGCATTGTCAGATGAAGGTGTTGGTGGATTTTTGATAGTGGGGGAAAAAACCATGTGTATCAAAATCCTCCTCCATTTTGCTTTTGATTCTCATGATAAAAAGAAAAAAGAGTTTTTTTTTTTTTTTAAATAACACTTTTGGGTTAACCTTAATTTCATCTAAAAGTTCTGGATTTCACATATTTTCTTATCAATAATAATCTCAATCAAATGTTAATAATCATATCATAATTACAAATTTAGACAAGGAAGTAAAATAGTGGGACTTTGAGGGGCAAAGAGAACAAGTGTTATGCCACATCCCACGTGCCTTAATGATTCCTAAAGGGTTTTGTTCAATCTTAATTTTGGACACATGTTCAACTAGGATTGGTGAAGCAAAGTTTGTCAACAACCATGCTAATCATATTGGCCATTCAAAGATGGAATTCATTTCCATCCATTGGTGGCCACATTGATAGTTCAAGATGTTAACCATTGAGGAAGAAAGTAGAAGATCTATGTCTCCGACACGTAGCCAAATAAATTGGATTGTTGTTGTTGTTGTTGCTGCACAAGTCGGTTACATCCAAACCACCAACCAAACAATAGCAAATTTTGCCAGTGATGAAGACTTCTTTTCTTTCTCTTTTCAACTTTTTTGGGTACGGAATAAACATAAAGGAGGACAATTTCATTGTATGTGTTTTACCTTTTTTAGGAAAAATAAAAGAAAAAGAAAAAATTGTCTTCTTTTATTTTCTTCTCTGGTTTTCTTTATTTTGCTATGCTATGAGGCTTCAGCAAGTTGGTAACTTGGAATAGCATTTGATGAAGCACCCTTTTTGGGAATGGGGCTCACTAAGTAAATGATTACTTTTCACAGATAGTGTTAAATAAAGATTAGACAATGCTAAAAGAAATTGTAGCTGATCAGTGAGTTAAATAACACAGGAGAAATATGCAAACTAAAGTTAGAATTAGGACCTTTTATGCTTTAATTTGAGTTTGAATGGTAGGTACACATAGAATAGGTGCAATATTCAATTGTACTTTTCTTGCTATGAATTGGTTTTCTTAAATTTTTTTCTTTCTTTGGGGGGACCTCCTTTTTAGTACTTATACATACATTTATTATTTTGAAATGAATTTATACAATTGTCTCGATCTGAAATTGACATATTTTATTATTTAAATTAAATATTATAAATCTAAGGTTGTATACCGTGACACTAAGTACTTTATAAATGAGCCTAAGATATTTTCACCGACAAATTGGTCTATGGAATTGGCACTTAAAATGAAGATTATGCAACATATAAATAAGACATTCAGGCTTCTTACCACCATGGCCTGGAAGTGAAAGTCTGTTTAGCAACTCAAGTTGCCACTTGAAAAGGATGCTGACTCCCTTGCTAACAAATACAGTTGATCTAGTATGGCCTATTTGTTAATTGATACTACAATTTACAAAGAAAAAAAAAAATTCTTATTAGGTTTGTTTGAGCGATTTTTGTAATAACTCTTGCAAAATTTCCACTTCTCCATCCTTATAGTTATATGCATAGAATTACTGAATTCGATGGCTTGAAATATTTAATTTGAAACATAGATGATAGGTCTTGTGAATCCTTCAAATAATTAAATGAGTTAGGTTTTGAAATATTTGAAGGGGACATATGAAGGCTAAAAAAAAAAAAGGACATGAAAACTGACCAACAAGTTGTTGCAACATCGTGATAATATTCTATCATGGAGAATAGGATGCAAATATTATCCATCTAAAAGATTGGTAAAATTTTTGATTTTGCATGGACAAGGTGTGGGAGTTTTACCTTGTGTTGATAAGTGACAGAAAAGGAATTCATAAAAAAGTAAAAATAAAAATAAAAAGTGACAAAAAAAAAAAACTGTATGGTCAGGGGAAAACAGACAATGGTCAAACCCATGTTGACTTGATTAGAATCTAGTGGTAGATTTTATTTTAACTATTGAAAATGGTAACTTTTATTAATACCCATAACATTGACATCAAAATGGAGTAACACATGTATTGTACCATGTCAAAACACACACTCTAGTGATCCTACAAAGTAATGAATTTTGGGGTGGAAAGACAGAAGAGAAGGAAAGAGCATGAAATCAAAGATTTTTTTTCTTTTCTTTTTTCAGGATTGACTTCTCCTTCTCTTTCCACTATCCAAAAAAATAAATAAATAAATAAATAAATAATTTGATATAGCAGCATAATTTTAATAGAATTTTGTTAACGAGTGCCTAAAGACATGAGTTAAGTTGTATTTAATATTCTATTAAATGATTATTATACAAATATTGAGAAAATTATATATAACCACGATGAATTTGTGCTACCAAATCAATGAAGTTATTAATAAATGTATGTTTCTTTATTACAACTCAATGATTCAATATTTATTATTCTTTACCATATGTACTTAGAGACCTTTTAATTAAAAACAAATTTCTTTAAACTCTATTTTGTTATTTATCTTTCTTACCAAAAATAATGGCCTATCATTTTCACTATAAACTTTGATCAGAGAGGAAAGAAAGGTGAATACAATACAGTATCTGTTTCTTGAATACCCAAATCATATATCAAACACTTTTCATAGTCAAATCAAAATAATAAATTATGTATTATAGATGATAAATTCTACAATACTCATACTTTTTTCTAGGTGTTGTGTTGGCAGTGTTTTAGTTCTTATATGAACTTACCACTAAAATTACTTTATTATCTACCATTCACAATTTGACACCTCGACAGTTATGATTTATTTTTTATTTTTAAATTGTTATGCCTCATGACTTATTGATGTTTAGGTATGATACCTCTACTAATAAACTTTCTAAATATGCTAGTAACTTTATCTTAGTCCTTATTCAATGTAACCTAAGGGACTGTGATACCTCAAACTGTGTAGATTGGATTGGATTATATGAATGTGTATTATGCGAGCGTGTGTTGAGTCTCACATTGGCTATTTAGTAGGTGGACCTTGAGTTTATAAATAATTATAATGAGATCCAATTGTAACTTGCTAATGTGGGACTTGACGAGAACATCGGTAATTTAAGTGGGGAGATCATGACACGTAGGGGTGTAATCGGTGAGGTGCGGTGCGGTTTTCTCTGGATTTATACACCTACACCTTATAGTGCGGTTTCTCTATTACATGCACTTACACCTGCACCTATTAAGATCGGTTTTGGCGCGGTGCAGTGCGGTTTGGTGTGGTGCGGTGTAGGTGCGGTCTTGCGGTTTGGGTTGGACTCATTTGAGTCAGATTGGGCTAGTCCAAATGTCAATTTGAATTTAAAAAATCCACCTACAACAACTCAAAAATTTGGCTAACTATAGCATACAAATTAAATATAGTTTCCAATCTCAACTTGAATATTTAAGAAAAAAAAATTATAATATACATATCTCATAGAATGAATGATAATTTTAAATCAAATAAATCATATATATAACTTTCAACCTTCACATACCATTAGCATACAAATATAATGTAACATCACCTGCATATAGCATTAGTAAGTATAACATACTAGGGGTGTAATCAGAGAGGTGCGGTGCGGTTTTCTGCGGTTTTCCTATTACACGCACCTGCACCTACACCTTATAGTGCGGTTTTCATTACACGCACCTGCACCTGCACCTGTTTATTTCAATTTTTTTTGGTCATAGAAAATAACACATCTAGTCATATATGATAGTAATTTTGTCATATTATTAATGATTCATGTCATATTGAATAGTAACATTATGTTAAGTATCATAGCCAATAGCAACATAATGTTAAGTGTCTTAGCCAAAATAATAAAAAAAAAAATCATAGAAAGATCCATGAAACAGAAATCGTGAGTGGACATGGTTGGTAGCACATAACTATTAAAAGATTGTCATGTTGGTAACGGCATATACTTGGAAGGTCTAAATTCATACGAGACAAACTACTTTAAACTAACATTTTCTCATGCACAACCTGTCTACTACATAACTATCAATGTAGTTAAAACTTAAAAGGATGCCCGTATAACATTCATGTTCCATTTCTTGAGCTCAAAAGCACCCTGCAAAATATATTTTTTCCCTTTAGTAAACCCATCAAATCACAATGCCCCCCAAATTTTATATCCTTCAAGTTTGATTACAAATACTTCTAAATCTAATAGCATAAACCAACATCTTTTTTCACCTTTGAATAAAATCCTGGAAAATTTGCCAGTAACTATATTAAATGACCTTTTTTTAAAAAAAAAAAGAAAAAAAAAAGGAGATTTTTTGTTTGTTTTTTTTATTATAGTTATTTATTTCTATTATTAATAATATTATTATTCCATAGCAAGCTGATGAAGGAGGTGACTCAAATGCCGGTGACAAGTGTCAGAAGATAAGTGGAACACAACATATAAAAATTTCTCGTGGACTTTTCTAGGAGGGTAATTTGGTAAATGTAGTTTCCAAAAATTTGGAAAAACCATTCTGCACGTTATGTTTAATTCTTTCGCTCTCACTTTTAAAAGTTTTTGTAAAGAAACCGTTACATATTAGAATCTGTGCTTAAGAGGTGATTAAAGTGAATGTACAAAGTTGGCCATAGCTTCATCATGCTCAAATTACAAAACGCCCACTTCATTCAATAGTGGTCCATCCATGGTCCATTCTTTTGGCCATAAGATCAAACATTTGGACAATCATGCCCATTTCTTTACAGAAGTTTTCCCACCCGGCATTATTCAAAAAAAGGAAAAAGATATTATTATTATTTTTTTAAAAAAAGATGTTGCTTTCATCTGATCTCTTTTAAGATAAATCTTTGTTTAAAATTCTTTTTATTTTTTTATTTTTTTAATAGATATGATAGGGTTTGAAATTTATAATTCTGTTTTACTATGTTTGCTCTTTTAATTTATTATATATTTTTTAATGTGTAATCGAGATTTGAACATGAGTACCTTATACGATTATGTATGCCTTTTTTTTTTTTTTTTTTAATGTGTAATCGAGATTTGAACTTGGAGATGAGTCTCTTATACGACGACAAAAACCTTATCAATTGGACTAATTGGAATCCATTATTTTGTTTTATTTTTTTTATATATTAGGTAAAACATAGGTGTACAATTTACATTGAATTTAATTGTCATTAGAAAATATAACATTATTTGTCTTTTATTAGTTAATGTTGCCATATATTTAAATTTAATTAAGAAACCTAAAATTTATCACTTAATATTATAAAATATATACATATAACTCGTATACTAAAAGCATTAAGATGAATCATAAGTTTTAATGGTAATTTATTATTTGCATATAAGAATTTCTCGGTTTATTGAGCATTCCAAAAAAAAAAAAAAAAAAAAAGCACTTATGAAAAATAATATGAATATTATTTTAAATCTCGAATAGTTTGCATTCTATTCTTAAGTAGTGTCTTGTCTTTTCAAATTTTAAACGTAACAACGATTATAAGAGAAATTTAAAGCAATTTGTTGCCGTATCTAATAATTAAGTTCTCTAGATTAGGATTAGCCCAAAATTTCAAGTTAAGAAGTGCAAGCTTCTCACTAATAGTAACCTGATTTTAAAAAATTAAAATTATAAATAGTGACTTAAACAACGTGTCATACTTTGACTTAATTCAAAGTTACATCTTTGGCCAAAAAAAAAAAAATCTTATAACGTGAATTGTAATACATGGTAGTCACACAACACTTTTGGAAAAGTATTAATAAACAACTCTTGCCACTATCAATCAAATTGCAAGTCCATTTCCTTTCATAAAGTTCATACATGAATTTGGATGAGTCAATAAATTTCAAAAAGATTAAAAACAAGAGTTATTCAAATAATTACCTTTTATGAAGATAATAAAATTTATTTTTTACAATTATCTTCATTCATCTCACAATATTAACTAAATACAAACTTAAAAGATATCTCAATAAAAATATAATTATAGCCTAAATAAAGTAAATTTTAAAAAAAAAAACTGTAAATAAACCATGTCAAACAAGTTGAGTTATAAGTCTAAAAAAAAAGAAAAAAATTGGGTTCCAAACCTATCCAAAGATTACAAACACATATAAAAAAAAAAAATTCTATTTCCCCAACTCCAAAAAGCTATAAACACATTTTATTGAGATAATAAGTGGTGATTAGAATTAATTGTTAAGATTATTTTCACACCCAATTACTAACACAAGAATTTTCACAGAATTTTTATTTATATATATTTTAAATATAACAAAGTAATAGCAAGTCAAGCCCATTTGAGTAAATAGACATGAGCAAGACAATACAGTCAAAAGGGCATTTCTGTAATTTGAAAATTTTAACAAGACAGTGTAAGAGTCATTGTCTCTCAATCCTAGTTGAACTTTACTGCTTTAAGATTTGCAAATTACAAACAAAACTTGTCTGAAAGCAGGGTAGTAGCACACACAACACTCTCTCTCCTCACTCTGTCTCTCTCTACTGTATCAGAGAGTGTAGAGAGAGAAAGATAGAAAGAAAGAAATACATTTGAGTGAAGAGTAAAGCAAAGACTATCTTGTCAATGTTAGGGTTTTCTTAGAACCTAAAGAATAAAAAATAGTAACAAAAACAAAAACAAACCCATTAAAGTAATTGCAAAAACAAAAGCTATTTCCAAAGAAGTAGAAGAAGAAAAAGAGGAATATAAAAAGCCCAGAGACTGAAAATGTTGGTACCCATTTGAACCCGATTAGCAGGATCCGATTTTTCAAGTGCAAGATCTCAGGTGTGCTTTGATTTCAGTGATCTCTCTGACATTTGCTTCAAATTATGTAAGTGACTAATGGGTTTTTTGAAATTTTTGTTTTTGTTTGTGGGTTTTGTTTATTAATGCGTATATCTATTTGTATGTGTGTATTTTCATCTGGGTCTGACTTGGTTTTGCATTTGAATTTGGATTTATGGGTGTAAGCTGTAAAGTCTATGTGTGTTTGGTTTGGTTTGGCATTTGGGTTTGGATATTTGTTGAACCAGATCTGGGACAAGTTTGATTTGTGTAAAGTATGGGTTTTTATTTTAGTTCCAGAGCTTGAATTCTTTTGGTGCATTTGGTTTTGAAGTTGTTCTTTGGGATTGAGATCTATTGGGTATTTTTGGTAAGCAATTTGGTTCAAAAGTTTAGTGGGTTTTAAGCCACTTGTAATCTACTTTTTTTTTTTTTTAGACTTACTTTAAGTAATCCATTTTGATTTGAAATGTGGATTACCATAGAATGGTTCCCTTATTTGATTTGAATAATTAAAGTTTCTCACTCTTTATGAACTTCACCTTTATCTTTGTAGTTTATGAATTTTGATTATATTTGAATTCACTTCTATAAATGGTAAATTTGTTTTGTATAATTTTTACAGATTCTGCATTGTGGTGGTAGAGTTTTTTGATTGAAGTTTTCCGGGTTTTGAGTCTTGATTAATAAAAATTGTGAGGATCCGGGCTTGCATTTTGCTGAAAGTACATCTGGGTATATGAATAATTCAGAGAAGATATAGTTTGACTATAGTAGGGGGAAGATGAAGTCTGACACGCCTCTTGATTATGCTGTGTTCCAATTGTCACCAAAGCGCTCGCGGTGAGGATAACCTGTTACTGGGTTTTTAATTTATTATTCTTCTTTCTATCTCCTTATTTGTATAGTTTTGATATGGGAATATATTCTGTTTTCCTTTTCTGGGCAGTTGTGAGTTGTTTGTCTCAAGTGATGGAAACACTGAGAAGCTTGCATCAGGTTTAGTAAAGCCATTTGTGACCCATTTAAAGGTTGCAGAAGAGCAGTTTGCACTTGCAGTTCAGTCAATTAAGCTGGAAGTTGAGAAGCGTAAAAACAGCTGAGTCGTGGTTCACTAAAGGAACACTGGAAAGGTAACATATATTGCCAATTAAAACAAATTTTTACTATATTTTGATTTTGCTGCCCTTCTACAGAATAGAGTTTTGAGTTTTCTTATTGACTTGATTGGAATTTTTCTCCAGGTTTGTGCGGTTTGTTAGTACGCCAGAGGTCTTGGAACTGGTTAACACATTCGATGCAGAGATGTCTCAGTTGGAATCAGCACAGAGAATATATTCACAGGTAATAACCGCAATTCAATTAATTAGAGAGCCAATGTGCGGATAATTGGAAGTACAATTATTTTTATCACTGAATTTGGGAAATTACTTTATTTCAGAGGGCAGGAGATCAGCATTCTGGTGCATTAGGTATGTTCTGTTTCTTTCTATTGACTTTAGATAGTTTATTTTACACTCATCAAAAAAGGAAAAAAAAAAGAAAAGAAAAGAAAAGAAGATAGTTTATTTTACTTTTTGATCTTGGATTGGTCTGAATACAAGAAAACTTGCCATGCAGAATCCTGTCTAGGAAGACATCCAATATTTTATACTTTTACCATTTCTGTATTTTATACACAGAAGCAAGTATGATGTTAAGGATTTTCCTAGATTTTACCTATTTCTTTCTCTGTTGAGAGGATTCATGTTGTATTGTTCTTTTGTGATATTATTCTGTGGAGGGTACCAGTTAAGGGTGGTGGTTGTGGAGTTTAACCTGGGAGTGAGAAGTGGGAAATTAGAGTTAGTGGAGATTCCCAATGGCTGACCATTATTGTTGTTTTCGTTTAATCATTAATAGTGGCATTTTTTGGAGTATTATGAGTTGCATTGGTTCTCAACATAGGCTAAACTGAGGTGCCAGTGGTTGGTGAGGTCTTCAATTCATTACCCAATGTGTGCATGTGTAATTACTGATCAAAATAAAATTTATACTTAGTGAGAATGGATAAAGCTCAGAACATCAATTTCACCGTTATATTGTCAATCTTTGAAGCATAACCTGCCACAAACTGGACAAAGTTCTAGCTAGGGGGGATTATTTTATATACATAGAGGCTAGAGCACACATTATGCAACTGTCATTTGAAACCTATAATAAATTATGCATGCCAAAAAGCCTTGGAGTCTTGTCAAGAACATATTCCTTTTGATGCTACATTAAGGAGAAAACTCATCACGTATTATAATGACTATTCCTTAAGTTATACATTTGTGGTGTAGAATTTCAAGTTTGAAGTATTTTATTAGAATGACTATTCTTATCAGAAAAAAAAAAAAAAATGGGAAGAGAGATAAATTAATGCTATATAACTTGTAACGTATGTCAAATTCATTAGCAATCTGAATTTATTGTCTTTGTTATCTGATAATTTAGCTTATTCCTCATAGATAGTTGATCTACTTAAGCCACATAATTATTTAGAGATTATTGCTGTTCATCTTACACAAGGTTGGATGCTTATGTCTAGTTGCTTTTAGAATGAGACATTGTTAACTATGCATTTCTATGCGGTGCATTGGTACCTAAAGAAGTGCAATTAAGATTTCACCTCTTATGTTATGGCCAGTTTACTTGGCAAAGGACAAAGAGGGAAAAAAGAAAGAAAGAAAGCTTGATTGTGTGATTGCAATCACAACAAGTATTGAAGACGTTAGTGGAGAGAAGAAACTAAACTCATCATTTTTGTTTCAAAAATGGTTTCATCATGAGAGCAATATCAGAAAAGTAAAAAAAAAAAAAAAAAAAAGTCCTTTGACCTAGGTAAAGCCCATGGCCTGTTCTTTTAAAGCTTGGATCTCTTCCTTGGAGCTGTTGGGGTATGCTGGCTATAAGCTCAGTTTCATAATTTTCATTAGGTTTAGAGCACTGGTTGGGAGTTGGGTACTGAGGTGGAGATGTACCGATGGAAACACTGCGACCTTTCTATGTGCATTGGTGCTTATGGTGAAGACAATCAAAGAACTGGGAGTCAGTGGCTTATCCCATGGAATCCTCCCCGTGAATTTTATTATGTTATGTGTCATACAACTGTGAATTTTTCCTCCCCGTGATACTTACCCAAAAGGAAAAAAGGTAATCCTCCCATGATGTCATGGGCCATGATGGTTTCTGGGGGTGAATTGATGCAAACTCATTCTGAGATATTGTTTTTGGTAAATCAATATGTATCCTGAATGGTTATCTCTACGAACTAAGTTTTTCGCTTAATAGATAAGCAAGTATGTTGCATTCTTTGATGTCTGTTGTGTTAAAGATCAGCTGTTTGCCAATGTTACTTGTGTTAGCTTTTACCTAGCCACTCTCCCAGCTTCAGTATGGCTTCTCTGGAGTCTCATTTCCTTGTATTATTTCATGAGCTTGTTCTGCCTAGGTTATTAGACATCTGAAAATTCTTTTGAAGTATTTTATGTTGGAATTGTCCGGTGAAAGCTACATTATTTTTGAAGCACGAGTCTTTATTATGCTGACATTTTTTTTTGGATTATATGCTCCAGGTGGAGATGGATTAGGAGCCGCAGCAGCAGCAGCGGATGCAACAAAGTAATATTTTTTTCCCCCAGTTTTTGTTTAAACTAATTTGATCAGTTTCTCAAGTTACTGAAATTTTCACTTTATGCAACATGGGTTGAACTCTTTGGGTTTCATTTTGTGTTGCAAATTTTCACTTAGTCAATTACACGTTCCCTTAAATATCAGCCATTGAAGATGCTTTTGATTTTAAATTTATTTAAGATGGATAGCTCCCTTTTTGCCATGGCTGATGTATGCTAGCTTGGATTCTGCAACGCGGCAATGATGTTGTGAAGCCCTTTTGGGTTTGATTAGTAGGTCCGGGATTTTCAGGAACTTAAGAATCACTATGATATGAAATTTAAAGTCAACTGGAATGTGAAAGATTTGCTGTTAGAATTTCATATTTTGAGCAGGTGGACAAATTACTGTAGGCAGTCACCTGTTAATAAAGGGGCAATGACAAGGGTTATGTTGATCATGGCGAAGGATTGAAATACACAGTTAATGATCATAGTTTAATTCATTCATATATCAGAATAAATGCCATTACTTGGTTGTCAACAATTTAGAATGACAAATTATGCTATAACTGATATTCTTGATATGTTAAATTTACACTCTCTCTGAGTTGCTTGCTTTCTAATTTTGTTTTGCTATTTTTACCCCTTATACAGGAAGGAGCTTCTAAGGGCCATTGATGTACGGCTTGTTGCAGTTAGGCAGGACTTGACTACAGCTTGTGCTCGTGCATCAGCTGCTGGTTTCAACCCTGATACAGTGTCTGAACTCCAACGTTTTGCAGATCGGTTTGGCGCCCATCGCTTGAAGTAAGAACTCTAGGAAATCCTATCTTCTAGTAAACCTTATATGATTATATGTCAAGCCTCTCCCCTCCTCTTCTCAGTGTGTGTGTGCATGCCTCTGTGTGTGTGTGTGTGTGTGTAGCTGTGCATGTGCATGTGGCATCAAGTGAACCCAGCCTTTTGTAGCAATTTAGTCTGGGGTTTGGTATCAGTGACAGAGGGAAGAATCTTCCTCTGCTTCGCTAGGATGGCCAACACAAAAGGAAAGAGAAATGAAGAGGAAATGTTTAAAAACTTCTCTCCCTTCAGGTCAAAATCTCTTCCCAATCTGCAGAAAGCGGAGAACTTCAAAAGTAATGCGTGCTTGACGGGAATTTTTTCATGCCACATAATGGTTTTCTATCATACCAATGTCAAGTGATGTGGACATTGGATAATGACAAGCCCTTTTTCTAAAGGCATAAATGAGGGGGAGAAGAATATAGCTTAAAATTGACTGTTAAATGTTTTCCTATCATACATTTCACCATTTCGTCGGGGTTTATATAGAAAGCATTAGCAAGTTTGGCGGGTCAGTAATTTATTCACAAAACTTTACCCCTTGCAACTAGATTTTCTCGTAAAATAGAACATAATTGCCAAGATTTTACCCTTCACCTATTCTTCCCCTGACCCTGCTCTTCCCATTGTGTCATCTTATCAAAGGATTTTGACACACTGTCCACTTAATTGGTTGCATACGTGGTCAAGTCAAGGAGGTACCTTGTTTTATAATGGAAGTTGTTTTACTTATTTGCCAGGTTGTCAACTAATTCTTGGTGTAATCACAATGTCTTTTGAAACAGCTTGTGTTGGCAGAGTCAGTTGGGGCATTTTGGAAACCAAAGTGCAAAGGTTACTTTTTGTTTCTCTTATCATTTAACATGAATCATGTTTTTTCTTTTCTCTTTTGTTTTTTCAAAAATTTAAAAAAAGTGATCCTGTCTGGTTTTAAGTGGTTTTTGAATTGATTCCTTTTGTTGTTCTTAACACTTTGCAAAGTTTTGGATTGTGGAAGTAGCTCACATCACTAATTTTCCTGAAGTCCATTATCACTTTGATGATTTTGTAAAAAGCAATAGTGATGTGGGCACTAAAAATTGAAACATTTTTGTTTCCATGCGTTTCAAATGCCCCAACTGAGGCTCTATGTGAGGACTTGCTAAGCTGTTCAGGCCAATAATCAATGTTCATAGGTCACATCATCCAGGGTCCACTTGCCTATATTTATGTAATTGCCAAGCTACTTTGAAAATGAAATTTTACCATCTATCCTTAAAAATGTACAGTTAAAGCGAAAAAATAATGGGCTGGCCTGAAAAGTGCTTGTGATCTTTCATTTGGTAAATAAGATTTTTTCAGATTGGAGAATAGGAAAGCACCGTAAAAATTCTATCTTGGGTCATTATTGACATGGGCTATGGTTAGTTTTCATGATTGGTAAATGATGAATGGCGCTAGAGTCTTGCCACAACTTGCATCATATATTTCCCAAATAAACAGAACCCAGATTTTGTTTTCTTCAACTTTTAACTTTGATTCTTTTGGTTTGTGGGGTCCATCCTTGAATTGACCAATCCCTGGCCTGCTAATTTGTTCCATTCCCCACTTGTCGGTTTCATTATTGTGCAAGATAGCCGTTTAGACTCCACAAACATGGAAAATCCCATAGTTTTGGGTTTATGTGCCAAAAGTTACCAAAGGAGTAATAGTTAGGTACATATAAATTTTTACAAAATATGTTAGACGTGGTGATAAGTTGTGATTAAATAGCATATGGACACTATTTTTATTAGGACAAATCAGATTACACTACATCATTTCGAATGTGAAAAATATTGTGAATCTAGACCTGATTTTCTACCAATTGCGTTATTTATCTAGTGGGCCATGTTGGACCCATTGTACAAGTGTGATTTAAAAAATAAAATTAAAAAGGTTGCATCACATTCAAATCAAGATTTGGCAGGTATAGCAGTTATAGAGGTCCTTTCCAATTTTCAAAGCCCATCTGGCTTTCAATTTCTCACCTTTAAAATACATTTTACCTTTTTTTTTTTTTTTTTTTTTTTTAAATAATAAAAAATGCTAACAAATTTTTATTTTTATTTATTTGGTGTGTACAGCGAAGCATGCACCAAATATTACTCACTGTGCCAGAGAAGACCTGATGTAATCAACACATGGAAGCCAGGTGTAGACGACACAGCCGTCCGATCATCAACAGGGTCTGACATGTCAATCGATGACCCCACCACAGAAGATGCAAATGGGTCCCACCCAACAACAACAACTGGTCAAGTCCAACAACAAAGTACAACACAAAACCAACCCCACCTCAACCAATCCCATCTCTCCACGTGTCAGCAACCCAAGTTACCCACGCGACGAAACTTCAACGAGAAAAACGAACACAACCAACCAGTGCCGCCCGCAACGCAGAACAACAAAAACAATGACAAGAAAGAAGAGGCTGTGCCTGCTGTGACCGAGTCCGACTCACCACCGCTTTCAATAGCAGCTAGCCAACCCACGAGGCGACTCAGCGTGCAGGATCGTATTAATCTCTTTGAGAATAAGCAGAAGGAGATTGGTGGTGGTGCTGCTGGAAATAACGGTGGTGGCAAACCCGTTGTTGTAGTGAAGGCTGCGGAGCTCAGGAGGCTCTCGTCTGACGTGTCGTCTGCGCCACCACCGCCGGTTTTGAGGAGATGGAGCGGTGCCAGCGATATGAGCATTGATGTGAGCGGGGAGAAGAAGGATGTAGAGAGCCCCTTGTGTACACCGTCTTCTGTTTCTTCATCGTATGTTTCTCAGCCCAAATCAAATAATAATAATAATAATGTTTTTTGGGGAGGTGGGGTTGAAGATAAGGATAAGGACAAGGACAAGAAGGGATTGTTGAATGACACGGCGAGCTCTGGTGTGTTGAAAGATCAGGATAAAGAAGAAGAGGTGGGAGTGAAGGGGCGGACGAATTGGAAGGATCAAGTGGGGTCTCAGAATCAATTCAGGGGTTTTAGTGATCAAGGGGTTTCTCAGGAGAAGTTGAAGGTTTCTTTGGATGGTGGGGTTAAAGATCAAGTGGGTGTTGAGACGCAGGTGAGAGGTGTTTTGGATCGGGGTGAGGTTGCTGGAGTGAAGAATCAGGTTGGAGCTTTTGCAACCAAGGTTGGAGATGGTGCATCTGATGGTGGATTTGTAAATAGGGATCGGGTCTGAGGTTGTTGGAGTGAAGAATCAGGTTGGAGGTTTTAAGAGCAAGGTAGGGGATGGAACATCTGATGGTGGATTTGTAAATAGAGTGGTGGATTCAGGACTGAGAGATCAGCCGGTGAGTCAATCACGTTCTAGAGGTTATCATAGTCATACCCGTTCGTTTTCTGGGCAGCTTGAAGCTGGTAGTGGGCCAAAACTTAGGGAAGCCCCTTCAGCTCAAGTCAAAGGAGTTGAGGGTGATCAATTTGATCCTCAGCCCAAGTGGAGATCTTTTACGGGAGAACTTGAGGAGGTGAGTAAGAAAGATTTGGGGTCATCGGATAGGCAACAAACGAAAGTGGAAGATTCTGGTGTCCAGAACATGAAGTTTCAGAAATCGTCTTCTACTGGTCGTGATCAGATTAGGAAGCCTCAGGGTAGGAAGGATGAAATTGGTTTTTCTTATGAAAACAGCAAGTTGGATTATCCTGGTAAAAAGGCTTCGGAGACTCAAGAGAGCTTTTCTACAATCTCAACAATGCCATCGGAGCAAGTTCAGAGAGTTAGACAGTCTAAGGGAAATCAGGAGCTTAATGATGAGCTGAAAATAAAGGCTAATGAGCTTGAAAAGCTTTTTGCAGAGCACAAGCTTCGGGTTCCTGGGGATCAGTCCAGTTCTGCACGGAGAAGCAAGCCTGCTGACAAACCGGTGGAACAGGCAGCAAGTTCACAAAATAAGAAACCAGCAGCAGTGGAGATAGTTCCCGAACAATTGTCTGAAAAGCCCTCAGTGATTGAACCAGCTGGGACTCCTATTAGTATGGCAAAGTTCAATACTGCTACTCCGCCGATGAAGATGATAGATATTCAGGATTATGGTGATACTTTGAGGAAGAACTTTGCTGAGCTTAATTTCTCAGATGATTCCAGAGGAAAATTCTATGAGAAATACATGCAGAAAAGAGATGCTAAACTGAGGGAAGAATGGAGTTCTAATAGAGCAGAGAAGGAAGCCAAGATGAAGGCAATGCAGGATAACCTTGAGCAGAGTAGAACTGAGATGAAGGCCAAGTTTTCTGCCTCTTTTGATAAGGATTCAGTCTCTACTGCTCGTCGACGTGCAGAGAAACTCAGATCTTTCAATTTTCGGTCAAGTATGAAGAGGGAACAGGTATTTTTATTATAGTTATGTTTTTAGGAAATAAGTGCTAAACCTGATGTCTGGTAGAATTTGATGTTTAGACTGAATCTTGTGATTCTGAAGCCGCATTTGGGTTTTTGATTTGCTTTCTCGTAACTAATCATAATAAGATTGTGCTTTCCACAGCACCCAATAGATTCCTTTCAGAGTGAAGACGAAGAAGACCTTTCTGAATTTCCTGAACATAAGTTTTATGGACAAGACAGACTGTTCAGTGAGTCATCTGTGGGGGATGTTGCTTCCAGAAGCGCTCAAGCAAAGAAGCTTTTTCCTAACAGAAACTTGTCTTCATCCACTCCTCGCACCACAGCAAATTCAGTTACACGGTCATCAGCCAAAGTCTCCAATTCCAGTTCTGGGAGGCGAAGAGCGCAAGCAGAAAATCCTCTTGCGCAGTCAGTTCCCAACTTCTCGGATTTCAGGAAAGAAAACACAAAACCTTCTTCTGGAGTCAGCAAAACAACAACCCGCTCACAAGTGAGAAACTTTGGCCGCAGCAAGAGTATCACTGAAGAGACACCAAGTGGTAAGGAAGAGAAGCCACGGCGGTCTCAGTCCATAAGAAAAAGCTCTGCTAATCCTGTAGAGTTTAAGGATTTGTCCGCTTTGAACTCTGACAACTCTGTTTTGGCTCCATTAAAATTTGATAAAGACCAGACTGAGCAGAGCCCATATGAAAAAGTTCCGAAGAATGTGGATTCAAAGGCTTTCCTCAGGAAGGGTAATGGCATAGGCCCTGGTGCTGGAGCTAGTATTGCCAAGCTGAAAGCTTCAGTGGCAACTGAGATATTGGAAAATGAAGAAGAATATGAATCAGCCTTTGAGGCAGAAGATTCAGTGGATATGGCCAAAGAGGAAGAAGAGGAAGAGCTTGAAACCATGCCGGTCGAAGATTGTGCTGACATGGATAATGGAGAAACAAGACTTAGCCAGGAAACTGACAAGTCAGCTAATTCTGGGTCTGAAAATGGTGATTCCATGAGATCTCTTTCTCAAGTAGACCCTGCTTCAGTTGCTGAATTGCCTGTTACTGTGCCTTCTACTTTCCAAAATGTAGGATCTCTGCAGGACTCACCAAGTGGAAGCCCCGTCTCATGGAACTCGCGCATAAATCATCCATTTTCATACCCACACGAGACCTCTGATATTGATGCTTTTGTGGATTCTCCAATTGGGAGCCCTGCATCTTGGAATTCTCATAGTCTTACCCAATCAGAGGCTGATGCAGCTAGAATGAGAAAGAAATGGGGAGCTGCTCAGAAGCCTATTGTTGTTGCTAATTCATCCCACAATCAGTCGCGTAAGGATGTCACAAAAGGGTTTAAACGGCTATTGAAGTTTGGAAGGAAAAGTCGTGGGACAGATAGTTTGGTTGACTGGATCTCTGCTACAACTTCTGAAGGAGATGATGATACAGAAGATGGGCGTGATGCTGCCAATCGATCATCAGAAGACTTGAGGAAGTCGAGAATGGGATTCTCGCACGGTCATCCTTCTGACGATAGCTTCAATGAGAGCGAGTTCAATGATCAGGGTAACATATATTTTTCCCTTATTTTTTAATTTCATATTTATTTTGTTGAGTTCCATTGTTGAAGGGAGCATAAAATTTAGTCACTTCATTAAAAAAAAATCCTGGAGTTCCATTGATGATGCTTGCTTATATGGTATAAAGTTTCATCAATCATTTTTTAAGTGAGAATTTTCTCTTGTAACTGCTGCCATCTTTGAGTTCATGGTCTGCATGCTCTAACCACTTGCAACTGATTTAGACTGTGTAACTTGTTTTCCACTGGGTTAAATTATGCTTTTGATATTTGTTGCATCTTATTTCTTAAGTTGATCACTCAATGGATTTCATTTCTTTCAGTCCAAGACCTACATAGCTCTATCCCAGCACCTCCAGCAAACTTCAGACTAAGGGACGATCATATGTCTGGAAGCTCCTTAAAAGGTATGATCGATTAGCATTAATCTGATTCTGCTTTGTTTATCATACTTTTCCTACCAGTAATGTTATCAATGTGATGGAGCTGAAGAATTAGTATCTCTGTCATAGGTGACTCTAGATCAAAATAATAGATCTGTAATCCCTCTTTTGCAGAAATTTGTATTTATGTGTTAGAAAATCATCTTAGAGATGCATGAAGGAAACCCTATATTTCCTAACAGAATAGCTGAACATTTTTCTGACAGTGGTATACCTAAAATTTTAATGTTACAGCTCCAAGATCATTTTTCTCGCTCTCATCATTCCGAAGCAAGGGAAGTGATTCAAAGCTCCGATAATCACACTTCTGAGTGGATAGTCCAGAGCAAATGTGTTGGATTATTGAAATTGGTAGGATGTAAAGGATTATAAGATACAAATGCTTGAGGTAGGGATGATACAAACATTTATAAAAGATCTAGAATGGACTATGTATATCTTCTTGGTTTCATGAGGCCTTCCTCATGATTTAGTCGGTAATCTGATAGTGTGATTCAATCAATATGTTGTATATGTTATTGAACGAAGAGTCGCTTTTTTTGGTTGTATTTGTCAAAATTTTGTGAATGCTTGTAATCAATTTACATCAGAGACTTTTTTTGTCATTGAATTTTGTTGGAAATGATAGGCACTTACAGTTGAAGTGAACTATGAACTTTTGACTTATTTGTACTATGATAACTTGACCCTTGTTTGAGGGAGATGAAAGGAGAATAGAGGAGAGGGGAGGAGAAGATGGCTAGAATATACTAAAAATTAGTACATTCCATGAATCTTTCCCTCTACTCTCATCTACTCTCCCTCCGTCCCAAACATACCCAAGGAAATTTAGGTGTCAATGCCCTTTTTGCTAATGGCTATGCTGGGTTGGCATGTTGCACTTAATTTTCTGGTTCAGATAGTGGAAAACCATCTCCCATATATGGTAACATCCTTGTAACCAAAAGCTAAATTAGTCTATGCCCTCATATATTTGGGTTGGCATGTTGTATCCCAAAGAAGGAAACAGGCAATGTGGATAAAATTAGCTGGATTCATCTTTGAACAGGTTGATTTCATTCATTGAAAACTCAGCCTTCCTGCCATATAGAACTTGGTCTTAAAGCAATAACTGAGAGACAGGACTTGGTTTAATCTAATTGGAATTTCATCTCATTCTCATCATATCAACAAAACCTAGTCACCCTCTAAAGAATGTAGGCTTCTTTTATGTCACTGGTAGTCCCTGATGGTATATATGATCAATGAGTTACTGTTGTCATTATAATCTTTGCTGTTGAACCCTTATTTATTAGTCCCTTGTTCATGGGAACCTTTATAGGTCCCCTGAACATGGCCTGGATAGTTAGCCCGGTTCATTAAAGCCTCTCATTTGAGCTGGATTCAAGCTCACATTTCAGGCCCAAAGGTGGAGTCGGCCTGGAAACAAGCCCACTACTAGTGGCAGCTGTGCTACATGTCGGTTACTGGGGAAGAATAAAACTATAAATCAGGAACCCTTTGCAGGGGAAAAAATGAAGAAAACTACAAGTCGTTTATTTGGGAAACAAGCTCATTCTATTTCATTCAAACACTGGCCTTGCATGCAGAAATTAGTCTCAAGTCTCAACCTTTCATGTATAATTGACTTAGTCTATCATTCATTGTTGGATGCTGTAGTCTCTTCACCAGTAGGTCCAGTCCAAACCCTTATTAAGTCACAGTCTGATCACTGATGACAAATGGGAAGCCTTGAAACTATAAACTACTGATAATTTGATGACAAATAGGAGAGAATGAAAGAGGGTTTGTTGTTTTCCTTTAGCAAACACTCTAAAGCTTCTATCGAAGAAATCGTTCATTAAAAAAAGTGAAAACAGTCCATCACAATGCAAGAAACTATTACAAGGATTTACAACTATAAACTATTCATCAGATTACAAAGATATCCATTTTTTTATATTCCTAAAATGATTAGTCAATGTCTACGGCATCTTTGATTATGAAAACAGTTCAAATTAGCCGGCCTCCTTGCATTGAACGCTGGCCATGCACAATGTTGGGATGTCTTTGGTATTAACAGACATACCAAAATGAGGCCATTTGTCTGTCTAAATAGTATTAAACCTTTAAAAAAGAGGTTAAAATTTGATGGGTCAACAATATGTTTGACTCTTCAAACTAGAAAAATAAAACTTAAATGTTATAAAATGTGAGTGACATGAGGGCTTGAAAATTTTTTACTCTTTTTTTTGGTCAAGTGATTGGAGAAAACCTGCAGTTCTTATGCACAATGTTAATAGTACTAGTACTTATACCTTTACAATTACAATTACAAGAACTTCAAATCAGATGACAAAGAACACCCCTCCAAGCCTTAAGCTAGGAAAAACAAAGAGAACCTTAAACCTATGTTTTTTTATTGTTTTGGTCCCTGTAGAGCAACTTTTTTTTTTTTTTTTTTAATAAATATGATGAAATTTGAACTTATAACGTTCGTTTTATGATGGTTAAGACAACATGTCCCTTATTCGATGACAAAAGACTATTGATTGAGCTCATTATAATGCACCTATAGAGCAACTAAGGAACCTTGTAATAACTAAAATACAAGCGGATTAGACCAAGTATATGACTCATAAACCAACCGTGGACTGCAACTCAAACAAAGTTGGACATTGTTCTTGTCCTTCACCTCTATATCCCCTCCTTCCCTTCCTCTTTCACCACTTCTTTTTCAAGCTCATGCACATTTCCATACCATCAAACTCCTCCATCCATGGCTGACTCCTCTGAAATCGAATACTACTCTTCCACAAGCCACCAACAACACCACTATTTCACACCCACCAGCTCACACTTTGCCACTCCTTCCAGCTCTCATCACACGTCCCGTAATACCACGCCTAGAAGAAGCCGGGTCACAGCTCCGACCACGCCTTTTGCTTCAGACAACGACATGTCATGGCAAGGTAGGATTTCATGGCAGTTTGAGCCTACTGGCTGGCATGATAGTAGCAACTTAAGTGCAGCATTAAGCCCATGGACTCCCACCACAACCCCAGAGAGTCGTATATTTCGTCGTTCAGCCAATGACTTTTACCTTTCTCAAACAAAAGGCTTTCAAGGCCGTACAAGTCCATATAATGAATATTCAGGCTATGGTGGTGTCCCTGCAGGGAGGCTTGAGCTTCAAAGTTATGTTGCTAGAGATGGTGAGAGTTCATTTTTTGGAAAAAGTTACATCTCTGGTGAGTATAGCAGGCACATGGGGTTTCAAAAGGTGGAAATGGCAGTGGTCCTTTGGCTATGAAAGATGAGCTTAATATGGTTGAATATGATTCCCAAGAAGATGAAGATCATCCTGAATTGTCTCATGGTGTTCATCATCATCATCATCATGGTCATGGCCTATCACATATTGGACATGACCTTGGTGGGCATTCTAGTTATGATCACCATGGTCATGGGCTATCACCTATTGGACATGACCATGGTGAGCAATATAGTTATGAGCACAATGGTCATAGGCTATCACATGGTGGTTATCATCATGGAAATCATGGTTATGAAGCTCAGCAAACTCCAAGTCATCATTATGGGGGCGATGATCAGTACAATGACAGTGATAAGGCTTCGGCTTTAGAGGAAGATGATGATGAGGATGATGGAGGGCCAGCAAAGTCAATTGGGCTCCTTAGCTTGTTCAAGTATTCAACAAAGTGGGATATAGTTCTTGTGATTTTGGGTTGTTTGGGAGCTCTGATTAATGGAGGATCCCTTCCTTGGTATTCTTATCTTTTTGGAGAGTTTGTGAATAAGATTGCCCAAGAATCATCAGAAGGAAACCTAGGCCAGATGATAAAGGATGTAGAGAAGGTACACAACTCTTTTGTATAACGTTGCCTTTTTCCTGCTATTACCATTATTTTTAGAATTAGAATAACATGTACCATTTACCATTTGTAATCTTGTGGTACCTCTCCAACTTCAAAGGGATGTCTTTGAGTATTGAACCATGGAAGAGAAACTGAGAAAGGACTTGGAAAGGGAGGACTAGCCCTATTATGCAACTTAATGTTCCTTGTGACTAAAAAGATTTAAACTTGATAATCTCCAATTGTCCCAAAAGTTTAAAACTTGAGACCACTTGCTTTGATACCATGAAAAATTTCCAATTGTCCCAAAAGCTTAAGCTATTAAGAGAGTGTGAATTGAATCATTTAACCATTATTCTCGCAAAAATGAAAAAGATAGATTAGTAGTTGATGATCTGAAATTCTTAAATATTTGTTTGTTATGAACCAAAAGAATGAGCCAGAGTATATTTAGACCGACTGTGGAAATTACTCTTCTTCTTCTTCTTTTTTTTTTGGAATTTTTAATTCTCAGGTATGTCTACTTATGACTGGATTGGCAGCAATTGTGGTTGTTGGAGCATACCTGGGTAAGAAAGAGATTACAGTATAAAGACCTGCAATACTTTATTTCATTTTCCTCTATACCTTTTTAGTGCCTTTTCCATAATTGTAAGACTCTTGAATATTTTTCAAAAGTAAAACAACAGTGTTTTCTATATCTCAAAATTGACAGAGATCACTTGCTGGAGACTGGTTGGAGAGCGATCTGCTCAACGAATACGAACACAATATTTAAGAGCAGTTCTACGACAGGATATTGGATTTTTTGACACAGAAATCAGCACTAGTGATATCATGCATGGAATTTCAAGTGATGTTGCTCAAATACAAGAAGTGATGGGAGAGAAGGTTAAACCTCAATGTTTCTTTTTTTTTTTTTTTTTTTTTTTTCACATTCCTTTTTATTATATTTTGTACTTTGCTTCAAAACAATAAGATAATCTCATATGAAGTATTTGTCTGGAGATTTAAGCCAGCGGTATGTCTTTCTTTATAGAGCAGCCAAGTTGTGTAGCATATTATAAAGACAAATAGCATTAACATATTTGAACCTTTCTTTCTTTTTGGTTGTGTGTGTCTAATTGCAGATGGCACACTTCATCCACCATATATGTACCTTCATATGTGGCTATGC
Organism: Fagus sylvatica; assembly: GCA_907173295.1. Taxonomy (NCBI): domain Eukaryota; kingdom Viridiplantae; phylum Streptophyta; class Magnoliopsida; order Fagales; family Fagaceae; genus Fagus; species Fagus sylvatica. The sequence goes on along the minus strand of OU015766.1, from coordinate 25,009,407 downwards.
TGTTGGATTTTTGAGGTCATGGAGAGTATCACTAGTAGTCTTCTCAGTCATCCCATTGATGATGTTCTGTGGTATTGCTTACAAAGCTATTTATGTAGGTCTAGCTGCAAAAGAAGAGGCAAGTGAAAAAGAGAATAATATGGACTAAACAACTTCTTTTCAGCTACTGTCTTAGAATTTTGCTCATACTTTTTTGGTGATTTTGTTTCAGGTTTCCTATAGGAGAGCTGGTAGTGTGGCTGAGCAAGCCATTAGTTCTATCAGAACTATATTTTCATTTGTTGCCGAGGATAATCTGGCTGCAAGATATGCTGAATTATTGAAAATATCAATGCCTCTTGGGGCAAAGATTGGCTTTGCTAGGGGTGCAGGAATTGGTGTAATCTATTTGGTTACTTATTCAACATGGGCATTAGCTTTCTGGTATGGATCTATCTTAGTTAGTAAGGGAGAGATATCTGGAGGTGCTGCCATTGCTTGTTTCTTTGCTGTCAATGTTGGGGGAAGGTAATTAGCTCGTAATCCACTTTCTTAAGAATTTACTGAGGATCACACAAGCTAGTTCCATTAAATGAAAATTAGTCTAAACATAATCCTGCACATAAAATGATATAAAACGCGTAGACATTAAAAATGATTCTAAAAGTTTCACGGAAAGGCACCACTCCTCTCCAATGTTCTTAGTACTTGACAAGAAAGATACATGTTGTCTACATTTTCATAGAGGCTTAGCATTGTCACTATCATACTATGCTCAGTTTACCCAAGGCACTGTGGCAGCAAGCCGGGTGTTTGCAATTATAGACAGAGTTCCAGAGATAGATCCCTACAGCCCTGAAGGGAGTGCACTCAGTAGTGTCCGTGGAAGAATTGAGTTCAAAGGTGTTAATTTCGCATATCCATCTCGTCCCACTGCTCAAATTCTCAGTTCTCTTAATTTGGTGATTCCGTCTTATAAGACTCTTGCATTGGTTGGTGCCAGTGGGGGTGGAAAGTCCACCATTTTTGCTCTTATAGAGAGGTTCTATGACCCAATCATAGGTAAAGCTTATAATCATCTTATGATTTGGTATTAGTACATTTCATTCCTACTTTGGTTTAGAGTATCAAAAAATTTGGCAGGAACAATCACCTTGGATGGTCATGATTTAAGGACACTGCAAGTCAAGTGGCTAAGAGACCAGATAGGTATGGTTGGTCAGGAGCCAGCTCTTTTTGCCACAACCATAATAGAAAATGTGATGATGGGGAAGGAGAATGATACCAAGAAAGAGGCAATTGCTGCTTGCATTGCAGCCAATGCTCACAGCTTCATCACTGACCTTCCACTAGGCTATGATACTCAGGTGCAATTAGACATAATTAACAACATATACTTAAAACCATTATACATATATAAACACTTACAAAACCTTTATTCCTATAAATGCATGTGATGTTTACATAAACACATTCATCGTCTAACTCTTGATTAAAATGCCACATTTGGATAGGTTGGAGACAGGGGAACCCAGCTCTCAGGTGGCCAGAAACAACGAATTGCACTTGCTCGTGCCATGATCAAAGACCCTAGCATCCTTCTCTTGGATGAGCCTACCAGTGCACTAGACCCTGAGTCTGAGTCCATAGTCCAAAAGGCCATTGACAAGATCTTCTCTGGCAGAACAACAATTATCATTGCTCACAGGCTAGCAACAGTAAGAAATTCTCAAGCCATTGTGGTTCTTGACCATGGCTCTGCTGTAGAAATCGGAAACCATCATCAGCTTATGGAAAAAGCCGGGGCATACTATAACCTTGTCAAGCTTGCTTCTGATTCAGTTTCAAAACACTTATCAAATAATGATACTGGAAAAGGTGCTGAGTTTTCTATGTATGAGAAATCAGTTAATGATGTATCAGGATCAAAGTACTTATTTGATGTTACAAGGTCGAAGTACTTGAAGTCTATGCAAGATGAAGACCAAGAAGAGAAGGAAGAAGAACAAGAAACAAAGCCAAGAAAATATCAACTTTCAGAAGTTTGGAAGTTACAAAGACCAGAAATTGTCATGTTACTTGTAGGATTTCTCTTGGGTATGCATGCAGGTGCAGTTCTATCTGTTTTTCCTCTAATTCTTGGTCAAGCCCTTCAGATATATGTTGGTGATAAATCAAAAATGAAAAAACAAGTTGGTGAACTTTGTTTGGTGATTGTTGGGCTTGAATTTGGTGTATAATCTTCATTACAGGAGAGCAAGGTTTGTGTGGTTGGGCTGGAACAAAGCTCACAATAAGGGTGAGAGACCTCTTATTCCAATCTATATTAAAACAAGAACCAGGTTGGTTTGATTTTGAAGAGAACTCCACTGGGGTACTTTGCTCAAGGCTCTCAATTGATTGTATTAGTTTTCGTTCAGTCCTTGGTGATCAATTATCAGTCTTATTAATGGGATTGAGTTCAGCTGCAGTTGGACTTGGTGTGTCATTTTACCTTGAATGGAGACTAGCCCTTGTGGCTGCAGCTCTCACTCCTTTCACCTTTGGCGCAAGCTACTTGAGCTTGATCATAAATATTGGACCAAGACTTGATAACAAATCATATGCCAAAGCTAGCAATATTGCTTCTGGTGCAGTTTCAAACATTAGAACAGTCACAACATTTTCAGCTCAAGAACAGTTAGTTAAGTCATTCGACCAAGCTTCATCTGAGCCTAAGAAAAAATCAGTGAAAAGGTCACAAATTCAAGGCCTAGCACTTGGCTTCTCTCAAGGTGCTATGTATGGAGCATATACCTTAATCCTTTGGTATGGCGCACGCCTTGTCCATGAAGACATAACAGGCTTTGGGGAGGTATATAAGATATTTCTCATTCTTGTTTTGAGCTCATTTTCTGTTGGACAATTAGCTGGTCTAGCCCCAGATAATTCAATGGCTGCAACAGTAATTCCAGCAGTTCTCGACATCATTAATCGTAGGCCATTGATTGGTAATGATCAACAAAAACGCAGAAAGATTGAGAGGTCAAAGCCTATTGATATTGAGTTCAAAAGGGTGACATTTGCATACCCTTCTAGGCCTGAGGTGATTGTGTTAAGTGATTTCAGCTTAAAGGTCAAAGGTGGAAGCATGGTAGCCTTGGTGGGAGGAAGTGGATCAGGAAAATCAACAGTGGTATGGTTGATACAAAGGTTTTATGATCCATATCAAGGGAAGGTAATAATGGGAGGAGTTGATTTGAGGGAATTTGATGTTAAGTGGTTGAGAAGGCAAACTGCTTTGGTGGGTCAAGAGCCTGCATTGTTTGCTGGGACCCATAACAGAAAATATTGCATTTGGGGACCCAAATGCTTCATGGGCTGAGATTGAAGAGGCTGCAAAGGAAGCTGACATTCACAAGTTCATTAGTGGCCTCCCTGAAGGCTATGAAACTCAGGTATGGTCTAACTATTGGAATTGTAGACCCTACAATATAAGGAATTATCATAAGATCTAAAATAGTACATTCTATTAGGCTTAATTAAGGGTGAGATGAATTTTGAAATAGATGGCTTATAATGGACCATATATAATGTGATACACCATAGCATGCGACCAATCTCTAATTTCCCCTTTTTCTTTTAATTTTTTTTTTCCTACTATAGGTTGGTGCAAGCCGACCCCAAAGTTTTTGAGACTAAGGCTTAGTTATTGATTGTTGTTGTATAGGTTGGTGCAAGCGGGGTCCAATTATCGGGTGGGCAGAAACAAAGGATTGCAATAGCAAGGGCCATACTGAAGAGATCAAGGGTGCTACTACTAGATGAAGCTAGCAGTGCACTGGACTTGGAGTCAGAGAAGCATATCCAAGATGCATTAGGGAAGGTTGCTAAGAGGGCCACCACAATCATAGTGGCTCACTGCCTTAATACGATCAAAGAGGCCAGAATGATTGCTGTTGTGAGAGATGGGGCGGTTGTGGAATATGGGGACCATGAAACACTCATGGCTTCCTATGTTAATGGTGTGTATGCTAGCTTGGTTCGTACAGAAACAGAAGCCAATGCTTTTTCCTGAGCCATGTACTTTAATCTTATCTTCATGTTATAAAGTTTGCTTCCGAGGAATAGAGCAACTTTAGCTTTATTTTGTCATTGAACTTTTTTTTTGTTGTTGTTGTAATTCTAATGATTGTGATTGATAGTTGATATTTAATGTGCAACCATCAAATGGTGAGTTTTGAACTCACAATATCTACTTACATCAAGTAACATCAGGTCCTACAATTCAATTAGATTTAGAATTGGGGGTGTTGATTGGTTGAAACATACAATTGAGGTAGGTGTTCTAATGAGTCCTCTCTTTTTTTTTTTGGGCCTCTTTCGCATCTTTTCTTGAGTCAGGAGCCTTATTGATTTATCCATGCATCAAAGCTGAGACTAGATAAGGTTTTATGCAATAGTCCACTTTCCATAAACATGTGACATTTGCAAGTTTTATGTGACATGTACATGCATGGAAATAAGACTGGATAAACATGTGACATTCTTATTTGGATAAAGCTTTGGTCACATGAGGAAGCCAAGCTGAGACTGGATAAAGTTGTATGCAATAAACATGTGACATGTTTATTTCATTTCTTGTATCACATTTGCAAGTTATAGTCAAATTAAATACTGCATTAGTTGAAATAGACATTGGAATGCCCTTACCTTCCTCAATTGCTCCCTTTCCTCTAACGTAAAAGGAAATGCAACCTGGAAAAGACCCACAACCAACTGACCAAAATGCCCATTGACGGCAATAACTAAGTTCCAATATGATACTTCTATATGGGGGGCAGATTTGTCATTTCAAATCACAGAAGGACCACATGATTAAAAGTTTCAAACATGTAAATATTGTCTCTTGGCTTATAAGCCAAGAGAAAGTTGATAATTACGTGCCTGGCATGCAAAGCTAAAGAGGCTCTTGTTTAAGCTTTAGACCACAACAATAAGACTCACTTTGAGTCTTGAAGCTACAGTTTTTTCACAACTTTAAGCATAACTTTGTTCCTTCCCTCAGAGAAGAACCTCTTAATTTTTTTCTTGGCTCTTTATGCTCTCTCTGACTCTCTCAGGTACTTATTTATCTTTCTTTCTCATGTTGATATTTTTATTCATTTCATACCACATCAATTTGACACATACAGCTTAATTGTTTATACCATTTATTCATTAAAAAAAAAACTATCCAATTTTCCCTTTTCTTGGTTTAATTCTTATTTGTCAATGAAGATATATTGTTTAACGCATTATAATTTTTTTTTTTTTTTTTTCAGTTTATGTTGTGCCAGATTGTCTAGCCTTATAGGGTGCAAACATTTAAAACTCTAATACTTGATTATTTGAATGATTAGTCTAATTCAGCACCTTAAGTTTGTTAGGCAATTCTGTTGCTATTACCATACACTTGAATGAATCTTTATGAATAATAGGAAGCTATAAACAGAAAGTGTTAATCCAATTTTCCCAGAGAAATCTTATAGAGCCTGGAAAACGTGGCGGTCTTTGACACAAAGAAATGCATACTAGTTTTAGTATTTGTGATGTATGAGGTAAAATTCATGGAATAAACAGATAACTCTGATTAGTTAATGCCATGAACTTCAATGAATCAATCAGGTAGACATTACAAATTTCGATATTCAGAAGAGGAGGGAAAAGAATGGCATCACTTACTCCTGGAGTACTACTAAAGCTTCTTCAGAGTATAAACTCCAATATTAAGGTTCGTGGAGAATATCGTTCTGTTCTACTACAAGTGATTAGCATTGTGCCTGCCTTAACCGGGTCTGACTTGTGGCCTAACCAAGGCTTCTTCATAAAATTCTCTGACTCGTCTCACTCAACATATGTCTCACTATCAAGGGAAGACAATGAGCTCATCTTGAACAACAAATTGCAACTTGGGCAGTTTTTCTATGTTGATAGGGTGGAAGCTGGAAGACCAGTTCCTATTCTTGTTGGAGTGAGACCTGTCCCAGGACGCCACCCTTTTGTCGGGAATCCAAAGGATTTGATGCAAATGTTAGAGCCGTCAGAGGGTCCGGTCCAATCTGATAATGAAGGAACAAATGGCACAAAATTGAGGGAGTTATTGGAAGTGAAGGAGGAAAGCTCAAGACAGAAAATTGTTATCAAAGAGGAAAAAGCAGCTGTTGCATCCAGATACATGCAGGGTGTTTTGACACCGAATAATGCTAAGGCAAGTGGAGCAGATTCGAATGAAGGTGGGAAGAGCAATGAGAATGAGAATATTGGGGCAAGTAAGAAGGTTGGATTAGTGAAAGGAAAGCAGCAAGAGCTGAAAGGTCAGGTATGATTCTTGCTTGCTTAACATATAGTCATATATTCCAATCTTAAAGGCAAAAACAAACAGCTCTAGGACTGTTTTATCCAGACTTCTTTGTCTAGGTAATATTTGTTGGAAATTTTTATCAGTATGGTAACAATTGAAAAGCTGTTAGGACAAATTTAGAATAAAAAGCATGTTCACCATTAGGATGTCATGTATTTGTGCAGTACAAACATGACATCCTAATGTAAATAGATTCTGCAAAGCTCCTGATACAGTCAAATGTAAGATGCATACTGTGAAATAACAAGAATTTTTTTTACAGGAAATTGTAAAGCAACAATTTCTATACATCAAATGCAAATAGTGGTGTGCATATTAAGAAGTAGTTAGGATCTCTTAAAGATGCAATTTAAGATAATGATTCATGACAATAGGACAATCAAATAAATGATACATGGTTCATGTGGTGGGCTTAATGAAAAAGTGTTAGTCAAATGGAGCTTAACTGTATGTTAAAAATCAATTAGTGACAATCATTTGTACTAGCATTACAGACACGCTCAATGACTCCCTCCCGAAATCGACCTGATGCACTTTCATCAAAGCCAGACGTTGCTGTATATGACAATAAGGATACTGCAGTGCCTTTTAGGAGCACTCCTGCAAAACGCACTTCAAGTAAACAGGAAAACATGAACTTGAATTGTTTATCAAACAATAAAGAGAAAAACCAATCTCCTGAGGCAATTTCATGGGCTTCTCTGCCTGCTAAACTTTCAAAGCCAGGGAAGGTAACTTTCCTTGTTTCCTTCACTTCCATTATTATTATCTTTTCTTTACAACTTTTATATTTCAAAAATTAGTTATATGGTCACTGTTTCATCTACCACATTGGCCATTCAATGGATATCTTTTGCCTTGTTTTAATTTATTTTTGTAGCAGGACTGTTTCCTATATATTACAGTACTTAATTTGAACAAATATATTCATCCTGCTACATTACACCAACATTTTGGCCAAATGCCAAGCATTGCCTACTATCTAACCAAATGGACCATCTGTTATCTGTTTCTGTGGACAGATTAAATGGCATATTAATCAATTTAGAGTAGATATTGGAAAAATAACTTAAACAGAAAAATCTCACAAATTCTTTATCATCACTAAGTAATTCTTCTTTCTTGTCCTTCATTAAAATTTTATAAGGGAATGCTTAGAAGGAGAAATTTAGCTTCTTTGGTTGCAGCAGAAGCTCAGAAGGAGGCATCCATAGCTGCAACTCTTGTCAAGTGCCTCACGTAAGTTCATTTCATGAAACAAATAATTCCTTTCAAAACATATATTGACTAACAGAAAAGGAAACAATTTTTAATTATATCCAAATCTCACTTCTGTATTTTTCTTTCAGTATGTTTGCCGATCTCTGCACATGTGCCTCACCAGAGAACCCCCACCTATATCTCACCAAGTTCTTCACACTATACCAGCTCATTGAACAACCAAATGTAGCAGCTCCAATAAAGGATAAATCACTTCTGTTTTTGACTCCCCAATCTGCTCCAAACACAGACAAAACTAGCCAAAAAGGCTGGTCTTGTTCATGGTAAAAGTATGTTAAAGTCTCCAAAGCTCCCTATTGAGCTAAGTGGGACTGAGAAATTAGAATGGGCTAAAGGAGATGGTGCAAAAGAGATCAAAGAACTGAGAGAGGTTCTCTTAAATGAAACTAAGATCTTGGTTTTTGAACTTTTTGGAGGGAGCATTGGATATTGGGTTTCGTGTAGCTACCCAGGAGAAGAAAGGTAAGGACAGTGCAGGACGACGAATGGAGCCAGATAACCATATTGCTGTCACATTGTCACAGCTTAAGCATGCAAATGAGTGGTTGGATAAACTGAGAAGCAAATTGAGCTCAGAGAATGATGGCTTAGTGGAGACTGTTGAACGGTTGAAGCAGAAAGTCTATTCTTGTTTGCTTGTTCATGTAGAGTCTGCTGCATCAGCTCTGGAGAATCGTGGTTGAATCAGCAACAAAGGATGGTTTTAAAATTTTATTTGTCTTCTGATGTTTATCAATAACTTATGGTTAAAGTTATGTGGATTGCTAACTACAGATGATAGGGGCCAAACAATGTTATTGAAGTGTTGGCCAAACATGTTTGTATTGCAAATTATTTATCAAGGTTAGTTGTGTATGAGAATAATAAGGCCACCAAAGGTCCATATTAAATTATTAATATAATGGTGTGTGTGTGTGTGTGCATTATTTCCTTAATTGTTCCTCTTGCTAAATTTAAAGAATAAAATAGAATGAAATGTCAAGAATGTGCAGGACTTATGATATATGTATGGAGGTGAAACATTGTGGATATTATACCCTCAGCAAATGCATCATTTGAAGTAGAAGTTACAAGACAAACTTGCAGGGAACTTACCTCTACTGTTACATGGCCTGCTGAATGTATCAAACCTTGTGCTTGCAAGAAAGAGGGTCCAAGCTGGAGAGCTAGAGCACATGCTAAATTCTCAGACCTTCGTTCTGATATATCTAGCATGTGCCCTGCTTCTCCAGCATGGCTCACCCTCTCCCCATCTCTCTTTCCTGGGGACTGAAAGATCAAAAACATTGGTTAAGCTGCTTATCGTTCAGCCTTATAACTAGCACTAAGGCCTCAACCAACTATATAAAGCATGGATGATAGATTTTAAACAACATTGTTGAATAATGGGATACAAGTAAGGAACTACAAATGATTTTTGTATAGATCAATGTACTTGTATGGTTATAGTTAATGCTGTCCCAGGCTGATAAGCCTACATGGATCCCACCAATGAAATTGCATATGCGACCATTTTTTTGGTGGGAGAGTGATTGATCTTGTGGTTTGCTTATAAAATAAGAATTTAAATGTCATTCTCTAAGCAAAAACTATTGGCATGCTACCAAACAAACTTTGGTGAAGTGACTGTTGAAGTTTGGCTGCCAAATAAAGGGTTAATGAAGTGGCCAAAGCACTGAAAATTTCAGGTAAATATATGAGGTTTACCAAATGCAAACATAAAGTAGTACCCCAAGTGTATGGCAGACCAACCACCAAGGCCTAGTTGGAGATCTAAACAAACTGTACTCTCACCATCTCTTACCAATAGGGATCCTATTGTTGAATCAGGCAGCTTCAAAATAACTGTCGGATACAAGAATCCAAAAAGGTACAATTGCCTTCAAAGAAAAGACATTCTTCCTCAAAGGTAAAATTTTAAGGTACATCTGAATGGTTTATTTGTTCCTAGCAAAGAGAGTGGTTTATTTCTTTTTGACAAATTGGTAGGCCGTATGGAAATAAAATGATTCCATTGTTTTAAAAGCAGACAATCAAAATGATTTGATTATATGCTTTTTGAGTATACTATTTCACATCATATGAAAAGAGTCCAAGAGAGAGAGAGAGAGTCTGTGTGTGTTGGGATTTTTGCTTATCGCAATCAAGAAAAAAATTTGAGAAAACAATTGCAATCTTTGAAGCAGAACTTAAAAGTTTCAAGAATGGATAGCAGTTCAAATTATAAATAAATAATGATATTGAGAACATCAGTAACAAGTCAGGTCAATGTAAAACAATGTTGTGTTCTTGCAAAATAACTCACCCAAAGGCCATGGTTGTCAAAAAGTGTGCCACTAAAGGTCGTTTAATGAAAATCTATAATCTATAATCTATAATATCTATAATCTAAACTAAAAGCTGAAGTTGAGAGAAAATTTTAAGGCTTCCCCAAATACCGCCACGTCATATTTGCTGCTCCCACACACTTTTACTTCTCCTTCTCTCTATTTAATTCTCTCACACTTTTTATTCAAAAAAAAAAAAATTCTCTCTCATGGCTGTTCCTCTACCTCACCTCTTCATCTCCCTCTCTCTCCCTCTCACCTCTTGAACTCCCGACCTCTTCATCTCCCCAATTAATTGTACCCCCAATTTCCTATTTAAATCCTGTGATGAGATTTTTTTTTTAATCTCTCTATGCTTCCAATGGTTCTATTGTTAGTTTTAGTCTCAAAGATGCATTATTTCTCCTTTGGTTTCTTTGTTTATTTTTTGTTGTTGTATTCACCTAGGAGCTTTAAGTTTTATGTCATTGTGAATAAAATTGTATAGGGCCATAGTTATGTTTGTAGTTCAGTTTGAAAACATTACATCTCATTGAAAGTTTTCCGTGCATCGCACGGGTTTACGACTAGTATAATTAAAATATGCTACAAAAGTTGTTTTGGGGAGAAAATAAAAATAAAAAGAAACTGAGCTATAAACAATTAAACAAGGAAATATGTGCTACATGTTATTTTATCGTATGTTTGACTGTGGGGGAGATGGGAGAGACAGGAGAGGAGAGGAAAGGGGAAGGATCATAGACAAAAGGTAAAGGGTTAACAATAAAACCCCAGAATACCTACATAAACTGTCATTACATCAACAAAACTATCATGTATCACTCTCTTTCAAGCACCTTTCCAAATCACTTTGAGGCAGTTCCAAATTATATACCAAGGTTTTCAATACTCTCTGAAAGTAAGATTCAACCGGCCAGGCCGGAGATTTGTTTCTTCAAGCAGGGACTTTGGTGCAGTGTCTGGGTGAATGGCTGTAACACCATGAAAAATATGCCTCGATTTTCCACCAAATATAAGAACATCCCCTGATTCCAACTCAACCTTCTCTGCCTTGTCAACATCCCTCTGATCACCATATAAGAAGTCTGCCTTGTCGCCAATGGAAAAAGAGACAACAGGTAACCCTCTAGCAAGACTTTCTCGGCTTTCATCACGATCCTGCATGGAAACAAATTCATTAGATGTCATAGCAAACTTTGCAAAGCTATATTTAACATGCAATCTAGAGAAACAAGAGAGGTGCAAGTTATGGATGAATAAATTCATGAAAAAGAATACAAAAATGAGAAGTAAGAATTTCCAAAAACAGAAACTGCAAAGAAATTGATAAATCAGATTATATGGGTAAGAAGGGTCTTGTAACAAACCTGATGGAGACCAAGTCGACCATTAGCAGAGTAAAAATTGACAATACAAATGTTTGGTGACATCAAGGGAAGTATTTCTTTTACATTGCTTGATTTGGATTTTTTCTGAAAAAGGGAATGGGAATCTTTGATTGCTTTTTCGACCAACTGATAGAATTCAGCAGGTATAGAGGGCGGTTTAGCATCATCAAGTGGTCGGCGATCATCATACTCACTTGTCTCAGGGTCCCAATTTCTACCAAGGCACATCATCTTCAAACGCAGTTTTGCTCCATCACGGTAACCAGGTTGGTAGAAACCTCCAGGACCTAGACCAAGGTCTCGGCATTTTTTTACTATTTTGACCTGATCACTGACTGATATGTAACTCTTTAAAAGAACCATCCCAGCCCTCAACACCTCTCCATTTTGCCCTTCCATGGAGCACTTGACTTCATTCCGCCTTTCTCTATTCTTTACAAGTAAAGAAGGTTTTAGTGTAACAGATATCCCAGGTTTGGTTGGGCAGAGATCAAAGGAGTCAATCATCGCAGAGTGCTCAGAATGCTCTGAAGCTGTATGGCCTGCAGAACTTTTTGGATCCTTGCTTGGTGAAGGCTCATCTTTTTTAGCAGATATGGAGGGTAGCTGAGTCTCACCCTGCTGGCCAGAAATTTTCAACTTCTGGTGGAAATCATCATGTAATGTTATTCCATCAGCAGTCCCCACACCAGGCTGAATTCTCCCTGCATCCAGGTCCTCAGAACCCAACCGCACAGACAATTGAGGAAAATCTTGTTTTTGGGCTGAATCCGAAGTACCCGTGCACTTGGATTGTTTTGATCTAATGCCTACACTATCTGGTGAATTTATTCCTTGTTGAGATCTCACGACATTAGAAAAACCATCTTTGCTACCATGTGAAGGTCGCCACCCCTGCCGGTACGTGCTACCTACTTTGGGTTTATACTCAGAGTGCTTTGAAACACTACCCTGTGACATTTGCTGCAAATTGTTCCTTTTGCCTATGGAGGATTCATCCTCACCACCAAAAGCCTCCTCAGCAGGTCTATCTGCTTCATCCTGTAGTATGTATAAAGTAAAAGAAACCTAAAGTTATTAATCAAACTCAAATTCATATCACTCATAAAATCCAGCGATAAATAATGGAAAGAGAATAACAAACTGGATGATCAAGATAATCTAAATTTGGAACTTTCCACACCATTCTTTTTAATGACAAGGCATTTTATAGTGCAGAAATTAAAGCATAGATCCTCAGTATTTAATTTCAATTTTCAAGCAACTTCAAACAATGACCAGCACCCAAACCCCAACCCCCAAAATGACAACAATTCTAGACAGCTTAGGTGTTGAGGCATTAACCAAAATGGAAACGGAACTATCAAATTCCCCTTGACTCTATAAAATGTGTGTGCATGCACATGTAATAATTCATAACCTCTACAATAACAAATTTCTGTGCGCAAATATAAAAAATAGGGCAAAACATAATCTAGAATTTAATTAGGAAAAAAAAAAAAAAACATAGAAATATTGTTTGCCTAAGTGTTTCAGATAGCATCATTTCAATTGCTCCTAACATCTTTTCTATGAACAACAATTACAACATTCCACCATTCCGATCTTATCCAACACCGCATTTACTTCTATAATTCACCCTCCATCCTTGTACAAAACTGTTGGAGTTGGCTTGTACTTGCTACTAGGACAACTGGCCAAGGGCCTTATGGGTGAGCACAAGGTTAGAGTATTTAAACACTGTTGTACCCTAATATTCACATTTAGTGGATTGATAGCCGCTCGCTACCGTGGACGTAGGCACACTTCCAAACCACGTAATTTTCTGTGTTTGATTCTCCCTCTCTCTCTTTTTTAATCTTGCTTAAACAATTAATTTTCACAACAAAAACATAAGCATCAAACCCGAATTCTGAAACATATTAACATATATGACATTTGCAGAAAAATTCTCCTATCATGCTAAATAAATCCTGTGTACTCCAATAATTACACAAACATAAATACAGAAATTCCTGAATTCTCACACATTAGAAATGATTGCACAATCATAACCAACTTATCTTACTTACCAAACCGACAACCACCCTTTCTTACTCACATATTCAACTTGGGTCTTTTTAAAATCTTTCTGAATACTCCTTAAACTAATCCAACAATTACAAAAACCCAGATATCAAATTTGCAACTTTTTACATAAACATGTTACATTTCACATCATAATAATAAAAATAAAGTAACCACTAACTGTAAATTTCTAATACAGTTCTCATTTCTCAACCTAAAGAATATAACCCATATATCATAACACCATTCAACAAAAGAGAAATCACAAATTCTACAAAGAACTCTTATCTTTTCCATACTAAAATTCGAATATTTAAAAATAAAAAATAATAAAAAGAAATGGAAAAAGGGGTGTAATAAAATTACAGGGCTGTGCGCTGAATTAACGGTCCCCTTTTGAACCCAATTGGCTCCGGTGTTCGTAGCTCTGCCACGGCCACGGGCACGGCCACGGGCACGATCACGATGCATGTTTGTGTTGAATAGGGTTGCTAGAATGGAGGTAAACGAAAGTGAAAGTTTGAGACTTTTCGAGTGTTTGTGATCTTTGATGCGTTGCGAGTGAGAGTGTGTCTCATAGAGAGAGAGAGTAAAGTTTATGTTGGTGCAATATATAGTAGTAGTACTGTAGTACTCCTATATAACTTGAATGAAGGAGAAGGAAGGAAAGCAGGTGAAGGCTTTTATTCTTCTTCTTTTTTTTTTTTTTTGGGGGCAATAAAGAATAAGTTTTACAGAGCATGCCACGTCAATTTTTTAAACTTTGTTTCACACTTCAAAATCAGCTCACCCACACACAATTATTTCTTTTAAAAACAATGAAAACCCAAAAAAAATAACACCGGAGAAAACCGGATCTAGAGAGAGAGAGGAGGCGAGGGAGAGAGAGAGGTGTGGTGATTTCTTGCCTTTGGAAGCCGATCTACACCATGGGTGTCGTGGGGTGGTGATTTCTTTACGTTTGGAGGACGATCTCCACCGTGGGTTGCCATGGGTGGCAGTGGAAAACCATGGGAGGGTATGGGGTTTCCTCTGAGAACATTCTTTTCTTGAGAAGCTTGCAAATTAGGTTCAAGTGGGTTTGCAAGTCAAGCTTGAAGTACATGAGAGATTGGTTTTGAGATATGGGTTTATGAAAACATGGAGGAGAAGAGGCGATTTCTTTTGTCTTTATTCTTTGTTGTGATATGGTGGGGAGTGGGGAAATGATTGTTGTGTGATACGGTGGTTGCGGCGAATCCACCGTCGGGCTCTCTCTCTCCCTTGCCTCCTCTCTCTCTAGATCCGGTTTTCTCCGGTGTTATTTTTTTTTGGGTTTTCATTGTTTTTAAAAGAAATAATTGTGTGTGGGTGAGCTGATTTTGAAGTGAAACAAAGTTTAAAAAACTGACGTGGTATGCTCTTATTGATGGGTGTAAAACCGGAGTATTACACCGGCTTCTTATTGAATTTATTCTCTACCTTTTTTTATCTTCTCCATGCTTTATTAATGTATTTACTATTTTTACTTAGCACTTCTCAAATGAAGGGACCAAAATTGTTACACTTATTATGTACTAAGTGGATTTAAGGGTCCGTTTGCCCCCGCGTTTGTGCGGGGCAAAAGCACGTTTTCAACAAAAACGCAAAAAAAAAAAAAAAAGTGTTTGGCCCAGCGGTTCTTAAGAAATTGCGTTTTTAAAAATGCAAAAAATAGCGTTTTAAAACCGGAGGCACTACTTAGCTATTTTGAAAACACTATACACAGATCACCTTTACATCACACATTTTTTAGGGTGTCAATAACTAAAATAGCCCCAAACATTTGAAGTAAAGACAAATTATCAGCTTGTAAAATCTCATCTCCCCTCAGATCCCATCACATCTCGGAGCAAGCTGCAGTAACAATGGAAATGCGTCGCAACTCGCACATATACACACCTGTTTCACTAGAATCACCATGGGATCTAAGCTGCAGCAACCTTACTACTTTCTCTCTCTCTGGGCAGAGATTCATTTTTTCTCAACACCTTCAGATCTCTCCAATACCCAAGGTTTCTCTTTCTCTCAATATCTTCAAACAACAGCTACTGTAACTTTGCAATACTTCATTGACTTTACTTCGCCGTGGAGGTGTGTGGTGCATTCACACTCCACGTGTAACTTTTTTTCTTTTACGTTAGATATTTTGGTATCTAACCATGCTAACATTAACCTCTCTGTTATTTATTTATTATATTAATATTAGTAAAGAAGAAAGGAAGGACATGGTGAGAGAGAAGACAACCCTTGCCTGACGTTGGTTAATGTCTGTTGGTATCTAAAACAAAAAAAATAGTTATGGTTTTTTTTGTTAATTTGCAAAAAATAAATAAAAATTTTCACACAAAAAGTTAGCATTGACTAAATTAAAAAATATAGTAATATAAGCGAGTATAATTATGTCAAATTTGAAGGGACTAAAATTATCAAAAATGTTTTACAAACTTGTTATGTAAAAGGTACTAAAATGTACTTTTTCAAAAATACACTTTTTCAAACAACTAATCCAAACGGAGCCAAAATGATTTTAAAAACCGAACCAGACCGGCCGGTCCAACCGGAGACCGGTGTTCTATCTATTTGGTTCTAAAAAAAACCAGAAATTTAGAAAAAATAGTCAAAAACCGGACACGGTACTGTGAAAACCGCGAACCGGCACGGTTGAACCGGTTATGGCCCGGTTCTAGGATTTCCAAAACTCACCGTATTAAAGTTAAAACTATAAATTCAATTAAATCTCACTTTTCAACCTTTTCTCTCTCTCCCTCTGATTCAATCTCACTCACTCTCATCGTTATCTTGTCTCCGGTGTTCACGGTTCGCACAGACAAAAAGGTTAGGTTTTGAGTAGATTTGTCACAGCCACTTTTCGACGTCTGTGGATCCACAAATGACGATTTCTGGAGAGAGAAGCTTGATCTTGGCTCAATGTGTGTGTGAGAGAGAGACAATGTAAAGCTGTCCAAAAAATGAACATTGTAAAAGTACGAAGACTGTAAAGACTTAAAGACTAAAAGATGGCTATTGCTTCTTTTTATTTATTCCTCATATTAGCTGGCTAGCACTTCAATTATAAGATAGCCGCAAACATAGGCGGCATTTAAGATAACAGTGATTGCATCAATTTAGTGCGGACATTAAGGCATTGTGATGCCACTACATCACACCAATTACAAGTGAGCTTCAACATTAAGGAATCGACTTTGAATGCCTATAAATATAAAGGTTAAGTTAAGTTGTTTACTGTTTTGACTTGGCACTTGGCAAATCAAGGGACCAAAAATGTTACACTATGTTTTTTGTTGTTGTAGTTAAGGGTATGGAAGAGATAGGGAGAGAAAAGACAGGAGAAAATGTTTTTCTTTGGTGTGTTCGGATAGAGGAAAAAATAAAGAAAGAGGGGAAGAAAATAATTTATAAATCCTTTGTTTGGTTTGTAAAGGGAAGGAAAAGGAAAAATATTGTTGTGCCCTTCAATGTGATTGAAAAAATTAAATATTACACTTGTAAATTGTATGAAGAAGTAAGGGTATATAAGTCATTTACAATGTAAAAGTCAAAACTACTACAAACACCCTAATTTGTGCTTACCATTAACCAGAGTTCCTAGTTCCAACCACAAAGAATATGATCTTCCTAGTCACATTGAAATGATTGTTTTTGTGATGCGTGACTTTGCAAAGCTAATGCTAGCAAATGTGATGTAGATGTTTTTTTGGTATAAAATGTCACATTTGTTCAATTTTGTTGACAATAACCCCTCTCTAATCTATCATTGAAACGAAGGCAATGTAAATATTAATCATAAGTAAATTCAATCCATAAAAGATCCACACTCCAATACAACTTTAAGTAAAAGGTAATTACTATAAATTCATGAAATTATTATGAAATGTGAGGTAAGTTATGATTTGATTTAACAAAATTATTTTCATCCAAGTTCCAATTGTAGATTATACTTTGGTGTTAATAATAAATAAATAAAAGCGCTAGATTCACTTATTTTATGATTCAATTCTATTATACCATTAAAAATAAGTTAAAAATGCAGTAAAACAGTAGATTTTCTACTAATTGTGATATAAATTATTATATTTAATAGAATCCCAAACTTACAATAACAACTCAATCTAAACAAAAATGACATATTAAATAGAATGAAAAAAATACACCAAGATTTCTTTAGAAAAATAATAAAATAAAATACATCAAGATTTCTTTATTTCTTTCATTTTCAATAATTTTTGCTTGCATCACACGGATTTTCGACTACTAATCATATTAAAAGGAAAAAAAAAATATCTAGTAATTAACACTTTTCTCATAAAGTCTTAAAATATAAAAGTATGATTTCACACCTGCAACTCCAACAGTATTTTTATTTTTTTCTCCACATGTGAAATAACCACTCTCTATTTACTTTTTCAGATAGATGCTTTAGCAAACTCTCTATTGTTTATCTATTCTATTTAAATATACTTTATTATTCTTTCTTTATTCTTCTATCCCATTTAAAAATTATATTTTTATTCATTCTTTATTCTCAAACAAAGCACATGGAGAAAAAAGCATGTTGATATTAATTGTTTATTTATGTAGAGAGCTACAGTAGCTCTTCCTTTGTGGAGAGCTTGTGGCATTTAGACTTTGTGGAGAGCCTATGAAGAGATTGTTGAAGTATAGATTTTATGATTTGGCTCTTCAGATGTGGAGAAGAGAGCCAAACCAAGAGCCTGCTGGAGATGCTACCATAAAATAAAGCCAACTTCTCCTTTTTTTCTATTTAAATTTAAAAGACAAATTTTCTTGTGCATTTTATTTTTTTGGCATTGGACACAAAAAAGAAAAAGAAAAAAAGGATGGGATTTTGTACCAATTTTTAATTTTAGGGAGAGATAACGTGATGGTGTCACACATTTGATAAATTAGAAGATTCATTGATTTCATTTTTTGTTTTTGTTTTTTTGAATAAGTTTCATCTTTGTTTAATATATGCATAAGACAAGCCATTACATTCCACCATTACATTCCACCATTATCAACCTGTCAAGATGCTGGGTTCTGAAATATAATGGTGGAATTCTCTCATTCACAACTGAAGGCCCTCATCTTGTCTAAGGAAATGTGTCTCATTGAACTCAATGAGTCCATAGAGCGTACTAAAAATTTTCATTCGGATTTCTGCTCATTAGATTTTCACGTTATTCCGGGTTCATGTAACAGAGTGGCCAAATCTTTGGCCATTTATGCTAAGGAGACTTCGAAACCTTCTATCTTGCTGGAAAAGGGTCCAGCGATCCTCTGTCCAATTGTTATTGCTGATTTGCCTTAATAAAATTTCTATCGTTTTTCTTCCTAAAAAAAAAAAAAAAGAGTCACGGTTTAAAGATAGACCAATTTATAAAACTTGTTATTTATTTAGAAATTAAATTAAAAATTAAAAATATTTAAATAAATAAATGATAAAGTGAGATCCTGGTCCCAAAAAGAAGTCGTTATAACTATTATTGTCGACTGTGAACAATGGAGAATCATCCATTTTAATATATATAAAAATGACAAACTCAATTTGAAAATATTGAAAGGTTGGTATATCTGATATGTTATATCTTATGTATTTGCATTTGGTTGTAAAATTAGTTGTATCAATTGCAATTTGAAAATATTGAAAGGATATCAAGTAGACATTCTACTTTTTAATAAATGAAATTGATTGGAAATTTTTTTTTTTATACAATATTTGTGATATACATGGTATTGATACAAATGAATATTTCTAAGTAAGGTATTTTCAATTTGGCTGATTAACTGTATTAAAAATTATAAGGTTTTCTTTTTGGGGATCCAAAAATTTGGATAAGAAATAAAGAACCCTTATAAAGTGTTATGGGCCAAGATAAAAATGTGTATTTATATAATTTTAATTTTCAAAACAGATATGGTATTTCTTCCCCTAATAAAAAAATTTAGCTGGTTTTAATTATTTTTCTGTTACATACAACTTGTTAATTAAAAAAAAAAAAAGAAAAAAAGAAAAATATGAGTTATATAGGGTTACATAATATCAGTTTATCACGGCTTTGTAAGTTGTACCTTTTGAGAGCGATACTAGTAAAAGACTTCTTTCCCAACTTGGCATTCAAAGGTACAATACCTCAAAGCAAGCCTTCTCTCTTTTTTGTCCTTCAAATCCAAAACCCTCTATTTTAGACATTTTTTTTCTCGCTCAGATTCTGAGCATAGTCATCATCGTCTCTCAGATCCTTCAACATCAAAAGCAAAGTACAAATGATATAAACCAGGTATTTCTTACACATTATATAATATACAGTGAAGATTATGTCTTTGTTTTTTCTTCGAGTTTGTTAGTGTAATTTCTCAGATGGGAACGGCATTTTATGTTCATTGTTGTTTATGCATTTCATGGTGATTTTTTTCAACAAATTGTTCAATTTGGTTTAATGGGTATTTTTCAAAAAACGAATAAAGATATGATTTTGGTGGCTTAAAGGGCTTGGTTTTATTTGATGGTTTGCAATATAGATCATTGGAGATCTATTTTGAGATGGGAATGCTTATAATTTATATCATCATAGTTGAATTCATAGCTTGTGAAGAAGAATAAGAATTGGGTCATTTTTTGTGATCTCTTATGTTTTGTCAGTGAAAAAAAAAATTGGGTTTTTTTTTTTTGGGTGTGGGGAATTTAACAAATGCCTTATGCCTCTCCAATGCCCAGCACAATGAAATGTGTCAATATTATAAAAACCAAATTATGGGTCTTTCTGTTCTGGTTGTGCTTTTCTTAAAATGGTAGTTGGGTTATGGGATTGGAGAGTAACATTTGAAGAGCTGAGTTGTCAAGATGTGACCTTGTTTGATTACCCATTGTGATCCATTAGAGTTAGAGGAACTATAAATGGTGTTTTCATGACAGATGTGATTACGGTGACAGCATGTTAAGCTTAAGGGGGTGTTCATGGATGGTTGAAAGAGAAAAATGAGTGGTTTGATTGTGTGAATTTAGCAGTTTATTATGGTACTAAGCTGAGTTATTTGGTTAATGTGTATATCAGTGTCTATTTTGAATAGAATTGTATTCTTCATCTTCCTGGCCTCCTGGGTCTGTGACATAATGGCTAACATATTTGAGTCATCTTTGTATAGCTGAAAAGGTGTAAGCTGAAGATGGTTAAGCTAACATTGATTGCCCGTGTAACTGATGGTCTTCCACTAGTAGAGGGACTGGATGATGCGCGCGATTTAAAAGATGCGGAATACTACAAACAGCAAGTCAAGGCTTTGTTTAAAAACCTCTCAAGAGGTCAGAATGAGGCTTCTAGGATGTCAATTGAAACTGGCCCTTATATTTTCCAGTATCCTTTTGAGTTTGTTTATGGATGTTGTCATGCCCTTACATTTTAATTTCCCCTGATCTTTCTTTTTATATATTTTTTACTGAGGTGGTTCTCTCTCATATGCTTTTTGTGTAATTGGGTTGTGCACCCCTTGGCTTTTTTTACTTATCAAAACAGTGTGCCTGGAGTTCCTTGCATTGCATCATTTTTTCCCCAGTATTACTTATGAGAGAAAGAAATTGTGGTAATATTTCTAGTACAGTCTGGGGTATGCAGCCTCCTTATAGTTTCTCTAGAGTATTCAAACACAATGTGAAACCCAACTTGATTCAACTTAACTAAGCCTTAATCCCAATAAAATTTGGGGTTGGCTTCAACACAATGTGAAATTATGGGGACTTTACGAGACTTGTAGATGATTGTGTGGCATTAAGTTCCTTGTAGCTGCAGTTGTCGAGCTAAAATTATTCTTCCATATTTAACAGACAAGATATTATTGGGATGGCAGCTTCAGTTTAGAACTTATGCTGTCTTTTTTAACATGTATTGATGCTGAAGTACCCTAGTTTGCATACTCTGGTTGGTGGAAGAGGCTCAGTTACTGTTTATTTCTGTTTACCTAAGTTGGACATCTGACCTACTTTTCTATATGCTCCATTAAAACAATCTGAATGTGGAACAATCTTAAATTCTTAATGTTACCTTGACGTAAGTTCTTAGTTATATTATCGAAGGACGTGTCTGTTACTTGACAATGTGTGACCGTGCTTATCCTAAGAAGCTCGCCTTTCAATACCTTGAAGACCTCAAGAATGAGTTTGAGCGTGTTAATGCGGCTCAAATTGAAACTGCTGCCAGACCTTATGCCTTCATCAAATTTGGTAGGTGACACTTTTTCTGCATGATTCTCTTGTGTACTTCCTAATCTTACAGCATTCTTGTTTTCTTTTGATGGGTTTAATTTTCCTATTTCTTTTATGTTTAAAAGACGCATTCATACAGAAAACAAAGAAACTGTATCAGGACACCCGTACCCAGCGGAATATTGCAAAGTTGAATGATGAACTCTATGAAGTCCACCAAATAATGACGCGCAATGTTCAGGAAGTTCTTGGTGTTGGTGAAAAGTTGGACCGTAAGATACTCCTCTTTATTTCAAGAAATACTTAAATTTAATTATACTATTTTTTTTCCTGATGTTTGTTTGAAGCTATGCAACATAATAATGTAAACTCTTAAGCACTGGCATTGTTGCATCCAGTAAGAATATCTCTATGGTCACCCTGGTGTGTTTAATTAATTGGTCTGCATTGCTTTGTGTATATATATATTCAATGTCTTAGAATGCTTGGAAATGCATGTACGTTGCTTTGTTGATAGGGGTTGTAGTTAATCTTGAAACAAGAAGCTGTTATAGATATTCACCATGGTCAATATAATGCGATTGTGCAATAGATAACTATCCACATGTAAAGGTACCTCCACTTTGCTGTATTAGAGTCCTCATACTGTGGCATGACTCATGAGGATTGTCAAGAATATAGCAGACTTCCTTTAAAATTCTGATAAGGTGGATTTTGGGTTTACGAGCTGTTATCAAAATGTTGATCACTATTGTCTCTGAAGAAACAGCCATCAGCATATATATGCTTGATTGAAACACTTGTTGAATGTGAAGTTATGTTTGTGGCATCAAATTAAAGTAGGTGTCATGCATATTACATATAATCTCTTTCATGTTTCAATTTGCAGAGGTCAGTGAAATGTCCAGTCGGTTAACATCAGAATCTCGTATATATGCTGATAAGGCAAGAGACTTAAATAGACAGGTTAGTTTTATCGGATTAATGCACATCATATACATGAGAATCATCCAACTAAACTCTTTGGTATGTGGAATTCTCATGAGCATACTACTGCTGAAGTGGTTTGGTGCACAGATATGCTTGTGAAGCCACGTTTGTGTGAGTTATGAAACTGTTTTCAAAAACAAAAACTTATGTAATGTGATTTTTCCCTTTCTGGTACTTCAAAGCTTGCAATTTTGTGACACACTTTTTTAATAACTCCTTGTGCTGGTTTTAACTTCTTTGAGCTACAGCCTGGGATACATGCATACATATTACATTTTGGTGTATGTATATATGTAAAGAACCCATGGCTGATTATGCTAATAGATATTGTCAGAACTCCTACTAGATATGGACAATGCCTGGCATTGGTCTATTATTTGTGCCTCCAGCTTGCCACTGGTGTGTGCAGTGTGCAATGCATTTCTTTCATAGATTTTGTTGATTATTAATAATTTAGATTGTAATTCTGTTGAGGATTTCTATACATACTGCTTGTATGTATTGTTTTCCTCCATATCTAATAAAATGTTACTTACCTATAAAATAAATGATTTGCCCCTCTACGTTAATTGAGTCGTGATGCCTTGTTTAGTTGTTTAGAATTGAATATAAATACAAGGTCATTGTATGTAATATTAGATAAGACCTACACATGACACCTTTCCTAATAAAGATTCATGATGAAAAAAGGAACTATCTGACTATACATGCGCTTAGCCATCTGTCACACTAGATATATACAATATACCATATTTGAGTGAGGGAATGGTAGGTGCGCTATTGCTATGAGCTTGGTGGGAGTAATTTCCATTTGAGTACTCTTTTTAGTTATCTTTATAACAGAAAATTTCTTTATTGTATTTATGTTGTCTTATTTTGACAAGATACGTGACATTTGCTTTGTTAGCCTCCTTCAGGCTGACATGCTTTTCTAGATTGAATTGTTTCTCTCATGTATCTGCATTTTGTTTAGAAGGTGAAGTTTACTTATCTGCTTATACATCTCAATTTTAGGCGTTGATTCGGAAGTGGGCTCCTGTTGCCATTGTGTTTGGAGTTGTCTTCCTCCTCTTCTGGGTCAAAACAAAGATCTGGTGATCATTCTGAAAACTGTTGTGCATTTTCTCTGCACTTCTCGTGGCATAATAGTCTAGACTCCAGTTCGTTGCCAATCCCCATATATACTTAAACTGTGTTTCAAGATGAACTCTAGTTCTTTTTTGGCTTAGGTTAAAACTAGTCCGATAGGTACCTCGGGGGATTGATCTGCATGTAAGATTGTGGAAGAGAGACCTGTTACCTTTAAGACTAGATAAGGAGCCAGAATTTGTTGTTTGAAAATATGAGAAATCTTGATATATGTTTGTTACTTTTAATTTTTAATATTTTATTTTCATAACTTACATTGAAATACTCAGAAAAAGATCATGTTAACCTTTATAACTTATGTGCTTCAATTCTAGCTGAATAATTTTTACTTCATACTTAGGGACCAGTAATCTTTAACCAAATTGAATTTTCATTAAAAATCCTATGTGAGCATTCTTAAATGTTGATCAATGAGGGTGGTCTTAAAGAGACCCCCTGAATGATTTTGTCATCTTGTCTTGAGTTCCTTAGGGTGTATCAGCACTGGTTCAATTGTGATTTACAATAATTAAAAGAATTTAAAAGAAATAGTAGAAAGGAGGCCATTTAATGAATCTTTCCTAGGTTGGTCACTAAATCTATTTGGGCCTAAATTGAGCTTAGAGTGATTATGATTTTCCATTATGAGAATGTGCTGACTTTTGTGTACATATCATTTTTAATATTATAGTTGAATTCTTTGGGATTTTAGAAGAGAAATGTTAATAAGGTCTAACTCAAATAGCACCCTCTTCCTTTGTAAGAGCAAGTTGGAAGGTGAGTTCGTAACTTCAAGACTCATTTGGTGTGCGTGACTTACCAAAAATCCAATGGAGAAAGCATTCAAATAAAAAATATTGTACTAATTTATATAAAATATTTATATTCATTAAGTTGATATGGTCTCGAAATATCTATGCCTAATTGCCTAGCACTTTCAATATCATCATAAAGATCCGAACAACTGCTGCAATCAATGTCACGCGGTCAGAATAATCAGCCTATGAAATATACAAATAATATTAACCAACTTGAAATTGCTTGTGGTTTCTAGCTTAGTTGTACTTCTATATTAGTGGCATACGAGTTGGTATTTAGTTAACCAGCTTGAATTGATGAATTCTCTCTTCCGGACCCTTGCAGTGTAATGTCAAATGTGTGCCGTCCGACTAATTCCTAGAAATTTGTAGTTTTCAACATGACAAACTAGAAATTTGTAGTTTTCCTGTTCCGCATGACACAAGACCGTATCCTCTACTAACCAGAACAATATATGTACGGTATAAATGCAAATCTTAACCCACACATGGGTCTCATTGTCCAATAAGTCTAGTGTAGCCATTTTTTTTCTTTCACAATTATTGGTAGTTTGGTCAATAACTTGTAGTTCAACTAGTTGACAATTTTTGTGTTCTCTAAAGAAAATATCTAGAGTTCAAATATCGCTTCCTGGACTATCAAATTATCAAAAATAAAAAATAAAAAATACTGATTTTTTTTTTTTTGATAGTGTACATAAATGATTAGAAAAATCATAAAAAAGTGATGTTACATCACTTAAAACCTAACACCTTAGTAATTGTGAAAATTTTGTCTCACTCCTCCAAATGCTAATATTTTGGTTACCTCGATGAGATCATGAGATTGGTAAGTGACATTTGGATGCATTTTGATAAGTACTTCCCAAAGGCCTGAACCATAACTGGTTTCTTTCTTGTCTTTTCAAAATATATGATTTTTTTTTTTCACTACTCACTTTTTGGTCAAAAACTAAATATGATTTCTATAAAAATAAATTGTATCGTTTTTCTTTTTTTTTTAAAATAAAATGTATCGTTTCTAATCAAAATAATAGAATTTTTTTTTTTATTTTAAAAAAATTACTATTTATCTTTAACAAGCATGTCATTTCGAGCCACCTTGTCTATCATATGTATGACAGGATATAAATATGTGCATGTAAATCTGTCTTATGTGCATGTGCTATAGCCAATAGCCGTACGTGCTTATATTTTAGAAATGACAGGATATGAATATGTGCATTTGTTTCTGTCTTGTATGCATGTGGAAGGCTGTATGTGGTTGAGTTTATGGGAAGCCAGATTACAGGCTTTGTTTTAGCCTAGTAAAGGCTTCTGTTTTTGGGTCAGAGTCTAGTATATTGGTAAGAGCAAAAGAAAAGAAAGGTCAGAGGAGTATATACTATATAGGCAACTATATATCCCATGGAGCAAATAATTATTAGTTAGGGTACTTGTTGTCACAAGAGACAAGACTACTATACTTATCAAAAAAAAAGAGACAAGACTACTACTTTGTGTGTGTTGGAATTAGTTTTTTTTTTGCTGATTTGGAAAGTGTGTATAAGAACCAGAATTCATTGGAGAACAGGATGATGATACACAAAATTATAAGATTTTTGTTTAGTATAGT
Source organism: Fagus sylvatica (assembly GCA_907173295.1). NCBI lineage: Eukaryota > Viridiplantae > Streptophyta > Magnoliopsida > Fagales > Fagaceae > Fagus > Fagus sylvatica. The sequence goes on along the minus strand of OU015766.1, from coordinate 24,983,190 downwards.
TATACTTTGAAAGAGTTGGGTTTTAAAAAATTGTACATAACTTAATTAGTAAAATCTCTTATCGTTGAACAAAGAACTTAGGTTCGAATCATATTTACACAAAAAAAAATCATATTGATATCTTAAACTAATGATAAAAAATAATTATCATGAAGCAGATGACATAAGTTTCAAATCATATTATATCTTAAAAATAAAAAATAAAAACTAATTCAAATGCACCCTAAAAAGGGCCGGTTTAGATTAATTATAACATTAAATGACAGAGAGCCAAGGTAAAAAACTAAAAATGTAAGAAATGAAGGATTGAGAGCGAGAGCTGTGCTCATGAGGTTGCTCCTATATCTGTCAATAAATGCATAGATCACGAGAGATGCATAGTCCTTTGTTGGTGGGAATTACTATCTAGTGCATCCGTTACATATAATGGGTGCCTGCCTCAGCAGGAGGGTTCATGGGTGCTCTGAGACATGTATGAAATAGTTAAATAGCTATGAGGGAGATCTTTTACACTAGCTTTTGATTTAGTTGTTCAAACCATAATTGTTTGATAATGGACATTTACTTTTTCTTAATTCAACACCATTAAGAGCCTTGTGGTATTGTCGAGTCTCCCCACATAGGGAGAAGCTATTATGAGCACCGTATCATTAATCAATGCAAAAAAAGTAGTTGAATCTCGATTAGATTGTCACCCAATTTAAGTCCACTAAATTTGAATAGCATTTGGACAAATCATTGAATGGATTGCCCACCAAATTCATAAATATGAATACAAGCTGTAACAACTCTAAGAAGCTCAACCCTCTTCAATAATTTCAAGTTGATTTGACACATCAAATGCACTTGTAAGGTGCAAACAAGATGGATGAATTGTGTCCTCCAAAGCCAAATGAGTTAGATAGTGCTACCTTTATGTCTAAAGGTTCCTTCTTGAGGCCAACAAGCACATTCATGTCCTGGTTCAGATTCAAATAGCATAAAACCAAGTTAACACAAATTCAAGCTTCTAAAAGCATAGACCTTCCTAGTCTCCTTTCAGGCGCCATGTAAACTTACATGGTGTTGGTAGATTGAGAAAATGCTTAGAAATCTATTGTCAGAATGATAGACTATTTGCCGATTATATTTGATAAGAAACTATATTATATAAGCATACCATGTCTTCATCAGGATTCTCAAGATTGATGTTTGGATGCACCCATCCTGTCTGTATTGCCTACATTTGAGAAATAAACCCCACTTCAGAGACAAGAATGATGTATAGAAACTAAACCCATCAAAGCATGTATAAGTGCATCAATGCCTATCATACACAAAAGTGTGAAACATGAGGAATTCTTTTTTTTTTTTTTGGTAGGACGAAACAGATAGGCCGAACTACACTATTAATCCCTAACATTTCAAAAAAGTCCACTATTGGTCCCTATGGTGATTTTTAGTCCCTAAAGTTTTAAAAAATGTGAGCGCTATTGGTGCCTAGGGACCAATGGTGCACATTTTCGAAACATTATGAATCAATTGTGTGTGTTTCAAACATTAGGAACAAACGTGCAACCTATGTAAACATTAGGGTATTTTGGCCAAAACAATATAGTAAGATCAATATCTCATCAATAACCTGAGCCAAAAAAGGAAGAAACATGGAACTTCCTATTGATTATAACCCACTAATTGTAGCATGCACTTCAAGCCATATAAGAAATTTCGGACGGGCATCTATCTTTTCAATCCCATATTAGTGTTTTTCACCAATATGCAAGGAACAAAGCAGAAACTAATTAGTAATTACCTTAACCGTTGCAACAGCTTCCACAGCACCTGAGGCACCTAGTAGGTGACCAGTCATGGATTTTGTAGAGTTCACTCTTAGCTGCAAAAATTGGAAATCAGACTAAGCACAGCATATTATAAATCTGATAATTTTAATAACTAAAGAAACGTGCCTTCATTATACCTTCGGATTCTTTCCAAAACAACGGATTAGAGCTTGGTATTCTTTCAGATCACCTGTTGGACTTGAACAACCATATGCATTTACATAATTTACATCTTCTTTAGCTACCCCGGATTGGGATAAGGCCTTCTCTATGCAAAGAACAAGACCACTGCCTGATTTTGGGCAAAAAATAGTGGCCATAATATCAGAACTTTGTATGGATCAAATGCACTCTACAAATATAAGGTGCCAAAATACTTATCCCAGCAACAGCTGGGAAGCTAGCAGTGTCTCATAGAAGAATAGATGTATTTAATTTTAATAGATAGCTTATTTGATAGCAAAACTAGAGAGGGGGGAAAATTTAGAAACAGTCAAAAGCAAAAGATGAACTCTGGTTCTAATGCACAAATCAACCAGCATTGTCAAGGTAATCTAAAAGACCTGACTACTTACCATCAGGGTGAGGCTCAGTCAAGTGATAGGCATCAGAAGTGAAGCTTCCACCTAGAAACTCCGCATATATTTTTGCACCTCTTCTCTGTCACATTTATAAGAATATTAACCCCCCATAAAAAGAAAAATAAAAGAGTTTAAGCTGCTAAAAACTCAACATATATATATTAAGAGCATTGGAGAAACTACATAAATTAATTTAATTAATATACCTTAGCATGTTCTAGGTCTTCTAAGAGCAAAACCCCAGCTCCATCTCCAATAACAAACCCATCCCGATTCTGCTCATATACAAAATTGTATCTCAAGTCATGAATTATACCCTAGAGAAAGATAGGTGAGGATGAGGGTGAAATCTAGAATCCTAAATTGGGGTTTATGGTAATGTGACACAGAATAGTTCAAAACTAGTTCAGCAACTAGGTAGGATATTTTCTCTTAAAAACATTCACTCTTTTGGTCTTCCCTTTTTTCTCTAAAAAGAAGGTTAAGAAATATTTGACCTTTACTCTGCCAAGTAAATCTCTTTGACAAGCATTATGATATTATATAAGTATATAACAGATATATCTTTACATGATATATTACAGTTACTGTTTCCAATTTGACATATTATATACTAGCTTGTTTTTCCTAAGTGTTATCATGAAGAAGGTACAAGTTGGATGCAATACAATATCCCAGGGGCGTGAAGCTTTGGTTGGTTCACCATTCCTTTGTGAAAGAGCTCCGCATGCCACAAAACCTCCCAGACCTGAGGTAGCAATTCACAATGTTGAGTACATAATATTCAAATCAAAGCCAGAATGAGAAAGGCATGTATCATACCTATTGGAAGAACTGCTGCATCAGATCCGCCACAAAGCATAACATCCTGGAAATTTTTATAAATCAGATAGCAAAATTTGGCCTAGTTTCATTTTAGAATAAGATAAACTTATCCAAAAGAATGAATGAAGAAAAATAATCAAGTCCACCATTACTCTTAAATGTTCACGTCAAAAAAGTGCTTGTTAATGAGAGTTATTTCAGAAACACTAAAATTCATTGGTTTATTCTCTCAAACAAGCTCCCAAATCAATGTTCCTATTCCAAATTCAATTTAATGTATCCATGAGACTAAAGTGTGCACTTACACTTTCACCGGTGATAATATGGTGTGCTGCATTCAGTATACAAAAGTTACTTGTTGCACAAGCTGTAGAAATTGAGTAGTTTGGGCCCATCCATCCCTGTATTTTGCTAAATTAGACACAGCTAGAAGGTTGCAGCAACAACCATATGATGTTGACCTGTCCTAAATTTCTACCAACACTGGCATCAAACTTACCAACTCCATCGCTAGTATAGCAGAACCAATATTAGTTGTCGCAAAAGGTATACAGAAAGGATTCATCTTCTTGTACGAAACCCTCAATGCTTCTATTCCACCCTGAAAAGTCTAATTAACATATATCTCATAAACATACAAGCAGTAGAAGAAGGAAATGAAAAAGAAATGTGGGTTTATTAATTTGAAATCTTGAAGCAACCAATACTGCAATAAATAATTAATCTCATGCTATCTTCTTTATTTGTGCCTTGCCTGGTATTAAACTAGAGGATTTAAGCCATCCAATTTTGTTCCTAGAAATCTCTTAAGCAATGGCTATTAAAGATATTCTTGGCATCCAAAACATAATATAAGACTACAGTCAATTTCGTGTCACAAATAATCTAAGCTTATGCTTACCCCCATGCCTCCTAGTGCAGAGCCAACAATAACCCCACATCTACTTTTGTCTAACTTTCCAATAACCTCTTCTGTAATCCCAGCATCTGCCAGGGCTTTCTTGCCAGCAGTAAGCAAGTAAAGCGTGAATTTGTCTGCCCTTCTCGAAAGCTTTGGTGAGACCCATCCATCTGGTGAGAAAGACTTGATTTCACCAGCAATTTTCTGTTAGAAAGATAACTGGAGTCAACATTTAGAGGCAACCGATTAGGACTACTATGGAACTAAGCCAATGAAGATATACCGTTGGAAACTGGGCACAGTCAAAAGTTTCAATCTCACTTATGCCACTGACACCTTCAAGGAGATTATTGTAGAAGACATCTGTATTGTCACCAATTGGGGTTACCACACCCATCCCAGTCACGACAACCCGCCTCTGCTTTGCAAGCTGTTTCTTCTTTGTTGTGACTTCATCTGCAGGTCTCACAGCCACGGTTTTGCCTGAAACTGTAACAAAAGAGTCTCTAAGCTTGAAGTTTGGTAAGCATTAATAACATCAGCTACCATCAACAACACATAGTATAATCTATCAAATACATTTTTAGTTAGGAATCCAGCCTAGTTCATGGTCTCATGCGTGCAAACAAAACACGAAACTTAAGAGACTGATTTCCTTCCATCACTCCAGTCAATCAAAACTTCCTACAATATTATAATTAACCTTGAAATCATTGAATTATGTAAGATAACTGAGCTTGCACGTGTGTTAGATATCAAGCCTCACATTTGGGTATCTAAACCACCAAAACAACAAACCCATAAATGTTAGCTTCCCTTGTCACTCCAAGGTTAATTCCATAAATTCTGAAATGGGAAAAATTAAAAACATTCCAAGGGCTCTTGATATGAAAAAGAACCCAAAGATGCCCAGACCAACATGAGACCCAAAAAGTCAATTTCACGGTTACAATTTCATTTCCGGTGGAACTAGATATAACTTTAGATTTGTAATCTCTAATCTTAGCCATAAAATTGATCAATTTCAAATAGAGAGGATCTTTTTCAACAAACAGACGGTGACACACAAGTATGCTAGCCCACGTACATACTGCAATAGGCATCTCAAAACATCAATAAAGTATGTTAACACAAAAATAGGCAGCTGCAAAATCTAACTAAATCCTTCATTTAGTAAAGGTTGGCAGTAATAAGTAATAACCCATCATCAAAAGCTACAAGCATCTCTGAAGTTCAAACTACATAACATGCATAGAAAACAGAAACCACCAAAATCAAAGTATTATATCACTTTTGATTAACATAGACACACATTCAATTACCAGAGTGTGCAGCTGCACAATTCATGCGCCTTTGCTTTCGAGTCCATGCCGTCTGAGATTCTAAGAGTGTGAACAGCCCTTTCGAATTGTTATACTCCTTGCAACGCTCGAAAGTAAGACAAGAACTCATCAGAGTTTGAATTCCAGAACCGTTTGTAAGCAAATTACTCACAAAATCAGCACCACCACGACTGATGCATTTGGACACGAGCTTCTTTCTCCTATTCCATTGACTCAGTCTCTTTGGAGGATGGTCTTTCTCATAAGAAACGGACATGCAGGTAGCCACAAGCCATGTACAGAGAGGAGAGGCTAAACCAGAAGCAGCCATTGGAGGCACCAAGAATTCACACAAACTCTCACAAACAAAAAGAACCTAGAACACCCTGGTGAAGACTCTGAAAATCCGGAGAGTTTATTAAGAAACTACAATCTAAGAGACCAAAATAGAATATACACCCAGATAAAAAGATTCAGCAAGTGATGGAAAGGAAGCAGAGCAACATGGCTCCATAGAAGCTAACTTTGAACTTTGAAGAAACCATGTATTACCCAATTGAGTAAAGTCCAAACCAAGACAATCCAAGAACAAAAACCCAGATGGGAAATTTAAAAACTTTGAGAAATTCAGCAAGAAATGGAATGGAAACAGGGAAGAAAGATCATTTCCATTGATTAGTAGAGGTGGGTTTTTGTTGGTCCTTGGAGAAGAAGAGAAATACATGTAGTAGAGGCTTTGAATAATTGGAGAGACACAAGGAAGATGAAGATGACATGGAAGTGCAGCAGTTTGACACCGGTTTAGTTTGGGGAATCTGAGTCGTCCTGGCGAAAGAGACGAAGCAAGTGGTGTGTGAGGCAGAGAGTGAAGAGTGCATATATATATACAAAATACAAAAATGATATGATGGAGTAAGTAACATACTGGATTTGGAGGGCAAGTTAAGTGAGATTTGGGAATACTATGTTTTACTTCAAACCTCGGCTATTGACTTTCCCGTGGCATAGGAAGAGTTTGAGTAGTCCAGGTTTAGAGTCTGTTTGGTACTGCTGCAAGACTACAATCTTAGCCATAAAGCTTTTTAGTTATAGAGTATTTACGATTCTAAGTTTTATTAGATTAAAATTTAGCCTTTAGACATTTAGCAAAAAGGTTAAATACATTATTGGTCTAATATTTCGTGTGCAATTAATGTTTAACGTTTCAAATAGTATATCATTGGTCCTTATTATGACTTTTAGTCCCTAAGTGTGGATTAAAATTTAGCCTTTAGACATTTAGCAAAAAGGTTAGATACATTATTGGTTTAATATTTCGTGCGCAATTTATGTTTAACATTTCAAATAGTATATCATTGGCCCTTATTAGACTTTTAGTTCCTAAGTGTAAAAAACTGAGCGCAATTTGTCTTTAAAGTTTTAAAAAGTGAGTCGCACTTGGTCCCTAAATCCTTAAAGGCCAATAGCTCTCATTTTTAATCTCTAAAGTTGAAAAAAAAAAAAAAAAAAAAGGACCAATAAGGCTCACTTTTTAAAACTTTAGGGACTAAAAATGAGTGTTATTATTAGTTCCTAAATCACATTATTTTGGGACTGATAATGCTCACTTTTTAAAACTTTAAGGACCAATATAATTTACTTCTTGAAACTTTTGGGCCTAAAAATCACCATATGGACCAATAAAACACGCTTTTGAAATGCTAAGGACCAATTGCGCGTGTTGCAAAAATTAGGGACCAAACGTACAACCTATGAAAACATCATAAACCAACACTTTAGTTCAACCTTTAATGTTTTATTATTATTGTTTGTTGTTGTCGTCGTTGTTTATTCCACTAAATAATTTATACATGTTCAACAAATCACATGAAAAAAGAAGAGATGGAAATGTGGGTTCCAGTTAGTTCAACTGGTAAAATCTTTTGTTGTCGAGTAAGAGACCTGGGTTCGAATCATTTTGTATTGTAATATAAAAAAAAAAAGGACCAATAAGGTTTCTCATTTCGTTATGCATACAGATACGAGAAATATACACATAATTTATAAGGTAAATTGCACTACCCTCCCTCAAGGTATTAAAGAATGACATAAAACTGTCATAAGTCTTTTCGTTACTAATCTTAACAAAATATTCCGTTTTTAAAAAGATTCTATTTTTTTAAAAGACTCTCTTTCTCCTCTAGTAAGAGGTTTGGTAAAAGAAATATTTTTGAAAAATGGAATTTTCTGTCAAGATTAATGGAAAAACTCATAACAGTTTTATGTCAAACCTGAAGGGTATGATTGTTATTTCGGCTTAAGTTTGGGGTTTATTATCGTTTGGAAATACCTCAAGAGAGGGTAGTATAATTTACCCTAATTTATATGTGTATTCATATTCACATATCTAATTTTACTTTCTTTAAAATATATATATATATATATATATATATAAGTGGCGGCTCCAAGAATTTTTTCCAGGGGTTCATTAAAAAGCTTGACTATATAATATATTGATATCACCAAAAAAAAAAATACATTAAAAATACATTAAGTTTTACAATTTCCTTTTACGAGTTTTTATATTTTGAAATCGTTGCATGATACTTTCATTTTCAATACTATCAAAGATATCGCTTTAATTTCAATGTACATGCCCAAGCAATCATTCATTCACTGATCTCTCATTCGATTGCGTAGTTGATTCTTTGCATATTTCATTATTGAAAAAATTCTCTCTACTGTTGCAGTCGCGATAGAAATGGTCAAAACTAATTTCACAAGCAAATGGACTAATGGATATATGACATCCTTCTTTGTCTCTACCATCTTTCTAGCAAGATCACAAATTCCTTGAAGTTCTAAAAACACGTCATTGGAGTGCATATCAACAATGTAATTCTGCAGTTGAATGTCAAGTGCCATCAAATCTGTCCTAGAAAAATCAGATGGATAGAACTCTGTAAAATGTACCAACTTTTTCTTATTAAATGCACAAAATAAATTACTAGGATTCAAGCAAGCCATACAAAGTAGCAACTCGGCATTCCCCTCTCTAAAACGGTTATTGAGCTCTTGAAATTGCATATATATGACTGTGTAGAATAACTCTCATTCATCATCTCTCATCATTTGCAATTGTAATCCCCAAAATTATTTTTCATCAAAGTGTAGAGCAAAGGAAAATTTAAAAGGCAGAAACACGGTAAGTGGGTTTAGTATTAATTAATTTTTTTTAACCACTATTAAAGTGATTGGGCCATATGTATCAAACTAGGTTGGCTAATAGATTTTTGTTGTTATTTAGTTTAGTTATTATTTGTTATTTGAGCTTTTTTTTAGGGGTTTATTGGGTTAGATTTATTGGAATCTCAACTTAGTGTGTTCAAAATTTGGGATCTCAAAACCAGGGTGTTCAAAAAAAAAAAAATTGAGAGGGTTCAAGAATTTTTTTGAGGGTGTTCAAATATTTTTTAGAGGGTTTAAATACCTATAAAAAAAATTATTTAAAAAAAAAATCCTAAAAAAAGTTTTTTTTTTTTTTTTTTTTTTTTTTTTTTTTTTTTTTTTTTCAGGGTTCAATTGAATCCCCTGGGCTATAAGTGGCACCGCAAGTGTGTGTGTGTATATATATATATATATATATATATATATACATGCAAAATCTAGTCTAACATAGTCACTAGATGATATACAATAGCTGATGTACAATTAAGCTGCTTAACCATTCATCAACGTTAGCCCCATTACCCCAAAAAAAAACTCATAAGTAAATTTTGGGAGATAGTCTAGATACCTAATCGCTTAAAAAAAGGGTTTAATCTGTTAAAAAGTGTTGTAAATTTTATTACTTGGATAATGATATAAAAGTGGGTTAAAGTCTTGTAGACTTGCTCCACATTGAAAATATACAAAGCTTTGTGTGAGTTTATAAGGTAGCATAAACACTAACTATTAAGTCAATTAAGTGGTCCTATGGATATGTGACACCTCCTGATGTTTCCAACAGATGACATCTATTGTTCAAATCTCCTTTACTCCAACTATCGAAAAAAAAAAATGTACTTGTTATGTATAAATAGGACACCTCACAACACTTTGTAAAACATCCAAAAATATCACACAGTGAATTAAACCCTACCCTTCATCACTCTTCGTCTCTTTCAATCTCTTCTCAATTATATTTCTCTCCATCTTCATTTTATATTTGTATTAGATTTAGGTTTTCCACAAAATGAACTTTGCCCCAAATTTTAATTCATAAAACTTACAAACTCATGAACAAAAAACAAAAAATACATTCAATAATCATTATCACGTTAGTTCATAGAATAAAATTTAATCTTTTGATCCGTACGTAGATGTGAGATTTGGTGGAAATAGGAATATAGGATGCCCTTTTTTAGTAAACTGCATTCGTTTTGACTTTAGAGTTTAGCCAGCTAATCTACATTTATAGTATTGTTTGGTGGCGCCCCTTTCTTTATGATTTCGTTATCAAAAAGCAATTTGTTATAAGATTTACGAGTAAGAATTAGCTTTCTTTCATTATCAAAAAAAGATTTACGAGTAAGAATCGGTCCAGTTCTCTTGTGCACGAGTATTGGCCAAAATATTCATGTGTTGTGTTCTGTCCCCTCCAATGCACAAAAAAGAAAATGATCCTTTCTATTACAAATTTTTTTTATTTGATTTATTTTATGCTTCAGATTAAATATAACAGATTTAATAGTATAATATTATATTATTTTAAATTTTATACAGTATAACGGTGTGTATACTATTGAATCCAACAAATAAAATTTGAATAATGAAATAGACAAATTGAATGATTTTGAAATGAAGAGTATCTTTACTATCTTATTCTGAACAAAAGCACTATAGGCAAGCCAAACTCATGCCTGCCTTATTAATTGGGGTAGTAATCAGCCTTTCTATTTGGGTAGCCTTTCTTTTGTTCTTCTAATGTACTTTATTTGTAACTATAAAGAGTGAGGTTTTAAAAATCTTATCTAAGCAAATCAGCTAAATAAACTTCTCAAAAAAGTGAGGTTTTAGATTTGACATATTCTTAGGGAATTTGATGGAAATTTTTTTGTTGGACAGTTATATGTGAACGTTACCAATGAACACCTTCCGTACATACCATTTAAAATGTAGATATATAAGAATATATATATATATATATATATATATATATAATATATTAATATATGTGATTGGTAATGAATGTAATTGGTATACTTCAACAACATAATTATTAGCAACAAAAAAAAGAAAAGAAAAAAAAAAGGACTTCAACAACTTAAATACTACCAAATTAAATAATTTGGTGTCCTTAAACCCTATTCCTCCATCTTTTTGCCACAGTAAAATTTGCAGTACTTTTAACATTTCCTTATTTCAAATGACGTACTCATTTAATATCTCATAAAATAATTCAGTGTTATTGCGAAAAAGAACTAAAGCTTTATTAACTTCTAAAAACAATTTTAGAATAGATTGAAATCCTGGGAAAGATGGAAGTCTCAATTTGTATTAGAAATGGGCTAAATAAAATTAATATTTTTGGAGTCACATTTGTATTAGAAATGGACTAAACAAAATAAAAGTTTTAGGTGTTCCATTTCCAAGCGATAAAAGTTTAATAGGTAAAAGGATAAAATGGTGATCATCATGCCTCTTTAAGGGTGTGAGTTCGAACCCTCACACACACTTAGACTAAACTAATTAAAAATTTCTATCTCTACTCCAAAAGAGTTTCCTAAAAAAAAAACCAATCGATTGTCAATTGAGCTACAAGGCTCTTAACAATGTGTGCCGTTAATTATGTCTCATCAACAACCGCCAATCATGTTATTTGGGAGATGGTATTTCCTATGTCTGCGGTATGCAGCACGGCACTCACAAACAAGTGGGACCCACAACCTGTTAATTGGTTATATACTACTACTAATTTTATAAGTATACTTTCTTCTTCTTCTTCTTTTTTTTTTTTTTTTTTTTTTATTTTATAAGTATACTTAATTACTTATACTAGGTGGCATGATATTTTCCTTTATGTAGACCACAGAAAGTACAGGCTTTTGTGCCGCAGAGAAGTCATTCCCCTTTTGGCTCTATGTCCAGTTTCCTTGAAGTGTTCGATCAGCCAATCAGAGCATAACCATTTGGCATTATGATTTTTTATTTTTTCTTCGGGTGTTGAAGAAGAATTTTGAGTGATGGTGTTTATAAATTAGACATATTTCCTGAAAATACATTTGGAAAAATTTCTCGACTCTATCATGTCATTGACGATTTAAATGATTATCAATGTGTACTTTTGGCATTATAATGAGAGTGCTATTTAATTTTGGATGAGCACTGTAACTATAATGTATTTTGGCTAATATCTTGCTAGTCCAATGTGGATCATTTATTGAGTGGTTTTTTTTTTTTTTGGTTGGAAAATTTAGTTGGACTAGCCAATTGTCTTGTCTAATGCTAATGCTCTTAAGAGCACATTTGGTACACCGTACACTGTAATAGGTCCTATAATGTAATAGTTATTCATAAGCAATAACTATTTGATTGTTTGGTTACGCTTTCATTATAACTATTTGATTGTTTGGTTACGCTTTCATTATAGGGAATTGTTATTCCTTAGGAATGACTATACTTTAAAATAAGGAATAAATATTCTTTATCAAAATGGCCGTAATAGCTATTCCTTAGATCATGTAATAGCTAAAAAAAAATTAAAAAATTCCAAAAATAGTTGACCATAGTTGACTCACTTTTTTTTTTTTTTAAATCTCTCTCTCTCTCTCTCTCTCTCTCTCTCTCTCAAAATCCAAGTCTCTAAATAAAATTATTAATACTTGTATAATAAGCAATACTCGTATATTAATCATGTTGTAGTAATATATATAATACATATTCAAGATTCTATTCATGTGTAATCACCAAACAGATGAATGGTAATAGTTATTGCATTACAACTTTTATTATTATTTATAATACTGATTCCTATCACAGTGTAATAACTATTACAGTGTACCAAACATTCCCTGTGATCTTTTAACTTTCAAAATAGCTTAGACACCATTTGGCATTATGATGAGAGTCTATTAGTGATGCCTTTTTACATTATTAGGTTTTCATGTTGGTTTAAGGGTGAGTTTGGTAAAACTGTTTGAAAATTGGATTTTTGGAAAAGAAAAAAAAATGGTTTTAATAATTGCTTAATGAAAATGGATTGTTTGAAAAAAGCATGTTTGGTAAAACCTATTAAAAAGTTTGATTTCAATAATCTAAGTGTTTGTTAGCACCTGTCAAAATTGTTGTTTGAGGTGTAAATTATCAAAAAGGACAATATCATATAAGGGAGTTATTTTGTACTTGTTTTGGTTTTATTTTACCTAGTAATAAAAATCATAATAATATATATTTGGATGGTTTTCCTTCAGAGTATTAATAATAATTATTATGATTATTAGTATTAATAATAATACAAAATTTATTTCAAGAAGAGATTCTTCTGTAAAAGCAGAACTTCCTTTTCTTCTGAGAGAGCATACATATTTTCTTGTTTTCTTGTTAAAAAAAAAAAAATCTGTGTATTTTGTCGTTCGAGTATATAGGTAAAATAGAGATTTGAAGAAAAAGTTAAAAAATTTAGGGATAAATGGTATAAATCCCAACATTTTTTTTTTTTTTTTTTTGATATATGATAGAAATTCTAATCTAAACTCACACACACGTATATTTGAACCTATGGCGTCCGCTCATGATGGTTGCTCTTACCATCAGGCCAAGACACCAATTGGTTTTTGGTGTAGGCGGGATTTGAACCCAGGTCCCTTACTCGACAACAAGAGACTTTACCAGTTGAGCTAACTGGAACTAGGGATGGCAACGGGGCGGATCGGGACCGGATCATGGGTGACCCGAACCCGCCCCGCCCCGGTGGTCGGGGCAACCTACCCCGCCCCGTCCCCGAACCGCCCCGCCCCGCCTTGCCCCGCCCCGCCCCGAATTTAAAAAAAAAAACTTATACTTCTCAATTAAAATAAAACCTAAACCTCAAAAATTCAACTAACATAGATTCTCTTTAATAAACATAAACAAATATTCTTTGTTTTGAATTGGTTTTACCTAAAATGTTATGATCACATAATAATAAAAACTAATATTTTTGTAATATTATTAAAAGTAGGTGCGGGTCGGGGCGGGTCGGGCTAATCGGGGCGGGGCGGGTCGGGTCAATGCCAATACCCATTACCGCCCCGCCCCGGTGATCGGGGCAAAAGTCTTGCCCCGTTCCCGCCCCGCCACCTCTACGGGGCGGGTAAAATCCGTGCGGGGCGGGGCGGTTCGGGGCGGGGCGGGTCGGGTCGGTGCAAAATTGCCATCCCTAACTGGAACCCACGTATAAATCCCAACATTCAGACTCACATTAAAACTCAAATGTGGGCAAAAGTGCAGTTCGAAAATGGACCGCCATTACGCCAATGCCTATATATTGTTTTTAATCCTCAAAAAGCGTGTTCCATAAGCTTGCCAAACGATTAAAAAAGAGAGGCATGGTTCCATTAAGCACGATTTGGTAGCCCATGCCTACCAAACGGGAATCTAATTAGGATTTGATCAATGCTAGAGATAGAGCATTGTTTTGTGTTTCACAACCTTTTTTTATTTTTTATTTTATTTTTATAATTCGATAATTAAGGGAGGTGATATTTAAAACTTGGCTATCTCCTTTAAAGAATACTAAGAGGTACCAACCAGTTGAGTTTCAAAACTCTTGACCTATTTCATAAGTTTTTAATATGTTAAGTTGTGTTAATTTTACATGTGTCACTATTAATATTTAACACCACCTTTATTACGCAGAATATGTCACATCAAGAGTATGAAAAGCGCTACCCTTAGTTATACCACTCTAAATACTAATTAAAGTGTATAACATCTATGTACTCTACCAACTTTGTAACTCAAAATAATTTTAGTTTGTTGTGGTTAGAGAATAAAAGAGCCCTATGCTCTAACCTATCATCATGAACACAGAAAAGGATTCCACTTCCTATGTTGAAAATGAAAATCAGGTAAGATGAAAGTCATGATTCATGAAACCCTTCATTTAAAATCATTTTTTACTTTTACCCCATTTAAAAATCAAACTTTTTGCCCCAACAACCTTCCAAATTAGGAATAAACCTTTTATGTAAGCATGCACGTAATTAAAAAGTCAAAACACGTAGTTAATAGCTCAACCAAACATATTTTCCGACCATATTTGCTGTTGATTTCTTGCAACTCGAAAGGAATGCCACCCTAAGTCAAAACACGTAATCAATAGCTCAACCAAACATATTGTCTTACCATATTTGCTGTAGATTAGACCTGAACATTTGCATAGAAGCCATATCGACCATAAAGACATAAACCATCCTCCTCTCCTCTTAAAAGCATGAACCATCCAACTGTCATATTAAACATGAAAGACACAACTTCAATTAGAGAAAAAAAAAAAAAAAAAAAAATGAAAGATACAACTTCTTTTTGAGCAATGTTAGGGACACTATTTTTTCACAACATTTTTTTACAACTTGTCAAGATAACAAATTGTGATTGAAACAATATTATTTTCACATAAATCCATTATTGACACTACTTTTTCTATGCACCAATCATAATAGGTTACGTCAATAATTATGAAAACTTTTCTGTGTGATTGAAACGACATTATTTTCACATGAATCCATTATTAACACTATTTTTTCTATACACCAATCATAATAGGTCATGTTAATAATTATAAAAACTTTTGTGTGCTTAAACTTATTAATTATTTTTATACTGTACATTTATAACTCATATTTATGCCCTTATCATATACTAGTAATTAAAATCTTAAAAAAAAAAAAAAAACTCTTTCGCTCATATTTTTTTTAGACCCATCTTAAATAATAAATATTTAAAAGAATAATAAGAATGGGCTTAAAAAAAATACAGGCCTGTTAGCTTTACTGTTACATCTAGCCCATCACAACCATTAGAAAGATTCAATTCATAAATATTTGGACCTCATAAATCGGAAGATAATGGGTCTCTACAAGTCCAGTTGTATTCTCAAATTTCAAAATGATTCCGGCCGTTGTTCTCAATTTCTAACGTTCATATATTCGATTTTGAGTTTCCTTATATAATTTTTATTTATTTTTAATTTTATTTCATGGTTTAAACTTTAAAGCTCATTTATCAATTACTAGTTTTAAAAGCTTTGCTTATTAGCGTTAAACAGAGACCCAGTCACCCAGATTAGACCAAGAAACAAACCCATCAATGGCGGTCTCTGAGCAATCCAAAGAAAATCAATTTGAAGAAGAGGAAGTGTATTGTGAAAGTGAAGGATCCCATTCAGATTACGATTCTGATGGCTCGGATAAAGACCCAACTTACAGCATTCTTGAAGAAACCAAGGCCAAGTTCTCTAACCTTTCAATCAAAAACAACAAGAAATCAAAGGCTCGGTTTGTATCTCACCCTCTTTTTTTTTTTTTAATTTATTTTCATGTTAATGGGTTTTTTAGATTCTGATTTATCATTTCTGATCTGGGTTTTAAAAAAATTGAGTTTTTGTTGTATATGCAGGATTGTTGAAAATAAGGATATGGGTAGTGAGGGAGATTCACAAGAGGTGGAGGTGGTGGTGCCAGAACTTGATGAGAAAGACATGAAAAGCTTTGAGAAAGTGCAAAAGATCATTGAAGGTTTAGTCCACTAATTTGATTTTTTATGCCAATTTATTTTGTTCTTGGAAATGATGAAGAATAAGAAGGGAAAAAAATGTTCAAGAAATTTTATTTTATTTTGGACAAATTAAAATGAGCCTTTGTGGTTGGGGATTAAAATACAATTGATAGGATTCTTGAAATATATGGTATTAATATTTGATAGAGTTGAAGGAAGCCTTAATGCGTGCATATGCCTCTGTGTGACTGTGTGCGTATTGGATAGTTTCATGTATATGGATGGTACTTTTAATCTATAGTAATGTTGAGGAAAATAAAACAAGAAAAAGTTTAAATTTGAAGAAGCTATCATAGAAATACTAAAGAGGATAATCATTTATTTTGATGTTATTTGTTGATATATGGAATTGATTTTTCTGTCATTATGTTGTGGCAGAATGCCTGCTAGAGAAGTTGTAATATATTAGGTTATTATAGTACAATAGAGCTTGTTGCTGAAATATATAAGGCTTCACAGGATTGAGGAAGAAATAACAATATTGTTGAGATGTACAAGAATAAGGGAAAGTCAATTTTAGACAGGTCAAACCACAGAATGCAGAACATGATGATGAATTATTTGCAAGTATTTTCCTTTTTGATATATAAAATTTTTTTTCGTCGTTTATTGTTTGGTTGCAGCTGGCCAGCTAGAGAAACTGAAGGTGGACCAGTGCAAGGTTTATTTGAGGAAGAATGGATTGAGATTGACTGGCAATAAAGATACACTCATTCAGCGCATTAAGGAGCATCTAGAGTAAGCTCATATTCTTTAGAAGTGGCAATGATTTTGAAGAACAATAGGGCTTCTCATAATCTTTAATGTTTATTTTCCAGGATTTTAAATGGTGGAGGGGAGATGAAATACCCAGCCTCTAGCTTTGTGTTGAATTGTAAAGGTGCACATGTTAATTCAAATGCTCATGGATGTTTATTTGTTTTTGGTGCTATGACTCTTTCAAAAGATAAACAGAAGACTACATATGTCACAATCCGGGGCCAAGCAATCCTGAGTGGATCATTCCTCAATAAAACCACAATAAGGAGCTAGACAATCCACACAAAGATTTGCCTCCCTGAGAAATGGCAAACTGTAGTAGTTTCAATAATGCACATGTAAAAACACACGTAGACACACACTCACACACACACAGCTATTACCCACATTGAATTTCTAGTGCACATATTATCACCCTGTTTTTACAATTACACACCTTCACCATATGATACTATTCATTTCTTATAAAAATATGTGCGCGTATTAAGTTGAAGCAGATGGAGTTATTAATTCATGCATTAAGCACTGGCTTGGACAGCTAAGATACTTCTTTTTAATCATCCTGTTGAATATTTAGCGTACTGCTTAGATGGTGCACATTTCATTACTCTCATTAAATCATGCAGATTGGCCCCTTACTATAAATATAATCTCCTTTATTTCTTATATGTTATGTCTCAAATTTCTTTATCAAGCCTAGAGTGTTTAGGTTTGTGATCATTGATTCGTGTTGTTCAAATAAATTTGTTTTCTTTCATGTTTATAATTTGAAAGATAAATGGGCATTTTTGCAGGTGATGCATGCACTGGTGATGTTGTTATGTTTGAGCAAAATGTTTATGAAATGTAAGAATTTGTTTTACACTTTATATTTTAGTGAATGATTTACCTTGCCTTCTTCATTTTACAAGGGGAAAAGATTTAGAAGTAGTACTTGATGTAACCATTTACACAGCCATGTACTGTGCACACATAATGTGTATTCATTTAAACATTGCTGTCCAATTGATTGCTCACTTCACAATTCTTTGTAATTATTCCCGTTATGATTTTCAGTCAAGAGGGGCTATGGTTGATAAAATTGATCATGATGCTTACTGGAATATGATACTAACACTCACATTACTCTATCAATTTTTCTTTTTTTCTGATGTTTGAATTAAATACCTCTTCCATTTCTCAATTGGAAATCTCAGGTTTAATATAGCATCCCGAAGTGCCAGTGGTCCTCCTTGCGGCAAAAGGATTGTTGCAGGCCGTATTGTGAAAGAGAGCTATGGTGCTGCCAAGCAACAGCATACTTTTACTGTGAGTCAAAAATCTATGATCCTTATAGTATAATACTGATAAAGTGCATATACATTTAATGCATGGTTAGTTTGTAAATTTAAATGGCTCTATGTCATGGATTGACCTCATTGAATTATATAAAACTCATTGAATTATATAAAACTCAGGTCCAATGAGAACATATATGTTTCTACGCTTCATTTCTGTATAACATGCAGTTTTCTGGCTATTCTAACCAGATAGAAGTACTCTGGAGCAAGGGGGAGAAACCACTCCCTCCACTTCATCCCCTCCTAATTAAGGGTCGAAACCTTTACCGACTAAAGACATTGAGACAGGTTTGTAACATAAAAAACAAATTTTCTTTTTCTCAGTCATCTGTTAATTGCATAGAGTTAATTAATTGAGTTGTTGTCAACTTCAGAGATGGGAAGATGAAGGAAAGAGACAGAAAGTTTTGATGGACAAGCACTCTAGGGGGTCTCTTGCAAGGTCTGATAGAGAAGCACGAGTCCAAGAGAAGGAAAATAGGAAAATGCTCAAGGCGAATAGGTACTACTCTCTTCGAATTACATACTGGGAGAATGTTATTTGTCTTTTATTAGTATCAAATCTGATAGAGGTTACAGAATCATTTTGGTTATACTTGCATTAGTACATGCTTATATTCTCTGTGTGTACTTCAGGATCTCAAAAAAGGAGGAGCCAAAAAGGAACCAACCTCAGTTCAATTCAATCTCAACTGCAAAATCTACAATCCAACCACCACAGTCAGGTTTATTGGTCAATTCAAGGCAACCAACATTTCAACCTTCACAGTCAGGCCCATCGATTAATTCAAGAAAACCAACAATTTCCCAGCAACAGTTTGGTGCACCCCTTGATCCAGGAAAACTAGCAATGAGGCCTCAGCAGTTGGGATCATTTACTCATTTAGGAAAGCCAATTGAGCAAGCTCAACAAGCAGGTTTATCCTCTGAACCAAGAAAAGTGGCAACTCAACCACAGCAGCAAACTAATACGACAAAAAGTGACTATCACCATCAACCTTTACAAAACTTTGTTGTTGAGTGTAAGCGTGCAAGTAATATTGAAAGAATGTACAATGGCCATCAAGCTCATATTCAAAGAAAAGACTATCAAGCTCATATTAACAAATATCCAAATACTAGTGGGACAAAAGGATTATCAGAGAGTACTTATCATAGGCAGCCATTGACAAGCATGAATCACTTTCCACCATTGACAAGCATGAACCACTTTCCACCATCGAGCCCACCACAAAGGCAAGGCCATAGGCAACAACAGCTGTGCAAATATTATGCTCAAGGGAGGTGCTATTTTGGAGATAGTTGCAAATTTTTGCATGAACTAAGAAGAGAATCTGGCCAGAGGAGGGAAGATAGGTGGCCTCGTGACCAGCGTAATTTAGGAAGGTTCCAATCTTGACAAAGTTTGGTTAAAGATTATATAGAAACTCTTTTGCCTAGTTTTGTTCAGTGCTTTCTTTTGACAAGTTTTGTTCAATGCATTCTTTTGTTTTTGCTAAAAATTATTGATGGACATCAGGAATATATGCGCTTAAAAATGTTCTCATTTCCATGCTGTTTGTTTATTGCCATTACATGTCATGTAGGTATCCACAAAACTTTTGGCTTATATATATTACCACTGGCAATTTGACGTATTATTAACTTTAGGCTACTGCTATTCTCTGTGCTGGTGTAGTGTAGGGTGTAGCCAATACAAAAGTCATATTATTAACATGAGAAGGGAATCACATTACCACTTTGTTCTTTGTTGGCTAATAGAAAACGTACTTTCTTGTCTCAAACCATGTGAGTTATCTCTAGCATCTTGGTTAACTTCATAGTTGTAAATTCTAGGGCATATCTAATTGTAAAGGTCATCCACAAGAAAAACGATCAAGAGAAATTGGCAGCTGAGTCATGGACAGACCTAAATTAGGTAGATATGTTTCTCTCACAATTTAACCCCAATTTAGAGCGGGGGTACTAGGCATATAATTTTGTCCAATTGGGAGTAAATCGTTAGAATTGAAAGTTTTGGGGACATTGAAAAATGGGTGAGAGATTAGAGTGGAAAAATATAATTTTCCCAAAAATTTAATTACATTTTGAGATGAAAATTACTAAGATATCATCATCATCGAATAGGTTTACTCTATATTATAAATACAAGGCATTTAATACAGAAATATGAGTCTGGTTGACGAGCTAAATTGGGTATTTACTACATATTACACAATGTTTTCAAAATAAAGAAATTTTAAAATTAAAATGACAAGAAGACAATTTTTTAAAATATTTTAATTATTTTTATATTAAAAGTTTACTATTTCCCGGGTAAAAAAAAAAAATTGTGTAAGAATTTTTGTATCGTAATTTTAAAGAATATTTAAATTAAATAGAAGAATAAAGAAATAATATTAAAATGAAAAAAATAAATATATATATAAAATTTATTAAAATAAAGGGTAAAACTTAGGTACAGTTCCTTATATTAGGTACATTAAGTTCTCTAATTGAATTCAAATACATGACTGCATTAACTAATGAAACACAAACAATATTATCTTTTCCAAAAATATTTAAATTCAATAAATTTGAATTCAATTAAGAATCTAACGTATTTGATCCAAAAAACTGTACCTGAGTTTTACTCAATAAAGTACTTATCTATTAAAAGTGGCTTTTTCTATTTAAGTGGCTTTTTCTGATTGAGTTATACAAAGGTCGGGAAAAATAGCTACAAGAAGAAGATCGAAAGTTTCAAGCAGATCAGCATCACTAGATGAAAGCAGGGTAGAGTGAGGGAGAATATAAATAGATATAGACCAATGGGATTTGGGGTGATCACCAAAGCGAACTGTTACACCAGTGCATTGTCCTCTTGTCTTAGTTGAATGTATCTGGCGAATTGTAACGGTAAGATATGTTAGAAAAGGTTAAGTAATTGAAGAAAAGAGATGATTAAGGAAGATAAAGGGTTTGGAAATGAAGGATCCGAAGAGCTTATTGGGTTTTGAAGGGAAGAGAGAGGTGAGAGAAAAAAAAATGAAGAGTTGATATGAGAGAATAATAACTCTGGCATGAGTGGGCATCTGATCATACTAACTTTGCAGAGATTTTAATACAGGCCACCTACTTTCTCCTGAGCATTCCCACTTTGTAATTGCACCGTACATTTCAAGTTTTCAACGTCCCAGACCAGGTTCTCTCACCAAGTCCCTATTTATAATCTCAAGTCTCAACCACCCAATCTTTCCACTCGCTCAAACAATTTCCATTTTCCACTTTCTCTCAATGACTTAGGTTTTTTTTTTTTATATAGCAGAAGCCGTCTTTGTTTCTATAATCCGAATGGAATTCCTACGCGGCCTCTCAATCTCCCGAGGAGAGCTCCAGAGTGTAAGCCTCTGAGTTCTCAAAGAGCTGTTGTTATTAGTTTCTCTTTTTGAAGTACTATAACTATGTAAATTCATTGATGTGTGCGTGCGTGAGTCATTAAACTAAGGAAATAGTTTATCTCCTACTTACTGTGTAGCAAGTAAATAAACTATTTACGTGTATTTTTAGTCATATGACGTTTTTAATGAGTCATGTGATTTTTTAAAATATATATGTGAATGGTCTATTTATTTGTCACGTGGTAGGGTTGAAGGAGGGTTCTTCCAAACCGGGTTGGAGGAAAACTTTGTCCTTAAACTAATAAACTGATATGCGATTATTGTGGTTTTGGGAACGGTGGGGTTTCCTATTTTTTTATCATGTTGGTGTATCAGTGTATGAAATGAAACTATGAATAGAGGTGGATTTGGTGTTTGGTGTTCGGAATCAGTGAGGCATGGTGGGTTACTGGGTTTACTTAATTTTGCATTATGTTTTGTAAGTATGGACGAAGCAAAACTTTTTAGCATTATGTTTCGTAAGTATGGACGAAGCAAAACTTTTTAAAAACTATATATATGGCTAAACATTTGAGTTTGATTTATTCTGTTTTTTTTTTCTTTCCCTTTAATATGATGATGATGATCATTATTATTTTGTGTAGTCAGCTGCGAATTTTGATTTTGGTAGAAGAAAATAGCTGAGTTATAAATTGGGTCTCAGTTTTAATCTTGAAGTTTTTTTTTACCTAGTTGTTGTCTGAGTTTTAAGTTCTGGTCTTTAAAGATTGGAGAACAATGTTAACTTTGGGTAACACCCAATCATGTGCAAATTTTGCATCTTCATTTCTAACCAGATTTTCATTTTTGAAATAAAAGATGGAGCCACAGAGATGATATCGGTATTTTTGGGTAGTGATATCATATGACACATTTGAGTAATACCAAAATAATTAGTGCGCGGCTCTTTTTTATTGTTTTTCTTTCTAAACATTAGTCTTGAAAAGGAAAAAAAATAAGAAAGAAAAGAAAAGCGTAAATAGAAAATGTAAATAATTTTTTTTTTGCGTTTTAACTTTTTAAACTAAGAAAAGATTACCAATAACTTTTTAGTGATTTCCTTTCAATGGGGGTTTATATCTCGGGGTTACATTCACTTAGAAAAAGAAAAAAAAAAAAACTTACACGAATTTTAATCATGCCTTAATTGCTGCAATATTGAGTTTTATTTCAATTTGTCACATATTTATCCCATCTATACATTTTTTGTGCTCTTTTTTTTTTGGGTACTCAAATAATCACAGATTAGAAACAATAGCTAATCTATCCTATAACAAATTGAATAAAAATGACTTTTTTCTTTCTTAGGAAAATTTAACACAGAGAACAAAAATTTTTTATTCCTCTGCCTCTCAGGATTGGTTTATTGATGTCCTAAATCTAAGAGGGATAATTCCAATATGGATGAAATATAATTTATGCTTAACACTTCCCCCCAAAATATATATTAAACATATACTTACCACGTAACAATGTATAAAAATAAAAAGTTCAAACTAAATTTTATATGCTTGTGGGCATTTTTGGTTGCATGCAAACATGGTAAAATATACCCATTTATTCTAAACGGGAATGAACTCACACCCTCACAGGAGGACTCGGAAAGAATTTGTGCGGTATCATGCACCGCACATAGACCTGGAAAACGGGTCGGGTCAATCAGGTTCGGGTTCGACCCATATGGATTCGGGTCACAAAACGGGTTGTCCTAAATGGGTTGCACAACCTATGACCCTTACCTGGTCTTTTAAGGGTCGGGTCAAAACCGGGTTGACCCGTATTTTTACACATGAAAATATATATATATATATAAAATGAAAATAAACTTGATCCTATAGTCCAAAATTATCATTTAGTTTTCTTTGTCTTCCTTTCAATACAAATAAGAGAACACATAAACAAAAACACTCACAAATAAAAGAATATGGGAAAAAAAAAAACTAGATGTCATGCATAGACCATATCAAATTATCAACCTCCTTAGATGTACTTAGTCGAAAATTATGAAATTAAATTCAATTACCTATCAAGATGACTGTATATATAAAGTTTCAAGAATAAAACATAATATGTTAGGTAAAGAAAAATAAGTAAATAAATTAATATGAATTGAACCTCAATCTATTCGAAGTTGGTAGTAGTTCTAGTAGTGAAAATATTTATACTTGAAAATTGCACCTCAAGTTGGTGAGTAATTTCATTAATATTTTCATTTACAATACAAAGTTTTAATATAACTTTAGTATACAATGTAAATGGGTCAATAAATATTTAAAAATTAATAAATATGGCTATTCTATTAATGGATTAGATATTATCTTCAAATCCATTTAATTAACTTTAAGTGCAAATCAAAGTTTCTACACTTTTTGGCCAAAGACAAGATTGATACTAAGAATTTTACCTCCAATGCAAAAAAGTTGATTCAGAAGTAAACGCAGTTATAGTAATACTCAAAAGAGCGTGTGCCATTAAATAAAACTAAGAAAATAGATTGCAATTCTCTTTCTACCAAGAGAGAATATCCAATTTTGTGTGTTGCTTTTGGTTAAGTCTAGGCTATTTCAAATACAAATTTAATTTAAGAATTGTTTTTTTAATTGGTATTATGTGAACTTTTATAATAGTCAAATTTCAAATCATTCAAAAAACAAAACACTCATAATACTTTAATTCCCAACATAATAATATAGACTCAGAAAGCCAAAAAAAAAAAAGAGCAAAAACACGAGGAAAAAAAAAAAAAATCCTTTGAAAAACGGGTCGACCCATGTGACCCGCGGGTTGACCCAACCCTACCTGCCATTTTGTGGGTTAGGTACGGGTTTGCATCATCTTTGTTCCCGGGTCAAAAAATCCCTATCCATACCCATATTTTTCCTTCGGGTTCGGGTCAAAAAATGGGTTCGGATCAAATTTTGTCAGGTCTAATCGCACAAAAGTATAGTGGTAGACACCACCAACCAAGAAGCACCATCGAACTTTTTAACTACAGGCGTTATTCTTTGTGTATGGTGGTTGAACGATCATTTGTGCTGTGTTTGGATGAAGAAATTATTAAATACACAGAATTTTATAAATGATGGGATTTACATCCCCATCATTTAAAATCCCATCATTTTCAAATTTTCTTATTTGGTTATAATCTTTGTAAAAAAATTAAAATGATAGGAATTATGATTCTTGAAGTTTGGTTATAATTAGAATTTGTAAAATTCTGGAATGTTGGTGAATCCGTTAAAAATATTATATTAAATAAATGGTTTTCATGGTGTAAGATTAGGTATTCTTATGACAAGTTGATTCTTTTGTTTTTTTATTAACATATACAAGTCCATTGAAGCTTAGCTTTTTCCTTAAGGTTGGAGAAATTTTGACATCCTGAGATAGCAAGCAAATTGACAAATCAAAAGTTATCACTACTCACTGGGCTTGAACGAAAACATAAAAAGCAAACACAACAGATAAAGAAAAAAGAAAGCAACAATGGTTGTAGACTGAAAAATGGCTATGAGAAAAACAAAAAATGAAAAGGAAGGAAAGAGAAATCTTATGTGGAATCTGAGGATGGTGAGATGAATCTGAATATGAAGAGAAGAAAAGGAATCTGAAGATGGTTGAGAGTTAAGAGTTAAGACAAATTTGAATATAAAGAGAAGGAAAAATGAAAGGAGAGAGAGAAATAGAAAAACATAAAATCTCGCCCTAGATGGAAATATGAAATTCTATGTGTTTAGATGGGATTTTGAGCCGGTATTTGTGGGTTACAAATCCCAGCAGTAAATCCCACATGGAAATTGAGAATTTCCATTTTTGTGCTGCCAAACCGGGTAATTGATAAATCCTGCCCCTCAAATTCCGGTTCCTCTCCAAATGATGGCTCCAAATTCTTTACCCAAACACACCATTGAGGTATTGAAAGCACGATTTTCTATATTCAATCATATGCTTAATTACTCTGTAGCAAGATAAATGATGATAGTTATCGTTTGTTGTATAATTCATAATTTTATATGTGTACATCAGCGGGATGATAAACTCTTTTAAGAGTGGGAAAATAGGGACCTCCCAACAAATGACGACAGTGGTATTTATGAACCATAAGATATGAATGAGTATCGACTAAGACAAGTAGAAGTTGTTAGTGAAAATGCACAAAGGGAAATGAGAAATTTGCGTGAAGGAATCACCACGGCTATGTGGGTGGGTCGTTGAACTTATATTTGGCTAAATTAATGAACTTATATTTAGTTATGTAATGAACTTATATTTGGCTTACGTATTTGGCTAAATTCATGAACTTATATTTGGTTATGTAATGAACTTATATTTGGCTTACGTATTTGGCTAAATTCATGAACTTGACTTATGTATTTGATATATGTAATGGGTTTGGCTTATGTATTTGATATATGTTGTTAGCAAAAGTCATTTATGTAAAGGTTGAATTTGGTAAAAATGCTTATGGGTTTTGCTTCTGATTTTATCAAGACAATAGTTATACAATATCTAAGATCAATAGAAACTATTGAATCGCAAAGTGGTTCCAAGTTTACCAAAATTGCAATACAAATCTTACAAATAGTGTTTTCCAAAGTAGGGTACAAATAATACAAGAATTAACATACATCTAGAGAAAAAATAAAAATGAAAGTGCAATGCACAAGAGGACTACAAGTCCAACAAGGATCAACCTCTTTAGCAACTCGACATAGTCAACAATGGGTTGGAACATGGTTTGGAATTTCCTTAACTCGGCCCGCAATTCATGCAATTCTAGTAAGATAGAGTCAGATGCATCACCCGTTGATGACGACACATATTACTCATTAATTGGCAAACACCATCCAATCCACCCACTGCATCCATCAGCACAAGCGTAGTACAACTTATTCTTGTTATTCGCATATTCAAATATTTTGATGATCGCTTTTTGTCCACAAAGACATCTCTTATTTACATATTTCAGGTCAATACCAGCGCTGTAATTATTACTTGAGTGTGACATCTATTACCAATTAAACAAGTATGAACATGGTTAAAATAGATACATTAACAACAACAACAACAGTACAACATGATTAATACACTAGATGAAAAACTAAAAATTCCAACAATCACTTGAATAGATAATTTGGTACTTGGAAAGAATGTATGATCATTTTTTGATAAGTAGAAAAGAGTTAACTTATACACCACAGACCATGGCAATCCTGGGTACCCAATGGCATAGGGTAGGACACCACAAACATGGTATTACAATTACAAGAAGCTAGATCAAGTTCACAAAATCACAATTACAAAATCAAGTCCACAATGAAAGATATGGGGTGGAGGATGGTTTCTTATGCATACCAGATAGTAATTAAAATACATGCTACTTAATTGTGGATATTATTATTATGAAAGATAAGACTCTAGTGCTACAAATGGCTTTGTGGCCTTGACATATTTCACAAACATCTCATTTCTAATTGGTAATAGAGCCTCATAAGAGTATATCACCGAAGAAGAGCTAACCAAACCAAATTTCTAACCTGACTAGACGACATTGACAATGCTAAACTAAATTAAAGAAAGAATTGGTGGAATTATGAATCCAGCTTATTTATTTTGACCTATTTATCGTAGAAATTAAAAATAAACTAAAAAAAATGGAAACCCATGATAACATTCGATCATAATAACTAATTTCTTCGTTTTTGGTACAAATACATAATTAGATAGCCTAATTCATGGCCTTTAATCTAAGTAATTTGGCTTAACATGCTCCCCCCCTAACATTTCCCATTTTTCTTTTGGTCTAAAAAACATGCAAACAATTCAACTCCCCGCCCGCGTTTTCTTTTGGTCTAAAAAACATGCAAACAATTCAACAAGTAAATTCAAGACATACATGCGGCGATTTGTGGGTATGGGTTGTTGTGGGTGAAGAGGGAGAGTTGAGAGGTTTTTGTTAAATAGAGATAGACTGAATGTTTTGTATATAAAAGGGGTGAAAATCCTCTACAATTGTTATATATGCAACCAAGACTAAAAAACAAAACTATGTACCAAATAGAAAAATTTATTTAAATAATGTTTCAAATTGTGACTTCAAAACTATGTACTAAACATAAATTTTTTTTACAATCTCTGGAATTCAAATAAGGATTAAAGTTCCAACTTGAATACTAAAAAAGTCACAAAACCAAAACAGAAAACGAAAACACATACCAAACAGCCCTAAGCCTTTGAGTTCTCAAATAGCTCTTGTTATTATTTTTTTTTCTTTCCTCTTTTTGAATACTATGTAAATTTATTTATGTGTGAGGGCCCGCTCTTGGGTAGGCCCGGCAAACCCCTGGGCCTGGGCACACCCTAATGGGGCAACCCAAAAAAAAATAAAATAAATATTAGCTTACATATCAAAAAAAAAAAAAAACTTTTAAGGCAACAATTTTTAGACCAAAGATATGGATTATGGACCAATTAATCTAAAGATCACCCAAAAAAAAAAATAAAAAAAAATAAAACCAAAGCAAAGATGGGCAAACAATTCTTTCATCAACACATATGGATCAACAGATCTGGAGCACTCTCAAAATTTTCAAATAAGCAAATTATAAAAATAAAACCAAAACAAACAAATAAAAATCTCGGCAACACATAACTGGTCTCAACTCTCAAAACACAAAGCAAAAAGCAAAACAAATCCCTAACCCATCTACTGCTTTAGCTAGATCTGATGTCAGTTTCGCCATCGACACCGAGCCACATGACCCACACCCACTGTGACTGGACGACTTTCGTGAAAACGTGACTCCGCAGCCTAGACCTGACTTTGTCGCTTGGTCTGGACTATTATCTACTCGCTAGTCGCTCAGCCCGCCGCCTGGTATTTCTCTATATCTGTCTCTCATTTTTTCTGCACACATAAATATTACAGATTTGATAGTGTACAGACTGCCAATTTTAAATGACGTGACAGATTGTAAACTGTTAGATTCAAGAAATAAAATTTGAATCATGAAATGGACATATGGAGAGATTTTCAAATTCCATGGCTAATGGCATAAAGTTTTGATTTTGCACCTCCGGTCATTAAAATAGAAAAGGATCTTCTTCATTTGGAATGAAATGGAAAGAGTCCATTTCATGATTGAGATTAAATATTACAGATCTAATAATGTACAGATGGAAAGACAACGTTACCAAATCCTAATACGAAAGAGAGAAGAAAAAAAAGGAATTTAAAAGTTTCTCATGCCAACCTACTACAAAAATTAGCTACAGGAAGGATGATGACCCAGAATGTCCTAATATAATATATGCAATTTAATGAACAAAAGCCCTTGTGGCCTAATGACGCAGTACAGAAAACGTGAAAGGGCTAGATTTCATTATAGCTAAACCCAAACCCTTAAATCTATAAGGGGCCTCTTGAATCCACACGGAAGAACTTTGGAATCCATCAGAAATAAAGAAAACCTCAATTTTATTGAAAGATAATTGTTATTTTCGTTTTACATATTGTCAGCCTATTTAAAGGCTCCATAAAACCTATTTTCCAAGTAAGAATATTCCTAAACATATTCTAATTGATACAGTACCATAACAAGACTCTAATTTGACTAGAAAAGTCATAAAAACACCTAAAATTAAGGAAATAAAATCATAACTCCTAAAATAACGAAAATTATATAAAATATTAAAAATCATTCACAATCATGAGATCCCTTGGCTTCTTGTTCTTTCTTTGGGTTTGAACCATGGGCAAAGCTATGTATCTTTTATGATCCGAGTGTTTAAACTTTAAAGTTCAATGCTATTGCTAGGTGGGTTTCTCTCATTTCATTGTTAGACTTTCATGAGTTGTATTAAATTATCTTCGATGTGTGTATTTGACTCGCCAATGTTTTAAAAATGGTGAATTCATTAGGTCTTAGGTGAAAGCATGAGTAAGAGTGTAAGACAAAGGATATGCCATATGTGTCTTAAAAGAAATGTGAATCTACAGTAATAAGACCATATATACTTAATTTTATAATGTGGAGCTTCTAAGATTTCTTTTAGGCTTTGTTTTGTTGGGGATGCAAAGTGGGTGGAAAGAAACTCAAATTGGGAAAAGTGGATGAAAATATTGAGTTTCCCCCATTTGCTTAACGAGAGAAAATGGAAAAGAAATTGGGAGGTGTCTAAGGTGTGGGTGTTTTTCACTTGGACCCACCAAAAACTTGGAGAGAAAATGATGGAGGAAAAGGGGTTAATTAGTAAAATTATTTGTCTACCCATCCTCCATACGGTTCTTTGACATGTACTATTGCAAATTGTTGTTTTCTATTAAGTAAAATCTAGTCGCTAACCTGTGAGTTTTCTCTATTAAGTAAAAATTAGTCGCTAACTCATGCGATGCACGAGATAGTTAGCAAAAGTCAAATATATTCAATTTTGTGAGCAATACAATTACTTAAAAATGAATGAAAATTAGTATTTCTAATTCAAAATAAAGGTTGCAATAGATTTAAAAAAAATTAGATAACCTTCATCTGAAAAAACCTAAAATTTAGTAAGAATCTAATTTTCTTATTTTCATTTTATGCCAAACACATTCCTATTGCTTTCTAATATTTTTTTTGGTTTTTAAATGAATGGTTGAGATTGAAAGTTACTTTTGAAATTTTCAACCTCAACCATTAAAAAAATATTGCATCCCATGCAACTCAATTTAGGGGGTGATGGGGTAAAGTATGAAACATTCTAGTTTCAATAACTAGAGTAAGGTACGTTAATGACGGCTAATGGCATAAAATTTTGATTTTTCACCTCTGGTCATTAATATTGAGAGTAAAAAAGATTTGGTAATTAAAACCTTCTATCCCTACATATAAGATCTTAAATCTCACTACCCATTGTCAATTGGTTTTGAGGTTGAATACTCCAAATTTAATAATTAAAACTATGCAGGGTCTAGTAAACAAAAACATCCAAATTTAATAATTAAAACTATGTAAGAGCATTCCTAGCCCACCATGTAAACGCCCCTTTTATGTAAAATAGATAGAATTGTTCACCAAATTGGATAAAAACACCCTCCCAACTGTTGCTCTAAGCTAACCCTTTTTTTTACACATTGCTACAGTAACCTATAAAAATACAGGTTACTGTACAAACCTATAAACTTATTCTCCCCTTTTTTTATTCAATATTTCTCTCTCCTTTCATTTTTTTATATTTCTTTCCTTTTCTTTGATCTGCCTCTCTCTCTCTCTCTCTCTCTCTCTCTCTCTCTCTCTCTCTCTCTCTCTCTCTCTCTCTCTCTCTCTCTCTCTCTCTCACGCAGTGCTCTGCTCTTCCTCACTCATCTCTCACTCTTCCTCACTCATCTCTCAAACTCTGTTTTTTCTTTCCTTCTCTCATTTTTTTTTTTGCTTTTTGTTTGAGAAGGAGCTTGAGGCGTGGACGATGGGAGATGGGAGATGGTTGGGTCCAGTGCCATGGGTTTGTGGTTGCAGGGGTGGGCTGTGGTTGTGGTTTCCGGTGTGGTTGTGCTTGTGATTGCTGGTGTGAGGTGTGGTTAAGGTTGTGGTTGCCGGCGTGGGTCTGTGGCTGTGGATATAAGTATCGGTGTGGGCTGTGGGTTGGGTTGTAGATCGGAGAGAATTTTGTGTTTGATTCAACGTGGATTCCGGCGTGGGGTGTGGGTTGGGTTGTAGATCGGAGAAATTGGGGTGTGGGTGGGTTTGTGTTGCTGTGGGTTGGTGTTGCCGTGAGGTGTGGTTAGGAAAGTGTGGAAAAAAGAAAAATAAATAAAAATTTTATAATATTTTAATAGGATGTATTGTAAAATAGAGAATGAGATGTAGAGTGTTTTGTAAAAGTTGATAGGTAAAATAGAAAAGTGGCTTTTTAAAGAGGTAAAGTAGAGAAAATTTAGAAAACCGACAGGGAATGCTCTGGGTCTAGTAAACAAAACAATAAAACAACTAGGGACAATAATTTTATAACAATATTAAAATTACACAAGCCTCTTACCAACTTTTAATGCAAAAGTAATGGTGTGAGTTAAATCTTTTAAAATTTAATTTTAAAGAATTAAATAAAAGAAACTTAAATATAAGATCAAGATCTTCTAGAGTTTCTAGGGAATTCTACCACATAGAGTTCTCTTAATCCTAACATTTCATTTAAAATAAATGGTTCAAATTAATACCAACTCATCATTCCACTAACTAAATCCTTAAAAAAAGCTGAAACAAAATAAATAAACAATCCTATTAACTTTAACATTTAGAAGAAGAAGAAAAAAAAAGGACTTCCAATTTAGTTTGAAGCCAAAAAAGCTCAATTGAAATAAATAAATAAATAAATACTCGTAGAGAACTTAAAAAGGCAGTGAAAAAAAAAAAAAAAAAAAAAAAAAAAAAAAAGAAAAAAGCTATAACTTAGATAAAAAAGTGTTTGAAGTAAAAAAAGAAAAAGAAGCAGACTTTCGGCAATGTGTTTGAAGTAAAAAAACCTATGAACTTTTTAGTTATAAAGAAACCAAAAGGCCACCGATCAAAAAAAAAAAAAAAATCAAATATATATGAGTAAACTTCATATCTCCAAGAAAAAAAATTATACTAAACAAAGAGTATAAAGAGAGAAGAAAAATATGTAAACATACCTTACCTCAATTTAGATTAATTGGAGAAGATGATGAAGAAAGTGCAAAAGTTATGAAATTGTTTTTGGATGATTCTAGATTGAGTTTTTGGCGGAGTGTCCTTCAGTTCTGTTATTCTTCTCTTTGTAAATTACGGTGATTGCTTTTTTTTTTCTTTTTTCTTCTAAACGTTAACGTTAATAGGATTGTTAATGTTATTTGTTTTGTTTTTGTCTTTTTTTTTAGGGTTTAGTTAGTGGAATGATGAGTTGGCATTAATCTGAACCATTTATTTTAAATGAAAGGTTAGGATTAATAGAACTTTATATAATAGAGTTATGATCTTGATACTAAGGCTCCATTTGTTTCGCTATAAGATATTTTTCGAAAAATATTTTTAGATTTATGGGTGTTTGTTTTACCGTAAAATGATAATCAAATAAAAAAATAATTTCGATTAATAAAAAATACTTTACTAAAATTTGAAAAATGATTTAGAGTTATGATCTTGATACTAAAGCTCCATTTGTTTCGCTATAAGATATTTTTCGAAAAATATTTTTAGATTTACGGGTGTTTGTTTCACCGTAAAATGATAATCAAATAAAAAAATAATTTCGATTAATAAAAAATACTTTACTAAAATTTGAAAAATGATTTACACCCAATTTTTTCTTAAACCATTAAAAAAAAAAAGGCACATAACTCTTTTTCATCTTATCTTTCGCATAACAACTATAAAACCAATGGCACAGACACAGAATCAATAGTACAAGATTCACCTTCATTATAGAGTTTGAAGTTTCAAACAGGGGTAGGTGAGAGCAATAATGCCGAATAATCGAATCTGGAAAGGCATTATGCTATTGTGTTTAATTTCTGATACTTTGCTGGCTGAAACCTACTGGTTGATTGGGATATTCTACACCAATAATAACTCTGATTAGTGACTACACAATAATTTCTCCACAAGTGTTCCTTTGGTAATCGTAAAAAAGCTGAGAGAATTATAAAGAAGCCTGGCATGAGTGGCATCAGATTTCAGATCAGACTAACTTTGCAGAGATTTTGATACAGGTATGTACTTTCTCATGACATGATCATCGTGGGTCATGACCCACTTTATAATTGCACCGTCCATTTTAAACAGCTCCAACGGTGAGGATTCCTCAAACAGATAGGTGAAAACAATTATAACTCTGACTACATAATAATTTCTTCAGGGAATGGCTTGGGTCTTCCGTGCACTGTAGTTGGAGCCAAGCCGGATCTATTTCTGCACATGTGTTTTTTGGTAATGGTAAAAAGGTTGCGAAAGCCTGGCATGAATAACATCAGATCAGATCACACTATTTAACTTTACAGAGATTATTTAATATATTATATATAGTTACGTACTTTCTCTTGGGAATCCTATGGGATGACCCACTTTGTAATTGCACCGTCCATTTAAACAGCTCCAACGGTCAAGATTCCTCAACCCAGACCAGGTTCTCTCACTCAAGTCCCTATTTATAATCTCACCCACCCAACCATACATACCACTCGCTCAAACAATTTCCATTTTGTTTATGGTTAAAGTTCAAACTAAAAATTCTCACTTAGTATTTTTATAGCAGAAATCGTCTTTGTTTCTGTAATCCAAATGGAATTCCTACGCGGCCTCTTAATCTCCCGAGGAGAGCTCCAGACTGGTGTAAGACTCTCAGTTCTCAAATAATCTCTTATTATTTTTTCTCTTTTTGAAGTACTATGTAAATTCATTTATGTCATTATGTGTGTGTAGTGCCTGATTCATTAAACTGATATACGTTTATTGTGGTTTTGGGCACGATGGTCGGTGGGGTTACCTATTTTTTATTATGTTGGTGTATGAAATGAAATTATGAATAGATGAGTATAAGAAACTATGTATGTTTGGATAATTGTGTATATATAGGTGGACTAGGTGTTTGTATTCGGAATCAGCTAGGTTTAACTGTTTAAGCCATGGCATGGTGGGTTTACTTTATTTTGCATTATGCTCTGTAAGTATGGACGAAACAAAACCTTTTCTTAAAAAAATAAAAGGGTAAAGATTTGAGTTTAATTTTTTCTGATTTTTGCTTCTCAGGTTTGGCCGAGGGTGGGGTGGGATAATAAGGGGTACCAATGGTTGCTTGTGGGCATCTGCAAACATGGCCCATTCGGGAATGGGAGGACTGGGAAAGAATTTGGTAAGTAATTAACAATTAGTTTCATTAAATATATCTGCATGTTATTGAAAATTAATAATGAAGTTTTCAAAAATTATATAAAAATGTGGTAAATTTCAAAGAAGACTATAAAATAGCTAATAATTATAGAGTGGTGAATGCGGAGCAAAATGTTAGTAAAGAGTATGGATTGAGCATCGTAATAAAATACGAAGTTTCTTGGAACACAACTAACGATATTGACAAGAGAAATAATAAATTGTTTGACATTCTTGATTTTATAATATTTTATTAAGTAGACTGGTTTCTAAACGGAATGGGTTGCTTATCAATTTTTGTTAATTATACCGGTTACAGTTGTTTCGGTGGAGAAAAGTTTTTCTAAGTTGAGGTTTATAAATCATAAAGCTTACCTTTTGATTGTCATGTCATAATAGAGATTTAAGTGATTGGTTACTATCTCAATTGAAAATGACTATTTGGATAAGTTAAAGTACAATGACTTAATTGAAAATTTTTCTTTAAAAAGTGCAAGAAGTCTGTGTGCTTTGAAACAATGCAAGAAGAAGGGTCTGTTAAATATTTCACCAAAATGAAGCGTAATACGATACCGCATAAAATCTGGCATTGTGTTCTTGATGGATTTTATGGTGTAGATGTTTATGTTGGGCTTGTTTTATAATTTTGGGGGTGAGATTGGAGATATATGCAAGACATACAGAGTTATATATTCCTGTGTTAGTTACAAGTTTAGAGAAATCGATTACAGTCGACATTTCTTTTGTAGGCAAGCCGTGCTAATCTCATTTCTAAATACAGATTTTTTGTTGGCTTATATAGATTTTGGCAAGTCAAATTTGTGAATAAGAGGTTGAATGATCAAATATGAGTTGATAATATGTCGGGGTTTATCACTGCCCCCGATGACTGGTGGGATCGAAAAGCAGGTGTAAGTTTTTATAAGTGAAATTGTTAGTTCTATATTTTATTGGAATCATATTATAATGATTGTTAATTATCTTCATGCAGAAATGTTTTTCGGGAAAATTAAAATATTTTAATTATATTATAGAAATTAAAAAATCAAGAGCAAAACAAAATCAAGATCAGGATTAAGATCAAGATTAGGATCAGCGGGAATGTATTTGCTCAATCAGTCACAAATCTTATTCTCTAGAAAAAGTTATGACACTTTTAACGGAAATATCGGAGTTAACTGCCCAGCCAGATGGTTTATATCATGTTGCTGTTCAATATTTAAAATGTATAACAAATAGAAGATTATTTAAATTTGTTCCAATTGTGAAACGTTTAGAATATCTAAAAAGAGAATGTAAAGATATGCTATAATATCTGTTTAAATATGCTATGAGCATTTACATT
Organism: Fagus sylvatica; assembly: GCA_907173295.1. Classification (NCBI taxonomy): domain Eukaryota; kingdom Viridiplantae; phylum Streptophyta; class Magnoliopsida; order Fagales; family Fagaceae; genus Fagus; species Fagus sylvatica. Next base: position 24,947,242 of record OU015766.1, on the reverse strand, counting down.
AAGAAACTGAATGTGGTTGTGATGATTAGCTTCGTAAATGGAGTACTTGTCTCTCTCTTTTTTCTTTTTTTAAATGCAGTGAAGTTACTTTTATTACTTACTACAGCTTTTCACTATCTACTGACTGGATACATATTTAATGCAATACTCAAAAAGTATGTACGCTTACCATGAAGAATATGATGAAGACTATGATTTTGATGAAGAAGCTATTCATAATTTGAACACCTAAATATTTCTGACCAGCTGTTGGCAAAGTTGACAAGATGTACAGAAGGCTGACAAGTTTACTTTCGACAAAGACAAGTTTCAAATTTCAAGATGATCAATTCAAGTTTCATAGACAAATTAATAACTGAAGACTGAAGAAGACAATTTCAAGGTGACAAGTGCAAAGTTCACGTACAAGACCAAAGACATTGGTTAGCTTATGCTTACAAAAGAACTCAAAATGGAACTCCCATAGTAGATGAAAATGGTTTACAAATTCAAGATGCTGTTAATGCTTTAGTTTTTGCCATAACAAAACATTTTGTAGGAGACCCAGCAGATTATAGAGAAAGTGCTTATGATAGTTTAGAAAATTTAAAATGCTATACTTTATTAGATTTTAGGTGGTATAAAGATGTTTTCCTTTCAAAAGTTTTAATTAGACAAGATAATGCTGAAGCCTTTTGGAAAGAAAAATTTATAAGTGGATTACCTCATTATTTTGCTTACAAGGTTAGAGAAAAATTATTTGAAAA
>OU015766.1:24900326-24941522 GCA_907173295.1 Fagus sylvatica | reverse complement strand
CCATCCATGCACAATTTTCAGATTTTTAATAATTTTCTATAATTGTTTGTTCAATTTCAAGAGACAATAAAAATGATAGAAAATTATATACTTCACAAAAAATCTTGAAAATTTGTAGTTTTGTTCTCTGTGTATATATAAACATACCAATTCAACAACCAATATTTTTCTCACATCTTTTTCAATTTTCAACAATTTTTAATTGCATACCAAGAACAATCAAAATTATTGAAAAATAAAGGAAACAATCAAATAATTTTGAAAAAATATCAGTTTTGCACATTTTAAATATCTTAACAGATTAGAATAATTTCCAAAATTTTCTACAATTTTCTGGAATTTTCTTCAATTTTCTATATTTAAATGCAAAATTAACAAATTTTGTATTAAATAATATATATTCCAAAATATCTCACCCTCATACTAATTGGTGCTCTCAATTCCCAGAGGAGAGTAAAAAAATTTTGAGGTCCAGATAGTACCTCACTCGCCGCCACACGCGCGAGTGGTCCTCCAAGGTTAATATTTTTATTTAAAAAATAATTATTAATTATTTTTTATTACCATAAAAATTATTAAAAATTTTATTAAAATAACAAAAATTATTACAGTCACAACGGAGGAAACCGGAGGCCAAACGGAGCTCGGGGTGAGTCTCACGCTCCACGCGCCGCCAGGCGTGAGTGGGGGAGCACCCACGTTTGGTTTGTCATCAACCTTTGAACTAGCGTTTTTCCGAAAAACCCTAGCCGCCAGGCCTATTTCGGACCTCCATATCTTTCTCTGTAGAGCTCCATTTTTGGTGAATTTTTCTTCGTTGGAAAGCTTATTCAACATACTACATATTAGAATAAAAAATCATTCAAAAACATGGAGTATTGAATAAGATATACATGCTGCAAAAACACCAATTACACATATTGAACATAAAATGTAAAATGGCATATCTAATTGCACACATGTCCAAATCATGCAAGGTTTGTTGCTATGGACTCCATGGGTCGTGAGGAGTCCATTAGTACCATCGGTGTTGCCGGAAGCTCACCGAAGAGCCGCCGGCAGTGAGAACCCGAAATGGCCATTATGGCCAACAATGGTGGAAAAAATTGATTTTCTCCCTAAGGTCCTCTAAGGCTCTAAAAACACAAAGAAGAAAGCCTATGGCTCTGATACCAATGAAGGAAACATAGGTATACAATGTACACATATATCATAGAGTTTCTAATGTGTTACCTCTTAGGTTTTGTGCGTAAAACCTAGTATACCTCTTTGCAGCGGAATTGACGAACCAGCTCTCTTCCCACGTGCCTTGTGCTTGTGCCGGTCAAGTGAAGATGCCACAAAGTCGAGCACTTCACCTAAGACAAAGAGAAAGGAGATGAGAGATAGTGTGTTTGTGTCTGTAGCTTTCTAGCGTACGTTTTCTGTCTGAATATCGCAATATTGAGAACCCTAGTCTTAGGGTTTTGTCTTAATGGGCTGCCCACATGGGCACCTATTTGGGCCAGCCCAATGGCCCAAATGCAAATAGAGGACATGTAGTAGAAACCTCAGCTTGACTTTCATTCAACAAATGTCCCAATTCTAGGAAATCAAGAGCCAACCTAGTTGCTGTAGACAAATTTCTGAAACAATAGAACTTTTGTTCTCCCATTGCAATTCATTCCGAGCTTTCCACAATGACTAGGCCGTAGTGAGTACAATTTCGATAACTAGGGATGATAAGTCCTTAAAGCAGGCTAGGATAAAATCCTTGAATGTTATTCTAACATCATAATCTCGTGGGATCATTGCTAGACATTCCCGCCACACGCTCTGTGCAAATTTACATCTCCAGAGGATGTGATCCCTAGTCTCAGCTTCTTCACCACACCATAAGCACGAAAAGGTATGAACAAGGTTTTTCTCAAAAAGCTTTGTTTGAGTAAGTAATATATCGATGCAGGCTCTCCACATATAAGTCCTAACCTTTGGTGGTACAGAGGCCGACCAAAGAGAGGACCAAAGATGGTTTTCCATACTCAATGAAGAAGACGTTGAAGCCTCAGTTTCCTGCGCCTGTGAACGCAACATCTGGTATGCACTTTTAACGGTAAAGATCCCTCGCTTTGTACCTGTCCAGATTAACCGATCATTAGGATGACGTATACTTAACGAGATTTCCAGAATAATCTCAGCATCTCTAGGACAAAAAACTTGATCAATGAGCTCTCTTTTCCATTGCATTGTATCCCTGTGAATCAGCATGTCAACCGTGGCAAAATCTTCCAACTTGGTCATGGGGCTAATGACTTTATAAGTAGTTGGGCATGGGAGCCACTTATCACTCCAAATTTTTATCTTTTCCCCATTCCCAACCCTAGACTTCAATCCATCCTTGAGAACCACCATAGAGCCACAAATACTCCGCCAAATGTAAGAGGCGTTATGGGGCACCGTAGCATCCGACAAAGATGTGTGGGGAAAATGCTTAGCTTTTAGCATTCGAAACACCAGTGAAGAAGGATTCGGCAGTAATCTCCAGCCTTGTCTTGCCAATAATGCTTTGTTAAACTGAGCTAAATCTTGGAAACCAAGACCCCTCTCCTTTTTAGCCTTCATCAATTTTTGTTTGCTCAACCAATGAATTTTCCTTCCCCTTTCCTTTTGGCCCCACCAGAATCTAGTAGCCATTGAACTAATCTCTGCACATAACCCAACTAGAAACATGAAACAACTCATGGCGTATGTTGGGATAGCCTGGATCACAGCCTTAATGAGAATCTCCTTACCAGCCTAAGACAATAACTTCTCGTTCCATCCTTGTAGACATCGCCATATCTGGCCTTTTATTTCATTAAATGCCCTCTTCTTTGAACAGCCCAAAAGTAACCCCAAATATTTGTCAAATTGTGTTGTGGGAGAAGTACTAAGGAATGTTGTAATTGAATCCCTTTGTTGTTGAGGTGTATTGTGACTAAAAAATATGGCAGTCTTATCCTCATTCACCACTTGGCCAAATGCATTCGCATATGTAGTAAGTATAATTTGCAAGGCACCTCAATCATAATTTAATGCCCTACAAAATATAATACTATCATCAGCAAAAAATAAGTGAGAAATCCGTGGCCCACCTCGGCATATAGAGACACCTCGAATTAAGCTCTCCTGTTCTGCTTGCCGCAACAAAGCAGATAACCCTTCTACACAAATAAAAAATAAATAGGAGGAAAGAGGATCCCCTTGACGAAGACCCCAAGTTGACCTAATATATCCTTTAGGCTCACCATTCACCATAATTGGGTAAGTGACAGAGGTTACACATGTCATAATCAAATCCACCCACTACGTATGCAAACCCAGCCTCAACATCATGGCTTTGAGGAAATCCCATTCCACTCTATCATATGTCTTGCTCATATCAAGCTTGGCTGCCATTTAAGAATTATTTCCCTAATGCAAATTTTTGAGATAATGGAGTGTCTCAAATGCAAGAATGACATTATCCGTAATCATACGCTCTAGGACAAAACCACTTTAGCTATCTAAAATAACTTGTGGAAGCATAATTTTCATCATATTGACCAGCACTTTTGAAGCAATTTTGTACAAAACATTGCATAGACTGATAGGCCTAAATTGTGTCATACATTCAGGGCCTGTCACTTTAGGAATTAAGACAATGTGTGTAAAATTAACACACCCAAGCTTATTGCCAGATTTTAGAAAATCTAAAATTGCAATAGTTACCTCATCACCAATGGCATGCCAAAATTTCAGAAAAAATAATGTAGACATACCATCTAGTCCAGGTGTTTTCGAAGGATGCATTTGAAATAACTCTTTCTTAATGCAGACATACCACCTTGTTCATAATATTTTGAACGATACCAAGATCACTCAATTTCGACATCAATATGACCTTCAAACATAGCCACGAAAACAGATGATTAAGATGGAAAAAAAAGTGACGATAATGACACATTTAAGATGAGAAATAATATGGCAGGAACCATATAGCCTTGCACATGGTGGGAATGCTTAGAGCAGTCTCATCCCCCTCAGAGCATCATGACCTTTCCTGAGAAATATGACCATGATCAAGGGTCTCTATAAATAATGTCATGCGATTCTTCAATGCAAAGCTCGAAATTGGTGCTCTCACCTCATTATGGTGATATCCTAGTAGTCTAAAGCTAGTTTTCTTAATTATATTGAAGTTCTACGCAATCTTTGCCAAAATAAAGAGCCGGAAGTGAGATTTGAGAAATTTTGAGTAATACGATGGTGGTACTACAACGGTTGTGTCCAAATTCTGATAAACCTGATCACGATATCAGATCCAACTATGAAAGTGATGCTAAAATATTGAAGTTCTACCCGAATCCAATGGCGGAGTTACTACTATGATTCTATCCAAATTCTGATCAACTTGATCCTTATTTCTGATCTGGCTAAAAAAGTATTACTTAATTTTCGAGCATCATTTCATAATAAAGACTTTTTATTTTTTAATTAGGTTTTGCTAGTAAAGAATGAAAACAAACATAAACCACATTTGTAATTGACAACTTTTATTTGGTCTTGAAATATAAATGTTTGCAAGTTAGAAAGGTCGATTGACTCATTGAGTTTTTAACACACGGAGAGAGAGAGAGAGAGAGAGAGAGAGAGAGAGAGAGAGAGAGAGAGAGAGAGAGAGAGAGAGAGAGAGAGAGAGAGAGAGAGAGAGAGAGAGAGAGAGAGAGAGAGAGAGAGAGAGAGAGAGAGAGAGAGATTGAGTGATGTGATCGGGACAGAGAAAAAAATAAAAAAGACAAGACAAGGGCTCTGACCGAGAGAGAAAGAGAGAGAGAGAGGGAGAAAAAAGTGTTATGACCAGAATGCCTCGAAATTTGAGCCAAGGTGGAACACGTGGGTTCCTCATTCCAATTTGCATACTGATGTGGTTCCGTCCATTCGAGCCTACACGGGACGTAATAAAAAACATTGGCCTGATCCAATCCCACGTTTTGATCCAATTGTGGAAGCATTGCCAAAATTCTACCAAATCCAGACTTGATTTCCAATCCGACTGCAGACGTTCTGCCGAAAATATCGCTGAGATCCAACCAAGAAACCAATTGTAATGTGGAAGTACTGTCGAAATGCTATTGGAGTAATTGAGTAAGGGCCAAGCTTGGATTAATATCAGCCAGAGTATTTAGCCAAGCAACATATTCGAAAACTCCAATGGAATTCCATCAAGGTTGTCTCCTCTACCTATAAAAGGATCCTAGTACCACACAATTAAAGGCACATTGAAACGGGCAGAGAACCTGGTATCAAACTAGAGAGTATAAGTAGAAATGGAATTTAGGAGCGGGGAAACCCTAGGCATTTAGAAAGGAAATGTAACGCCCCGAAATTTCCAATTCAATAAATCCTTATTTAACTCGCAATAAGAAATTTCTAAGACAAATAGGTCTAGTTTCAAAAATCAAATCACAAGATAATTCAACTAGTCTCCAAAAATAGTCAAATAATCCAAACTCCACAAGATTAAATCCTCACAAAAACATTCATCTTAAATCAAAACTTAGAATCCTCACAAAAGAGTTCCTCAAGATTAGCTAAATGCTGGAGATCTCAATAGTAGTCCACCGGCAATAAATGATCACGTACTAGCAACCTTTCCTCACTATGGATCTGAGCAGCTACTCTGAAAAATATAATAACAACGGGGATGAGCTAAAAGCCCAATAAGTGGTATTCACACACTACCATCGAGGGGTAACAAAAGGAACTGGATTTATATGAAGCAAGGAGTAGATAGGGTAATAATAGAGGTGGTTAACAATGAATTGGTAATTCCAGAATATTCCAATATAAGAATTTAGGCAATAAATGAGACATGATAGTTAGAGATACAAATTGGTTTGGAATATTATAAGCATAGCAGGGTATAATCACAATGTCATAAATACATAATTTAAGAAGCCATGTCCTGTGTATTGCCCCCGCAGGAAGGGTCACTCCCATGTATTGCCCCCATGGGTAGGGTCACTCCCATGTATTGCCCCCACGGGTAGGGTCACTCCCATGTATTGCCCCCATGGGTAGGGTCACTCAAAATTTGCTCAACATCTCATTCTCCACAACATCAATTTCATAATCTAGATTATGGTCCACGTATTGCCCCCATGGATGGGGTCACTGAATTTATTTCATGGCAAATAATTCAATTAAGGGTACGTACAACATGAACAATTCACTTTGGCAAAATCAATAGCTCAAGAGTTATGTAAGAGTAATTTGATATGGTAACGGTCACAAGCTGTCACGATACAATATGAAGAAAGGATCTCAATGGACTAAAAGCACTCAAGAAAGTATAAATTTATCAAGACAGAGAATCCAATGGGTTTGACAATAATTATGGGGAACGTAAGGAGAGTAATGTGTAAAGTCCCACTTACATCAATGCACAAACCAATAAGCAAATATCACTCTGCACTAGTTCCGTCACCAAGATCCTCGGAACCTAAGTCAAAGAAACATAATATTTCTAATAAGGACATTAAAATTCCAAATCTACACTATCACTTAACACGATAAATATTATTAACCTCGAAGATCTGAATATTCATGGTATATTGGTATCCATTACAAATTTACCCTAATACCTAAAACTCATAGTTTAGAAGGTGATTCTCAAATATCCCGTAGCTAAATTTTGGTATCCTAAAGGTGCTTATTGTTACCCAAATATCAACCTAAGAGGGGGGGTGATTTAGGTTGAGGCAAACTTTTTCGATTTAAATGCGGAATTAAAAACTATTTTCAATTAGCAAAAACAAATTTAAGAACACAATTCAATTGCAATAAGATATGATAGAAAATCAAACACAAGCATATATAAGCAATTGAATAAGTAAGAGATAGAGATAGAGAAAATCAAACACAATGATTGTTATCGAGGTTCGGCTTCCCTGCCTACGTCCCCGCCTCAAGATCACTTCTCGAGGATTCCCAAATTCACTAATTTGACAATCTTCTTTCGGGTGAAGATCAAAACCGTTACAAATCTTCTTTACACGGTGAAGAGTAACCACCGAGTGAAAAATCCTTTTCACTCTTAGGATTTATACCAAGACCCACAAATCTTCCTTACAAGGTGAAGAGTAACCACCCAGTGAAAAATCCTTTTCACTACTTAGGATTTATACCAAAACCCTAACAAAAACACTCAATGGTTTCAACAAAGTATTTGTTGTACAAGATAAGGCTCTCTCAAAGAGTAATTGTACACAATATGCTCACTCTAATAGTATATCAAGGATTTGATCAATATGGCTCAAAAAGTGTTTAGAGAAATTTTCAATCAAGGATTTTGAATGATATGAAAATATAAGCTTGAGAAGGATGGATTGATGTATAAGATGATATCTTTTCTATCTTTGATTTCTCTTGTATGCTTGATGTTTAGAAATGAAGAAAGGGTAGTATTTATAGCCATCATGTTGTCTTGCATTCTTCTTGATTTTCAATCAATCAATTTGTTTTCTTTGAAAACTTTTCTTCTTAAGATTTTTCAACCATAATTGATATGGTTGTCTTGCATGTGAAATTCAATCAAGTTGCTTTCTTTGAAAACTTTTCTTCTTAAGATTTTTCAACCATAATTGATATGATTGTCTTGCATGTGAATTTCAATCAATCAAATTTGTCTTTGAAGACTTTAAGAGATTTTTCAATTGATATGGTTGTCTTATATTTGAATTTCAACCAATCAAGTTGTCTTTGAAGACTTTAAGAGATTTTTCAATTGATATGGTTGTCTTACATTTGAATTTCAACCAATCAAATTTGTCTTTGAAAACTTTAAGAGATTTTTCAATTGATATGGTTGTCTTATATTTGAATTTCAACCAATCAAATTTGTCTTTGAAAACTTTAAGAGATTTTTCAATTGATATGGTTGTCTTACATTTGAATTTCAACCAATCAAATTTGTCTTTGAAAACTTTAAGAGATTTTTGAATTGAAGTTGGTTTTAAAGTTGAGCCTTAAAGATCAAATCTTAATAAACTTTACAAAACCTAACTCTTACTTCTCATATGTCTCGGATCATTGTCTTTGAGCTTGATTTCTTTGTCTTGAGTCTTGATGACTTTGATCTTCAATGAATTTGCAACTTATCAACTTTGCATTTGCTTGATATTTGAATTGGCCATCTTGGTCCAAATTAAATCAATAGTCAAAATTAAGCTTTAAAACATAAATCATTAGTTCATATGAAAATATCATTAATGAACAACTTAAAATCATGGTTATCATCAAAACTACATGAATGTCCTTGGATTAATTAGCCAATTAATAATTATTGAAACCTTGAGGCTAACAATCTCCCCCTTTTTGATGATGACACATATGATATGATATTTTTATACGATTTATGATTTTGAAGCTTTTCTTGAAAAGCTCCCCCTAAAATAATGCATATCTTTATATTAGAGATTTTTAAATCTCCCCCTATCTTTATGCATAGATCAATTTGTCATTTAAGTATTATCAAGCAATCAATATATATGCGTATTTTTGCCAATTATTGCAAGATATGATAATTCACCAATAGATATGATAATTAAAAAAAAATGTCATATCTTTTTGTTAGCCTCAAGGTTTCAATAATTATTAATTGGTTAATTAATCCAAGGACATTCATGTAGTTTTGATGATAACCATGATTTTAAGTTGTTCATTAATAATATTTTCATATGAACTAATGATTTATGTTTTAAAGCTTAATTTTGACTATTGATTTAATTGGACCAAGATGGCCAATTCAAATATCAAGCAAATACAAAGTTGACAAGTTGCAAATTCATTGAAGATCAAAGTCATCAAGACTCAAGACAAAGAAATCAAGCTCAAAGACAATGATCCGAGACATATGAGAAGTAAGAGTTAGGTTTTGTAAAGTTTATTAAGATTTGATCTTTAAGGCTCAACTTTAAAACCAACTTCAATTGAAAAATCTCTTAAAGTTTTCAAAGACAAATTTGATTGGTTGAAATTCAAATATAAGACAACCATATCAATTGAAAAATCTCTTAAAGTTTTCAAAGACAACTTGATTGGTTGAAATTCAAATATAAGACAACCATATCAATTGAAAAATCTCTTAAAGTCTTTCAAAGACAAATTTGATTAGTTGAAATTCAAATATAAGACAACCATATCAATTGAAAAATCTCTTAAAGTTTTCAAAGACAACTTGATTAGGTTGAAATTCAAATATAAGACAACCATATCAATTGAAAAATCTCTTAAAGTCTTCAAAGACAAATTTGATTAGTTGAAATTCAAATATAAGACAACCATATCAATTGAAAAATCTCTTAAAGTCTTCAAAGACAACTTGATTGGTTGAAATTCAAATATAAGACAACAATATCAATTGAAAAATCTCTTAAAGTCTTCAAAGACAAACTTAATTGATTGAAATTCACATGCAAGACAACCATATCAATTATGGTTGAAAAATCTTAAGAAGAAAAGTTTTCAAAGAAAACAAATTGATTGATTGAAAATCAAGAAGAATGCAAGACAACATGATGGCTATAAATACTACCCTTTCTTCATTTCTAAACATCAAGCATACAAGAGAAATCAAAGATAGAAAAGATAACATCTTATACATCAATCCATCCTTCTCAAGCTTATATTTTCATATCATTCAAAATCCTTGATTGAAAATTTCTCTAAACACTTTTTGAGCCATATTGATCAAATCCTTGATATACTATTAGAGTGAGCATATTGTGTACAATTACTCTTTGAGAGAGCCTTATCTTGTACAACAAATACTTTGTTGAAACCATTGAGTGTTTTTGTTAGGGTTTTGGTATAAATCCTAAGTAGTGAAAAGGATTTTTCACTGGGTGGTTACTCTTCACCTTGTAAGGAAGATTTGTGGGTCTTGGTATAAATCCTAAGAGTGAAAAGGATTTTTCACTCGGTGGTTACTCTTCACCGTGTAAAGAAGATTTGTAACGGTTTTGATCTTCACCCGAAAGAAGATTGTCAAATTAGTGAATTTGGGAATCCTCGAGAAGTGATCTTGAGGCGGGGACGTAGGCAGGGAAGCCGAACCTCGATAACAATCATTGTGTTTGATTTTCTCTATCTCTATCTCTTACTTATTCAATTGCTTATATATGCTTGTGTTTGATTTTCTATCATATCTTATTGCAATTGAATTGTGTTCTTAAATTTGTTTTTGCTAATTGAAAATAGTTTTTAATTCCGCATTTAAATCGAAAAAGTTTGCCTCAACCTAAATCACCCCCCCTCTTAGGTTGATATTTGGGTAACAATTGGTATCAGAGCCAAGGCTCTACATATAGATTTAACAATCTTAGAGTTAAGATCATGGCAAACACATTTAGACCTCAAATGGTTGAAGGTCAATCTACAAATAGACCACCCTTGTTCAATAGTAGTGATTATAGTTATTGGAAAACTAGAATGACTACGTACATTAAAGGTCAAGATTATCTCATATGGAAAATCATTGTAAATGGTCCTCATGTTCCTACTAAAATAGTAGAAGAACAAGAAATACCCAAACAAGAAACTGAATGGGATGAAAATGATGTCAAACTCATTGAATTAAATTATAAAGCTATGAATTGTTTATATTGTGCGTTTGACTCAAAGGAATTTGATGAAATTTCAAGTTGTAATTCAGCTAAAGAAATTTGGGAAAGACTTGAAGCTACATATGAAGAAGCAAGTCAAGAATCAAAGATGAACATGCTTGTTCATGATCACAAATTGCCTCAAATAGAGAAAGATGAATGTACAAGCATTAGCCCTCAAACATCCAACGATGAAGAAGATTCTACCGAAGCTTTTTGCTTAATGGCATATGAAGATGAGGTAACTTCTAAACTTAATTCTTTAGAAGATGAATCTTATAGCTATGATGAATTACAAAATGCTTTTGAAGAATTGGTTGAAGAATTTGAGAAGAATGTTTTGAAAAATAAAGTTTTTAAAAAGAAAGTCACATCTCTTTCAAACGAATTAGATGATTTCAAAAGCAAAAATGAAATTTTAGAAAAACAAATTATTTCTTTAAATGATAAAAATCTATCTTTAGAAAAAGAAATAATTAAGTTGAAAATTGAATCACAAAACTTCATTGAGAAAATGAAAGCAAAAGATGTGGAAACATCATCACAAATAGCTTATGATTCAAATCTCTTAGTAAATGAAAATAAAGAATTAAAACTCAAAGTTGAAAACTTAAACAAAATTTTGACTAACTTTACAAATGGAAAGAAAAATTTGGATAATTTGTTAGGTAGTCAAAGATGTGTTTTTGACAAAGCGGGTATTGGATATAACCCGAAAATAAAAGAAAAACACTATCAAAAATTTTTCATTAATGAAAACTTCTTGAAATCTCCCATATGTAAACATTGTGGAAAATTAGGGCATAATATTCATACATGTCCCATGAAAAATATGATTTGGGTAGTCAAAGGAACTACTCCTCCAAAAGCTAACCCTAGTGGACCCAAGAAAATTTGGGTACCAAAGAAGGTTATTTGAAGTTGTTTTGTAGGTATGCTTGATATCCAAATCTACCAAGGATAAGTAGTTTCTTGACAGTGGATGTTCAAGGCATATGACAGGTGACAAAAACAAGTTCACTTCTCTTACTCTAAAAGATGGAGGAAATGTCAAATTCGGTGATAACTCAAAAGGAAAGATCATCGGTATAGGTAATATTGGTAAAACACATTCTCTTGTTATTGAAGAATGTTCTCTTGGTTGATGGCTTGAAACATAACTTGCTAAGTATTAGCCAATTGTGTGATAAAGGCTATAATGTAATATTCAAATCAATCATGTGCATTATAGTAAATGAAATTGATAATCAAGTTCTATTTGTGGCATTTAGAAATGAAAATGTCTACACTATTGATCTTGATAATATGACTTCAAAAGAATCAATTTGCCTTGCTGCCATAAATGAAAATAGTTGGTTGTGGCATAGAAGATTAGGACATGCCAATATAGAATTACTCTCAAAATTGTCTAAACTTGATTTAGTAAAAGGCTTGCCGGTTACTAAATTTGTTAAAGATAAAATATGTGATGCATGTCAACTAGGTAAACAAACTAAATCATCATTTAAGAAAAAGAAAGTCATTTCTACTTTAAGACCTCTAGAACTCTTGCATATGGATTTATTTGGTCCTATTAGAACCGCTAGCTTAAGTGGTAAATTGTATGCTTTTGTAATTGTTGATGATTACTCTCGCTATACATGGGTATTATTTCTTGCTCATAAAAATGAAGCTCATAAAGCATTTGTTAAACATTGTAGAAGAATTCAAAATGAAAAAGGTTATACAATTAACAATGTTAGAAGTGATAGAGGTAGAGAGTTTGATAATCAAGATATTGAACTATATTGTGATCAAAATGGTTTTGGACACAATTTCTCAGGCACCTCGTACTCCTCAACAAAATGGAGTAGTAGAACGTAAAAATAGATCACTTCAAGAAATGTCTAGAACTATGCTTAATGAAACATAATTTACCTCAATACTTTTGGGCCGAAGCTGTTAACACCGCTTGCTATGTTATAAATAGAACCATCATTAGAAACACTTTAAATAAAACTCCTTATGAACTATGGAATAATCGAAAACCTAACATTGGATATTTCAAAGTTTTTGGATGTAAGTGCTTTGTATTGAATGATAGAGATAATCTTGGTAAATTCGATGCTAAATCCGATGAAGGTATATTCCTTGGTTATTCTACAAATAGTAAAGCATATAGAGTGTTCAATAAACGAACTATGGTTGTTGATGAATCTATGCATGTTGTTTTTGATGAAACTAATCCATTCCATATCAAAAAATAATTGTGATGATGAGCCAATTTCTCTTGAAAATAAAGCTAGTTCATCTAATCAAGTTGATTTAAGTGAAAAAGTCAAAGATCAAGTAGATGAACCAAAAGATGAAGAAAAAGCGCTTCCTCCAACCAAAAATGAAGAATTACCAAAAAGTTGGAACGTAGTCCATAGTCATCCTAAAGAATTGATCATTGGTGAAATTGAACATGGAGTAAGCACAAGATCAAAGCTCAAGGACATCTGCAACAACATGGCGTTTCTCTCACAAATTGAACCAAAGAACATAAATGAAGCTATTGAAGATGAATCATGGATCTTGGCAATGCAAGAAGAGCTAAACCAATTTGAAAGAAACAAGGTATGGACTCTTGCACCTAGACCCAAGGACCACTCCGTCATTGGTACAAAATGGGTATTCCGAAACAAAAAGGATGAAGAAGGTATAATAGTAAGGAACAAAGCAAGGTTAGTCGCTCAAGGTTATAATCAAGAGGAAGGTATTGATTATGGAGAGACTTATGCTCCAGTTGCTAGATTAGAAGCTATACGCATGTTACTTGCTTTTGCATGTTTTAAAAATTTTAAATTATTTCAAATGGATGTCAAAAGTGCCTTTTTAAATGGTTTTATTGCCGAAGAAGTTTATGTAGAACAACCTCCTGGATTTGAAAATCATGAATTTCCAAACCACGTTTTTAAATTATCAAAAGCTTTATATGGTTTAAAACAAGCTCCAAGAGCTTGGTATGAACGACTAAGTGGTTTCCTTATTGAAAAGGGTTTTACACGTGGAAAACTTGACACAACATTATTTCTAATGTTTGATGGAAAAGACATGCTTATTGTGCAAATCTATGTTGATGATATTATATTTGGTTCTACTAATGAAAACTTGTGCAAAGAATTCTCTAAGACTATGCAGGATGAATTCGAAATGAGTATGATGGGTGAGCTAAAATTCTTTCTCGGACTTCAAATAAAGCAAACCGAAGATGGGATATTCTTAAATCAATCCAAATATGTCATAGACTTACTAAAAAGATTTGGATTGACAAATGCTAAAGCATATGGAACTCCCATGAGTCCTTCAACAAAGCTTGACAAAGATGAGAAAGGTAAACCGGTGGACGTTAAGCTATATCGAGGTATGATTGGTAGTTTACTTTATTTAACCGCAAGTAGACCCGATATAATGTTTAGTGTATGTCTTTGCGCCCGATTTCAATCTTGTCCTAAAGAATCACACTTAATTGCAGTCAAACGAATATTTCGATATTTGCTTGGAACCATTGATTTAGGATTATGGTACCCTAAGTCAAATTCATTTGACTTAATAAGCTACACGGATGCGGATTTTGCTGGTTGCAAAATTGATCGCAAAAGCACTAGTGGTACTTGTCACTTTCTAGGACACTCACTAGTATCATGGTTTAGTAAAAAGCAAAATTCTGTGGCCTTATCAACGGCGGAAGCCGAATATGTAGCGGCCGGTAGTTGTTGTGCTCAATCTCTCTACATAAAACAACAACTAGAGGATTTTAAAATTCTTTTTGATCATATTCCCATAAGGTGTGATAACACAAGTGCCATAAGTTTAAGTAAAAATCCTATCCAACACTCTCGCACAAAGCACATTGAAATTAGATACCATTTTATAAGAGATCATGTACAAAAAGGGGACATTGAACTTGAATTTGTGAAGCACCGATAGTCAATGGGCGGATATTCTCACGAAACCTCTCATTGAAGAACGATTTTGCACAATTCGACGTGAAATAGGTATGGCTAGATACGTTGATATCAAATAAGCTTAAACTTATTATCCTTCTCTTTGATTCAACTATGTTAAATCTATATATACCTTAAGAATTGAATATAAAATGATTTTATGCATATCATGTTCATAAAATTGTTCATTTTATATCTTCCTAGTTATATTGTTTGAACATTAAATTATATGCCCAGTTCTATGTATATTTGCGTATATGTTCATGCATAAAATAAGAAATAAAACTCATCATTTAAACAAACTTGAGTTTTATTAAAAAGAAAGCCACAAAGGAGAAGTCCACCACAAAAGGAAAAACCACTACACTTCCCACTACATTTATTTAGGGGATAGAGCGAGAAGTCAATTCCTTCACCTCAGCTAGTAGCTTCTCGTACTGCTTCTGCAGCTTATTAGTGGTCTTGCTCTGCTCTGTGGACCGGATTACCAAATCATCGGCATAAGAATCCACGAGCGCCTTCAGCCTTTTGTTCTCCTCCTTGACCTCCCCTACTTTCTTCTTACTCTCCTTCAGCAACCTTTGTAAAATGGTGACTTGAGAACGCAGCGCTTTTCACTTCCATATTCCTAACATGAAGACGACGTCCCATGTTAGAAACAGTGGCAGTACACTGAATCCGTGAGTGCCAATGATTCATTTATTATTTGTGGGTCAGTCTTCCCAGCTAAAACCTTTGCATCCTCCGGAGTACAAAGACCGGCAGCTACTGCGGTGGCAGTCTCACCATTCAATATCACTGAATCAGTTACTGATACAGGGCCATTAATTGAAAGGAAGTAAGGACGCCAGACTTCTGGCATCACACTAGGCGTATCATTTAGATTAATTGTTTCTGGTTTGTTTTGAGAAGAAGAGGAAGCCATTCTAGAAAATCTAATAAGAGATTAAGCTAAGAGTTTGAAAATGATGAAGTTCATCGAAAATTAGTGTGTGTTAAATAAACCTCAGATTTTTGAACACCAGCCTGTACCTATCACCCGACTCCCGAGATTTTTCTTCAAAATTCAACGTTCAAATCTCGAGATTTAACGTATACGGAAATATCACTGACTCAGAACTCGATGCGTCGACAAAAATCTTTTTTCTGAAAAAGCAGATATTTTTTTTCAAACTTCCTGATTTATCGGTGTCTATGGCGTGCGTAATTGGATAAGTCTGACACATAGCAAAATCTGAACCCTTCATTCACACTTACGACACGTAGCAAAATCTGAACCATTCATTCACACTTATGACACATAGCAAAATCTGAACCATTCATTCACACTTATGACACGTAGCAAAATCTGAACCATTCTTTCAAACAGCGCGTCTGTCCTATAAATTCGCTTCACCTCTCCACTACATACTCACACCTCTCAGATAATATTTTCTCTCATTCTTTAGATAACACTCTAAGAGGATGCAGCATCATTTAGAGATTCATAAAATCAAATACTTGATCTTCTCAGATAGAAGCAAAATTATTATTGATCAAGTTTCCACGAAGCAAGATTATTATTGATCATGCTTCTCGGTTGAAGTACCTCTCTCATACACCAGGTTGATGGGAAGATCTTTAGCATACACTCCAAATATATCTTCCTCATCCGAATCATCCCGTTCATACAACTGTTGATACACCTGAAGCTTTGTATGACAGAAGAGAGAGAGTACATAATATATGGGCTTCATCCCATGTCCTTTCCAGATTGCTTAAATCATCAGCATTTTAGGCATATGGCAAGGGACATCATATCCTTTCCTGAAGCATCTTCAACCGAACCCTCAATCCAACCGAACCACTAGGATGAAGAATCTTACAAATATGAATATATTTGTTTTATTTCTTTGTACCAAATAGGAGAAATATGTTATATTAGTTAGTTGTTCTATGTTTGAACTAAATCAAAGGAGAAATAAATTTTTTTTTGGTTGTTTAAAATGTTGAATGATGTTTGGAGATATTGAATATAATATTTATTTTTGATGATGCCAAGGGGGAGAAAGATATGACATTTTTTGAATGTATTGGTGAATTATCATATCTTGCAATAATTGGCAAAAATACGCATATATATTGATTGCTTGATAATACTTAAATGACAAATTGATCTATGCATAAAGATAGGGGGAGATTTAAAAATCTCTAATATAAAGATATGCATTATTTTAGGGGGAGCTTTTCAAGAAAAGCTTCAAAATCATAAATCGTATAAAAATATCATATCATATGTGTCATCATCAAAAAGGGGGAGATTGTTAGCCTCAAGGTTTCAATAATTATTAATTGGCTAATTAATCCAAGGACATTCATGTAGTTTTGATGATAACCATGATTTTAAGTTGTTCATTAATGATATTTTCATATGAACTAATGATTTATGTTTTAAAGCTTAATTTTGACTATTGATTTAATTGGACCAAGATGGCCAATTCAAATATCAAGCAAATGCAAAGTTGACAAGTTGCAAATTCATTGAAGATCAAAGTCATCAAGACTCAAGACAAAGAAATCAAGCTCAAAGACAATGATCCGAGACATATGAGAAGTAAGAGTTAGGTTTTGTAAAGTTTATTAAGATTTGATCTTTAAGGCTCAACTTTAAAACCAACTTCAATTGAAAAATCTCTTAAAGTTTTCAAAGACAAACTTGATTGGTTGAAATTCAAATGTAAGACAACCATATCAATTGAAAAATCTTTTAAAGTTTTCAAAGACAACTTGATTGGTTGAAATTCAAATATAAGACAACCATATCAATTGAAAAATCTCTTAAAGTTTTCAAAGACAACTTGATTGGTTGAAATTCAAATATAAGACAACCATATCAATTGAAAAATCTCTTAAAGTTTTCAAAGACAACTTGATTGGTTGAAATTCAAATATAAGACAACCATATCAATTGAAAAATCTCTTAAAGTTTTCAAAGACAAATTTGATTGTTGAAATTCAAATATAAGACAACCATATCAATTGAAAAATCTCTTAAAGTTTTCAAAGACAACTTGATTGGTTGAAATTCAAATATAAGACAACCATATCAATTGAAAAATCTCTTAAAGTTTTCAAAGACAAATTTGATTGGTTGAAATTCAAATGTAAGACAACCATATCAATTGAAAAATCTCTTAAAGTTTTCAAAGACAAATTTGATTGGTTGAAATTCAAATGTAAGACAACCATATCAATTGAAAAATCTCTTAAAGTCTTCAAAGACAACTTGATTGGTTGAAATTCAAATATAAGACAACCATATCAATTGAAAAATCTCTTAAAGTCTTCAAAGACAAATTTGATTGATTGAAATTCACATGCAAGACAATCATATCAATTATGGTTGAAAAATCTTAAGAAGAAAAGTTTTCAAAGAAAACAAATTGATTGATTGAAAATCAAGAAGAATGCAAGACAACATGATGGCTATAAATACTACCCTTTCTTCATTTCTAAACATCAAGCATACAAGAGAAATCAAAGATAGAAAAGATAACATCTTATACATCAATCCATCCTTCTCAAGCTTATATTTTCATATCATTCAAAATCCTTGATTGAAAATCAAATTCTCTAAACACTTTTTGAGCCATATTGATCAAATCCTTGATATACTATTAGAGTGAGCATATTGTGTACAATTACTCTTTGAGAGAGCCTTATCTTGTACAACAAATACTTTGTTGAAACCATTGAGTGTTTTTGTTAGGGTTTTGGTATAAATCCTAAGTAGTGAAAAGGATTTTTCACTGGGTGGTTACTCTTCACCTTGTAAGGAAGATTTGTGGGTCTTGGTATAAATCCTAAGAGTGAAAAGGATTTTTCACTCGGTGGTTACTCTTCACCGTGTAAAGGAAGATTTGTAACGGTTTTGATCTTCACCCGAAAGAAGATTGTCAAATTAGTGAATTTGGGAATCCTCGAGAAGTGATCTTGAGGCGGGGACGTAGGCGGGGAAGCCGAACCTCGATAACAATCACTGTGTTTGATTTTCTCTATCTCTATCTCTTACTTATTCAATTGCTTATATATGCTTGTGTTTGATTTTCTATCATATCTTATTGCAATTGAATTGTGTTCTTAAATTTGTTTTTGCTAATTGAAAATAGTTTTTAATTCCGCATTTAAATCGAAAAAGTTTGCCTCAACCTAAATCACCCCCCCTCTTAGGTTGATATTTGGGTAACAATAGTGACATCGGATTTACCGTGGTTCGGTCAATAGTGCCTACATCCATCTAATCTTTTCTTATTATTATTGGTCATCCTTTACAATAAAGTGGGGAGGCCTTTATATAGACTACATGGGAAATAGGGAGAGAGAAATGTACAAAAGCAATTGGGCCTAACTTAAATGGGTTAGATCTAAATATACAGTGGGTTGGGTTTTTGGGCCCTATTACAATTTGACACCCCACAATAGCCCCCCAGTCTTCACTTGTCAAATGTAAAGAGGAAAGTGGAGACTGAATCTATTCGGAAGCAAGGTGAGCTTGAGGGGACGAGCCGGTACCGTGGAGACTTAAGGAGGCCTTGCAGGTTATGCTTAGGTCCTAAGGACCAAATAAGGCCTTTGAGGTCAAAAGAAGGTCCATGAGACCAGGCGAGGCCTTGAAGGTTGAGGTTAAGTCCTTGAGACCAAATGAGGCCCTAGAGGCCGAAGACAGGTCATGAGACGAAAAGAGGCCTTTGAGGCTAAGCTTAGGTCATAGAGACCGAATAAGGCCCTTGAGGCCGAGCTTAAGTCATAGAGATCAAATGAGACCTTTGAGACCGAAATCAAGTCCTGAAGACCGAAAGAGGCCGTGGGAAGGGCATGGAGACCAAATGAGTTCCTAGAGGCTGACAACGGGTCCTAGAGACCAAATGAGGCCTTAGAGGCCGAAGAGAGGTCTTAAGACCAAATGAGACTAAGCTTGGGTTGTAGATACCAAATAAGGCCCTAAAGGCTGAAGGTGGATCGTAGATTCCAAATGAGTCCTTTAAGGCCGAAAAAGAAAGACATGTGAGTTAATTTTGTTGCCTCTTTACTTTCATAACGGGAAGCGAGCAATCTTGCATAAATCATACACAAGTCTTTTGTTCAAGGCCGTTGGAGCCATTTGGTTTAAGGCTGTTGGAGCCATTTGGTTCAAGGCTGTTGGAGCCATTCAGTTCAAGCCCATTGGAGTCATATTCATTTCGTTTTCGGTCGCTCATTTAGCGTTTCGCTTGCACATTCGTTCATTTGTTTCAATTTTGTTAGCTAGGCAACCGTTCATAGCCTATGTTTGGGTAGAACCACACCTATCACTTGCCAGTCATCCTGGTCCTTAGCATTTTGTGATCTTTGAGGTCGATCGAATCCTAAATCAAGTTAGGTTTTCACTTGCCAGCCATCTTGGTGCTTAGCACTTTGGAACCCTTAAGGTTGACCAAAGCCTAAGTCAAGTTCGTTTTTCATTTGCCAGTCATCGTAGTCCTTAGCACTTTGGAACCTTCGAGGTTGACCAAAGTCTAAATCAATTTCGGTTTTTCACTTTCCAGTCATCCTGGTCCTTAGCCTTTTGGTTTCGTTTTTCACTTGCCTGTCATCCAGGTACTTAGCCCTTTGGAACCCTCGAAGTTGACCAAAGTTTAAGTCAAGTTTGGTTTAGTGTTTACCAGTCGTCCTGGTCCTTAGCCCCTTAGGATCTAGGCGATCGACCGAGGTCCAAGTCAAACAACTTTACCTCAGAAAATAATGTTTGCTAGTTATCCTAGTCCTTAGCCTCTTGAGACCTAGGCAGTTGATCGAGGTCTAAGTCAAACAACTATTTAAGAGGTAAACTTCAATAGAAATTTCAAGTTTCTTCAAGCTTAATTTAAATCCTTCAAACTTTAGGCGTATTCATAACTTTGTTGGCCCTGAGAAGCATTTTCAAGAAAATAGGATAACATCAATGAAAAATGTTGTTAGATAGACGTATAAATCACTGCATTCAATAATAAAGTGACACGTTTACTAATACAAAGACGCTAAGTCCGAGTACGTTTCCAGGCAAGTACATGTGTATTCTAGAAGGCATGTTAAGTCATGTGATATGATCCATGTTCCATATATAAACTATGATGCCACATACACAAAAAATGCATCAAGCCCTGCAAAGTAGGACTCCAAAAAAGTAATAGATATCATGACAAAACAAACCAGAAGATTGATTCGAAACAAGTGTCAGCAAGTTTTTTAAAATATCCAAGTTTGTACTGTGCAAGTCGAGTCTAATAGTTGTAAATATCAATTTAAAACCTCTAGGTTATCGCAATTAATGGCAAGAGCATATGAATGCTACCACACAACTTGTTTACAATTTCTAGCTACATATTCAAATATATTATAAGCATCGAGACAGTAGACAAGATTAGACTTAAACATTCCATTGTAGAAGGCACGCATCCAAAGACAATGTCAAGTATAAGATGTGCATAAACAATTTAAGTAGAATTTTGTCATTATTTGCATGTGATTTCATATATTCGACGTGCTAAATAAACTTCTTGCATGTAATGCATGTAAAAGCAAACACACAAAATAAAAGAAATTTGCAAAGTATCTACATGTGAAGTCTTGCACAAATGACACGGTTGTGTGTAATGAGCATGCAAGTGTCAATGTATTTGAGCAAATATAACTAGGCGTTATAAAAATCACACTTATTCACATCATCTATTATGTCGTAATAATGATCGTGTTTATATAAAAATAATTGGGTGGTTAATCATTGAGCATTAACCACCTACCACCGCAAACAAAAAATGAAAATAATTTCATTTTTATTTTCAAAATATTAGCAAGATATTCTTTTAAATTCCACGATATTTATATTTCAATCCTAAATATAAATATTAAAGCTATATTCTCATGCTAGTGAACATCAAAATATCGTGTAGTCCATGCATTTAAAAATGACATTTTATAAAACCATCATAACAAGTCACCAATTAAGTAAGTTGCATAAAAAGTGAGTAAAGTCAAGGAGACTTAGTTTTGAGGCGAGGCCATAAAAGCCTTGAGGATGAATTTAAGAGCCAATTCTGTCTCCCCAAATTTTTCTCAATTTTTTTTTTTTCACAATGGTTCGGTTCGGGTCGAATTGCGATTCGGTTCACGGTTCAGTAGCTTCAGTTCAAATTGGACCGACCCAAAATTCAAAACTGGTTCAGTTCATGGCATGTGTTGGCTACGCTAGGGTTGACGTCACCATGTTGACGTCATTGGATGACGTGGCAGTGGCAACTGACTGGACTCCTAGGATTGACATGGTGGAACCGAGAGGCGACACATGGCACGAGGCGTGTGCCAGACGCGTGCACGTGTGTTGGGCGTGTGCCGGCATATGCTTGCGTGTGGAACGGAGACTTCGAAACTTGCTAGCGCGTGGAGGAGCTTGGCGGCGCGTGTGTCGTCGAACGAATTCGTTTTCAGTGGCCACGGATAGATCGGCTAACGATGATGCCAATGGTGGTTCCCCTTTTCCGTTTCGGAGATCGAAAGCTTATGTTCTGGAGTGCCAATGTAGCGACGGTGCAGAAGCGTGTGAACATGGATTCCGGAACTATCGTCGACGTGTGGAGATGTGTGGGTATGCCGGTGGTCGATTTTCCACCGTATGTTGATAGATCAGGTGACGAGCTATTTGTTGGTGGTGGTCTTTGTTCGAGCTGATGCTTGGAATACCGAGTTTCGAGATTGTGGTGGCTCGGCCACACATGGCGACGAGGCCAGAGTTCTGACAACGCGTGTAGACTTTGATGGCGATGATTTTTCTGGGTTTGGTAGGTCGAGTGATGATTTATCCTTTTGTAGAGGTGGTTACTCGATGTGACGCAGGAAAGCCCAAGTTCTGAGGCTTGTGAATTGTTGTCGTGCTTGGCGGCACTTGCGGCTCGAAAACAACCCCCATTTGTGGTGGTTTTTAGCCACACTCATGCCAAAACTCTCAAAACATGCGGTTCCCATAGTCGACGCCAATTGTAGGAGGTCAATATAGCTTTTCCAATTTATTTCTAGGGTTGGAACCGCAAGAATGGGCTTTGGCGTGGTTGGGGAGGAAGAAAGGGAAAGAGATACCGGATTTACCGTGGTTCGACCAATAGTACCTACATCCATCTAGTCTTTTTTTACTATTATTGACCATTATTTACAATAGAGTAGAGGGGCCTTTATATAAGCTACATGTCCATGGGAATTAGGAAGAGAGAGAGAGAGGAACACAAGCAATTGAGCCTAACTTAAATGGGTTAGACCTAAATATACAGTGAGTTGGGCTTTTGTGCCCTATTACAATTTGACACAACCACAATTTTAACCACTCGCAATTTACCATTTCAACCATTTATGGAAATGGGTGTCTTTTGGTGTGTCCATAAGTGAGTTGTTAATCACTTAATTGCTACGCAAACAGATGAATAAGTGACTATGGGAAGAGAGAAATGGAAGCACATCTCCTGCAATTGCAATGTACTAAGTACTAACTATTAACCACTAAGGAAGCAATAACTCAAACTCACATTTATGCCCAATATTTTAATCAAATGGATACTTCTAGATAAAATGGATCTTATCAATTTAACAAGTTTCAATGGATCACTCCCTTGGAAGCCGAATCGATTCTTCCTTTTTCTTAATTTAATTTTGGGTTTAGTTAACAACTGAAAAATAAAATTATAAATACAAATAATTTTTTAACCAACATTGAACCAAGGAAAATTGGAATTGGGTTTCTTACAAAATCCCCAAACTATCAAATGGGTATTCCAAAACAACAAGAAGTTAAAGCTCCTTAAGAATTGTTATTATTGTTGATGAGAAATATCTTCATCTATTTATCAAGTCCTTAGTAGGCAATGATATCTTCTTTGGAGTGGACTTCTAATGATTGTGGAGCATTTGGTTGCATTGATTAATAAATCACATAGTTGAATTTAATTGTCCTTAAAAAATATAATATTGTTTGCACTTTGCACCTACGTTGGTCAATACAATTATATGACTCAATTTAATTAAAAAATTTAAGCAACACTGGACTGTACCTAAATTTTGTCTTAATATTTTTTATTTATTATTATTATTTTACTATCTACTTTGTTGTTTAATTTTTGCAAGATGAGTTGAGCTCTTGCTAGTTGCTAGTGCTTGTGTTGGCATTGGCCCAGCCCATTACAATGGGCAGTTTTAGATCAATACTATTAGTCTGTTACTACCGGTCCGCACTTGTCATTTGTACTTTACTTTTCCTCTATTGGATTTTTATTGCGTGGCCATTGTCATATCACTTTCTTGTATAATCAATCATGCTACAAAATGACAATTATAATTAACCTTGTCATTACGGACAAACAAAACTACTTTACAGATCATTCTTCAAATGTTTCTGGCCTATTAATATATTTAATTTAACTAACCTTCTAGTCAATCCTGTTGCTTGATAGCTGCTCTGGCTATCAAGGTTGTGTAATCAACTAATTTCCAAAGGTTTTCAGCTCTGGTTGGTAAGTTTAACTAAAGCCAAACTTTTTCATCTTGTAAAGTTACAGAAGTATCTAACTGGGTCATCACATCATGTTTTCCATTGGTTTTTGTTGCTGTGGGTCAAAGCAAACTATTGATCGGTTTATATATTGGCAGCATAGTAGTGGCTAGTGTGGTTTTAATCATGGAAGAATCATTTTTGGTTGTGAACTGCTAAAATTTCAATCAGATTTCCAAATGGATGGTGTGCTTGCAAATTGATTTTCTAGAGGAGCACTTGGTAACTTTCAGTGGCTGTGTGTGTGTGTTGTTACTTATTATGCACACTTAAGGCATAATTGAACATCCTTTGATAATTGAGTTTGTCCTCCTGTTGTGTTTCATGTATAGAAATGCTATTGGTTCTGGTGATGTATCCATTTATGATGATTGACTGAAATTTGAAATGCTGCTAGACTTTGGGTAATAGGGTAAGAGGTTAAAGGTATGGAGAGTTTACAAGGACCCAAATAGTATTAGATGTGCTGATGTGCATGTATTTAAATCTAATGTATGTGTAGCTTTATTTTACAACTGAACTCTTACAAAGGGATTTGGAGCAAGAACGTGATGGTTTTATTGTATTCAGATACTTTCTTGGGGATTGTTTTAGTGTCATGATATTAAGCATGGTTCTTTCAAAACAAAACTGCAATCCTCATAACGGTCCAAGTAAATGCCACTGTTTCAAGTGTCACCTCTAGGAGATCTCTGCAGTTAGATCGAAACATGCCTTAGTCTTCTAAAATGCTTATCCTAGTTTGTGCTTCTGCTCATTGTTGAGATTTATTTAGTTGCATCCAGGAACAAATTATTGGAAAGTTGAAAAGATGTCCATGTTTGCAGGATAAAATGGTAGGTGAACCAGTAAATGTGAATGAGTTCCAAGAATTGGCTAGGGAAGCCCTTCCAAAAATGTACTATGATTTTTATGCTGGTGGAGCTGAGGACCAGAACACATTAAAAGAGAATGTGGAAGCATTTCATAGAATCATGTAACGTGCTAAACCTTCTATTCTTGATACAGAAAATTGGGTATGGCATTTTATCTATTCAGTTTTTATGGCTTTCTCAGGATTCGGCCTAGAGTTCTTGTGGATGTAAGCAGAATAGATATGTCAACAACTGTATTGGGGTACAAAATTTCAGCACCGATTCTGATTGCTCCAACTGCATTGCATAAGTTGGCACACCCTGAAGGTCTAAATCCTGTAGAAAGAGGCCTCAGTTGGGATTTCTTTTCCCGTATCAAATCCTTATTTTACTTGTTGTTTTGTTGCAGGAGAGGTTGCCACAGCCAAAGCAGCTGCTTCATGTAATACCATAATGGTATTGAAAATATGAATTTGAGTTCATACTTACCAATTAGTGCTGGCACACTGAATTATATTGTACTGTAGGTTCTATCCTTCACATCTACTTGCACTGTGGAGGAGGTTGCTTCCAGCTGCAATGCTATTCGGTTCTTTCAATTATATGTATTGAATTTTTCTTGATCTCTTGTTATTTCAATCTTTTGTTGTTATCCTTTCCTTATATGTTATCTTATTTGGTAGAAACACACCGAAATTTGGTAACCCTTTGTGAATAGGTATACAAGAAGCGAGATATAGTAGCTGTGTTGGTGCAGAGAGCTGAGAGAAATGGATACAAGGCTCTTGTCCTGACTGTTGATACTCCCAGACTTGGTCGAAGGGAGTCTGACATAAAGAACAAGTGAAATATCATCTCTTTCATTTTCCTTCTGTTTGCGCACACAATGAATATAATTGCCTTCAAAGTTTGGCATAAATTGCTTTTATTAAAGGGGAGATGATACAAATTAGAACTCTAATACCAAAGATATCGTATTTCTTTGTCTCTCATATTGATGTAACAAGTTATGTCAAATGCATCTCATTTAAAGCACAACTGTAATAACTCCTGCAGAATGGTTGCACCTCGACTGAAGAATCTTGAGGGTCTCTTATCAATTGAAGCTGATTCTGTGAGTAGAATATTTCAATACTTTTGAATCTAAATATGCTAGCTTAGAGCGATAAGGTTCTTGTATTTACCATGGTGTCTAATGTTTTCTTTGAAAAAATACATTGCTTTAACTGTACCATATCATGTGTCATTTGATAAGCCAAAAAATTTATGCCAAGGAATGTGTTATAACGTTGAATCATAACTGCTAGTTTTGTTTTAAAAATGTGTCTAATCAATTACCGGCTTCAGCATGTACTGCCCGTGTGGAAGTGCAGTTGGTTATTCAAACTTGGACTTAAATTGGTATAACTATTCAGCAATTAAACTTTTGCAGGATAATGGTTCAAAGTTAGAAGCTTATGCCAAAGAGACAATGGACGCTTCCCTTTGTTGGAAGGTATGAACCAGCAACTAATTCATTTACTTTTAGATAAGCTTGTTGAAATATGTCAGGAAAGGTTAAGTGACTTATGAAGATGCCAGTCTGATTAACTGGAAAAGTCTCATGGTACCTATTATTGATTAGGGAAAGGGAGGTTTAAGGGTGTAGAGAAATGACATGACATAAGTTATGATACAAATACAAATTAGTTGTAATGGTTATATTTTGTACTCTTTAATTTCAGTGTAGGTTGGGCTGCACATTAGAACCATGGTTTAATTGGTGCATAACAACATCCGCAGGACATTGAATGGTTGAAATCAATTACAAACATGCCAATTCTTATCAAGGGAATACTTACTCATGAAGATGGTAAGATCAAGCTTTACTTCTTATCGATTTTCTCCTTCCCTTCAATAACAGGAAGAAACTTATCTGCCTTTAAAATATCATTTATTTTTTTTATTAATATTTTCACCAATTGAAGTTCTGAATGTAACAATTATAATATTTTATCTTTTTATTAAAAAAAATTCACTCATACAAGAAACTCCTTAAACCCTTTTTTTTTTTTTTTTTTTTTTCCTTTGGAAATTCAAGTGTAGGAGCCCTGTTGGTCATCTTAAGTAATCTTGTTTTTCCTATTTGTTCCTTCTCTATCCTCTCTGTTAAACATTTTTACATAAATCCATTTAAATTCTACTTCATTATCTGCTCTTGATATTTTACTCAGATCCCGGAAATTCGTAGCATTGTTTTCCTTGTTCAATATCTCAAAGATCATTAACACTTGATGTGCTTCCATTTGCAGCAATAAAGGCGGCAGAAGTAGGTGTTGCTGGGATTATTGTCTCCAACCATGGAGCTCGCCAGCTTGATTATACTCCTGCAACTATTAATGTTCTGGAAGAGGTGAGTCTCTATTAATTAGTGAAAGTTTTTTAGTGGTAATGTGGTAGCAAGACATCCACAACATAACAATCCGTAAGAAATGCACGTCCTCATGCATTCCTGCACAGGAATTTTCTGTTTGGATTTGTGTATAGTTACTAGTATGCTCTTTGGCATGGAAAGTTCAATCAGCAAGCTAAGTGTACATGTTTGAGGATACTTATGTACCTTGTGGTTGCAGGTGGTTCGTGCTGTTGGAGGTAGAGTTCCTGTTTTCTTTGATGGAGGAGTGCGGCGAGGAACAGATGTCTTCAAGGCATTAGCCCTTGGTGCACAAGCCGTCCTTGTAAGATCTCCACCCCAAACTATTTAATTCATGTAACTTATTAAATCTCCTCTTACACTCTATTTCTTCATATGCAATGTTGGCCATGTAATTGTTGCCTCAAGAGAACAAGTAGTGTATTTTTAAGTCATGCACTCGTGTAATTTCTATTGCGTGAGTTTCAATTGTCAATATATGTCTCTGCAACCAACTGATGCCTTTTAGAGATACAGCTCTATCATACTGTGCTGCTAGATTGTCATTCTTCTTTCTCAACTAATTGCTTGAGTGGCACCTTAACCAATTTCTGTCTAACTAGCATGTAAAAAAAACAAAATCATTGAAACACTTTGAGAGTACTATTGTATATTGTTGTGGGAGACACAACTAGGGAGTCTACTAAGAGCCTCTTAATACACATGTTGGAACACCATTCCTGAGAAATTACCAATTGTCCCAAAAGCTTAAACTATTAGGAAATAGTGAATTTAATATTTTAACACTCCCCCTCATGTGTGAGCCTAGATTCTCCTTTAATGATTGGGGCCCAACACGTGGGATTTTTAATTTTTTTAATGGGAGGTAGAGTGGAGTCGGGATTCGAACTTGAGATCACATGCTCTAATGATACCATGAGAAATTACCGATTGTCTCAAAAACTTAAGCTATTAGGAAATGGTGAATTTAATCATTTAATCAGATATTTTAACAATTTCAACCCATAAATTAAAGCCAATGCATTTGGACCCAACTATGTAAATCATCTCTTCATTTTCTTTACTTTTCCTTGATGTGGAACTCAACACTCTCACATACTCATAACATATATATTATGAAGGAGGAATTAATCGGGAATATGGTATTTGGGGTGTATTGAAATCTAGAAATTCCAGTTATAGCTACAACCAATTTTTGCTTGTTTTTTCTCTGTATCTCTAAGTTGATGCTCATGAAGCCCCTAAAATTTTTATGATTCTTAAGTCTATTGTAATCTATATATGCTATTGCAGATTGGAAGGCCTGTTATCTTTGGGTTGGCAGCAAAGGGGGAAAATGGGGTTAGACAAGTCATCCAAATGCTGAAGGATGAACTTGAGCTGACCATGGCACTCTCTGGCTGTCCTAGTGTGAAGGATATTACTAGAGGTCATGTGAGGACAGAGCATGAAAGATTCCATTCAATGCTCTAATAACATATTGAAGCATTAGTAGTTTAGGACATTATCCTGCACAAAAAAGACATTTGTCTTATTGCTAATAACAAATTTATCTAGATATCCTATTTGAGATTTAATTATTATTATTATTTTTTTTAAGTTTTTCATATCCAGATTGATATTTTTTAGTAGACATTCAAAATTAAAAAATAATATTATAAATAAAATAAACATTTTTACAATATAATTTAAAATGATAATATGAGAAGAATAAAATAAATTTCAAGCGTATAGAATAATAGAATCTAATTTATCAAATCACTATCTAACTTCACTTAAGAATAGAATCACAATAGCTCAACCTACCGAACAAAGACAATTCAACACATAACTTGATGAATTAATACTAACCAAACCAAAATTGATTTCATATAGAGTAAAAAATCATGGTTCACCTGTAAAATGTAACAAAAATAGATGAAATTTATTATATTTTTAAAAAATAGTATTTTACTTTACATTGGACAATGTGATGCATGGTGAAGAGAAAATGAAATCTAATTTTAATTTTAATTTTGGTGTTGAAAATGAGATTGTTTGGTATGTGGCCATGTCTGAAATTGAGTGGAGAATGTTAAAAATTTATCATGTAGAATACTATCTTAAAAAAATTTAAATATTAAATTGTTCGGAGAAAATTGATCATCAATATCATTTTGCACTCAATTTTTTTTTTTATTCAAACAACTTAGGCTTTTAATCAGGTTAAATTTTTATTGACTCCTAATTTTGAGAGCCTTCTTGAGTAATAGAAAAGAGAGTATACAACCCACTTATACTTTTTTTTTTTTTTTTTTTTCTAAAAATAAACCCTAGTAAACTTTTTTCACCCATAATGAGACCCCCTTTTATTAAAAAAAAAATTGGGGAGCCTTAGGCCAAGACCCTAAGCCTCACAGGTCCCTTATAGGATATCCCATAAAATTGGAATATAAATAATAAATGGGTTCAATTACCGGATTGCTCTTAGGATATTCGTTAAGGAAATAGTAAAATTTTAATATTAAAATAACAAAAAGACAATTTTGATATTATAATCATTTTTTATTATTTTAATATTAAAAATTCACGTTTCTCCATAAAATAAAAGAATGTAATGCTTCTTTAACAAATGTCCCAAACGCATCTATTAACAAAAGCTCTTCGAGATTATTATTCAATACTAAAATATGGGATGAACTTGGGCTGAATCCAGCTCAGCGCGGCCCAATGAATATGGAAATCTGGTTGTTAAAAATTGGGTTTCTCTAAAAGGCCTTATGCATGAAGATAATAAATTGGATCGTTGTGGATTTCTGACCACATTTTCAATATTGGAGAGTCTGGTTTTAATACTTTTCCAGTACAGTGACAATTATAACCTTGACTATTTGTGCAAATTACACCGCTCAAAGAAGCTCCAGTTTTGAGCAGGCATGGGCATAGAAGGAATTCTAAATTTATTACCAGCTCTCTGGCCCACTGACATATTTAATTCAAAAATCATATAATTCTATACATAAATATTATTAGACTTTTAAACAGTTACCAGGTACAACTCCTTCAGTGGCTGTTCAGATTGTATAAATTCTAGGGAGTTCAATCCCAGTTCTTGTAGGTATGTGCTGCTTATATTTGATCATGGTCAACTTACTTGACTATCTCTTGAGCTGAAATGAATGTTATACTTTAATGGGTCATCATGCTTTTTATCGTTTTTGATGGCAAGAAAGGATTTCTTATAGCAAGTGATTCTCAACATAAACCTCTCTTAGAAGTTGTTAGCTCTTAAGACAAGAAATGTAATTAAGTGCTGGCGCATGTCCTGCTCCTGCATAGGACCTTCCCTGTTTTGGCATGGGAGTATCTTGTTTAAGAAGTTTAGTTGTTCATTAAGAATGCTCTTCGGTAAGACAAATTCAATCAGCAATGTTAAATTACCAATTTAAAATATCTGCATACAATCATGGATTGCAGGTTGTTCATGCTAGCTGTTGGAGGGAAAGTTCCTGTTCTTTTTGACGGAGGAGTGCGGCGAGGAACAGATGTCTTCAAGGCATTAGCCCTTGGTGCACAAGCTGTTTGGTAAGCTCTCCACCCCTTTCTTCAATTATCAAGCATTCATTTTTCTTGCACTTTTTTTCTCCAATGCCACAGTGTGTTTCCATTGGTTGTACTAAAAGGATGAGTAGTCCTCTACCATTATGTAGTCATGCAATGCAATCACTGTGGCCTTTCCATTGTTATTATATGTGATGCTAGCCTGCTATCCTTCTTTTCCAACTTACCGCTTACCAGAGAAAACTCTTCTAAGTTACTCATGGCATACATCCATGTCACAGAAAACTTTTGCACCTCGGGACTAATGGATACATGTGAAAGGAGAAACGAAGAGTAGGATGATTCTTTTATTTCTCTTTGGTTATATGTTGATCCTGAATACTTCTAATTATATAAGTACTGCGACTAAGTAATTTTAGATTGTGCTCCTCTCTCTCTTGTTGCTGAAATGTAATGTCCACTGAAAATTCTGTGATCCTTAAATTGCTTTCCCTTGTTTGTTTATTATAAATGATGTGTGTTACCTTCAGGTTGGCAGGCCTGTTATCTATGGGCTGGCAGCAAAGGGTGAGTATGGTGTAAAACGGGTCATTGAAATGCTGAAAGATAAGCTCGAGCTGACTATGGCACTATCAGGCTGTCCCAGTGTGAAGGATATAGCGAGAAGCCACGTAAGAACAGAGAATGAGAGACTCCAATCAATGCTTTAGTATCGTTGAAACCAATTAAGACAATATCCTACAGATTGATGGTTCTGCTGATCAATCATGCATAAAATTATGTGATGGTGTGCAGTTCACTACAAATGTGCATGCATACCGTTTCAGAGAATTGCCACTTCTTCAATGATTTAGTTGGTGGTGTTGTGCAATAAGTGGAATCTTGAGGAAAGTGCAAACCATTAAACTAAGTATTGTAATTGAAGTGTTCAATCATAATGCTGCTCATGTAATTACATGGTTTTCTTAAAGATAAACAGAACATTTCCTCTTCATGGTCAAATTTATTAAAAACTGCACTTTAAAGCTGTGTTGGATTGATACTTGTTCAATAATTTGTAAAAAATGGAGTTTATGTTAATTCTTGACTAAGGGAAAGGGTATTGGCTCTAATGATTAATAATAATTAGTCGCAAACCCATGCATTGCGTGAAAATATATATTCTAAGAATAAGCTATTTTTAGAAGAAATAGACTTTACTTAGCCAAAGAGCTATTATCACTTAATAATTTTCACTTAGACAAAGTCATAAGAGGGGGAGAAAGAACATGTGATAGGGGAATTAAGAAACACTACACCAAAATATCAAAACACATCAACCCAAAGTAGGGCTTTCAAAACACAAAAACTCATAAGTAGAGTTGTAAGAAAAAATTCATTAAAAGAAATGAGCAGAGTACTTAAATTGTTTCGTAGGCAGAACATAGTCTGAATGGAAGAGAGAGATGTAGAGGAATTAATAGCAAATTTATTGAAAATAAGATAGGGTGAAGAAGAGTAAAAGGGAGAGAAAATGGGTGGAGAAATTATAATGGTAAGATATGGAATAATGGGGAGAAGAAGAGACAAAAAGGGAGGAGAAGAGTTGGAAGAAGAATAACGGTAATATGAGATAGAAAAGAAGATGGGGAGAAGAAGGGCCAAAAAGGCAGTGGAATTGTTGGGTAAAGAGTAACGGCAAAGTGGGGGAGAAGAAGGGCCAAAAAGGGAGAGGAAAATGTTGGATAAAAAGTAACGGCAAGGTAAGGAAGAAGAAAAGCAAAAACAAAAAAATGAGGGAAAGAATTTGAAACAGATGGCTGACGTGGCCCAATGATGGGAGGGATTGGAAGAAGAAAAAAAAATGCTAACGTAACACAATGAAATATTAGCAACATTGATTACAAATCCTCAACAATTATATATTGTATATAGATATTTCCATATTTTACCCGCAAAAACAAAAATTGTGCAAATTGGACAGAAGTATTTTAAATGAGTAAAATAGAAAGAAAAAAGAAATTAGTGGAATGAATTAAAAATAGGTTAAAGTATTATTTAATTCTAAAAAATTGCATAACTTGTATACTTACTTAGGTCTCTCTCTTCTTCTTTTTTGGATAAAAGTATACTTAGGTCTTAATTGTTACCATATGTCCTAGAGATAAAGGTTAAGAAAGATTAAATGCCCTATATGTTGTAATGCAAGTTTACAAATAAAAAAATTATTCATAGGTTACATGTGCATAAATTCAAGGTGCAGTTATTTGTCTTTTGCTTTTTGTTTTTTAAAATAGTTATATACAATTTTCCTTTAAAAAATAAATCAAACACATGAACTTATTATATCTTTAGCACATCCTTTAAAAAAATCTATATATTAGAATAAATTATTATATAATTCTACATAATAACATAAATAATAAATTATCAAGATTATTCTTATTCAGTACAAAAACATGGGATGAACTTAGGTTTGATCCAGCTCAGCATGGCCCGATTGCAGAGTTCGGTTTTAACACGAGTGTTTTCGTCTGAATGCATTTCCAGGACAATGACAAATATAACCTTGACAATTTGTACAAATTACACCACTCAAAGAAGCTCCTGATTTGAGCAGGCATGGCCATAGAAGGCATTCTCAATTTATTACCAAACCTATGGCCCACTGACATACTTATAGTTCTATACATGTTATTAGATTCATACATTTGACCAAGTACAACTCTAAAGATTTCTCCTTCAGTGGCTGCTCAGATTGTGTAAATTGCAGGAGTTTCAATCCCAGTTCTAGTAGGTATGTGTTGCTTATATTTGATTATGATCAACTTAATTGACCATCTTTTGAGCTGAAATGAATGCTATACTTTAATGGGTCATCACGCTTTTTATTGGTTTTGATTGCTTTGAAGTACTTTTAGGCACTTAACTGGTTTGATGCTACTTATGTAAGTGCCATGTTGAATCTATTAGTTTTGCTGTACTCTGTAGACCATGAACTAAACATAGAGAAGAAAAAAGAATTGAACTTTCTTTTGGGATATCTTACCAACCCATATGAATATGTATATGTAAAGATTTTCAATATTATTTTCTTACCTAGTGATTCAATGGGCACTGGTTTAAAGATTGACCTGTCTAAAATTGTGAGGAATGGCCAAACCCAACTTTGCCTCAAGCTGGCCTTAAGTAAGGCTAAGCAAAAATTTTAAGGCCCTAAACATGAGCATCACCTATTTTAGAAATTTTTTGCAATTATGGATATTGTCATAATCAATGTCTTTGTTGGTGTAGTCACTTGAGACTGCATCTAGTACTAGATCACTGGAAAGTAATACATCAATTAATGCTCATGTTTCCAGGAAAATGGAGGGTGAACCTGTTAATGTGAACGAGTTTCAAGAATTGGCTAGGCAAGCTCTTCCGAAAATGTATTATGACTACTATAATGGGGGAGCTGAGGATCAATACACACTAAAGGAGAATGTGGAAGCGTTTCGTAGAATTACGTATGCTGCTGCTAATTCTGTTGGTGATTTTTGTGGCAAACTGGTTACAATAATTTCCTGATCACTTTCTATTGCTTCTTAGGTTCCGGCCTAGAATTCTTGTAGATGTTAGCAGAATAGATATGTCAACTACTGTATTGGGTTACAAAATCTCAGCGCCAATTATGATCGCTCCAACTTCTTTCCATAAGTTGGCACATCCAGAAGGTACAAATCTTCTTGGAAGAGCTCTCACTCTCAATTGAAATTATTTCAGATTCTAATTTACTTGCTCATTGTGATTATTCCAGGAGAGACTGCCACAGCCAAAGCAGCAGCTGCGTCTAATACTATAATGGTATTGATTTAACAAATATTAATTTGATTGCTGAGGTGCATGAATTGTAAGTTATTTTTCATGGCAGGTTTTGTCAACCATGTCTTCCTGCAGTATCGAGGAGGTTGCTTCCAGCTGCAATGCTATTCGTTTTTTTCAATTATATGTATGCAATCTTTCTTTATCTCTTATATGTTCATTCGTGAAATTTATATATATTTAGCAGCAATACTTCCTTTTGGTTGCTGTTTGTCTTTGTATTAATGATCCTGTTGTTAGCAACTCACACTGTAATCTGATATTCTTCTGGGAATAGGTATACAAGAGACGAGATTTATCAGCTCAGCTAGTTCAGAGAGCTGAAAAAAATGGATACAAGGCTATTGTCCTGACAGTTGATGCTCCAATGCTTGGACGAAGGGAGGCAGACATAAAGAACAAGTAGATATCTTCCCTTTTTGTTTTCCAACACTAATCAATTTATTTCCTTCACAGTTGGGTATAACTTTCTTCATGTAATGGTATTTACTTTCCTTTCAAACTAAGACAAGAAGCTTTATCTTCAATCTGATTTGAAATATGACTGTAAGAAGTTCTGCAGAATTGATTGTACCGCAGTTAAAGAATTTTGAAGGCCTCTTATCAACTGAAGTTTTCCATGTGAGTGGAATCGTTCAACTCCCAATTTTCACATTTAAATGTGCTAGATGCATGGAATTTACATGAATGGACACATGTATGCATGTTAACTGAAGTTTCAATATTATTTTTAAAATTTTAAATTAAATGTTTTACAGTTACTCAATGAATCAAATTTTCTGCAGGAAGAAGGTTCAAATCTTGAAGGTTTTGCCAAAGGGATCTGGGATTCTTCTTTGTGTTGGAAGGTATAAACCAGTAACCTATTCTGATTACCTTGTGTAATATGCTGTTGCAAAAATGTTGGGAAAGTTTTTTATTAGAAAATAGTTTTTTTTTTTTTCCTTCCACAGAATAAAAGAACTGATTTTAGTGTTATGGGGTTTAGTTGGTGCTTTTATAGTGTAAAGGTTGAAGCTTTAAGATACCATTACAAGTGCCTATATTTTTTTCACTTTTTTATTTCTGCTTGCTGAGGGTGTGAGCAGGGACCATGGTTTCTTACATTTTTATGAGTTTAACTAGTGCATCACAACATCCGCAGGACATAGGATGGTTGAGATCTATAACAAACTTGCCAATTCTAATCAAGGGGGTACTCACTCGTGAAGATGGTAGGATCTCCATTTTATGATATTTGCATCTCATCATTATTATATTATCACTATCACTACTCATGAAGATGGTAAGGTCAAGATTTATTTCTGATATTCACATCTCTATACTGCATCTTCTCCATTTTCTCCTTCCCTTAGTAATAGGAAGAACCTTCCATGCCTTTTGAAACTTAATGAAAATTTCAGTTATTTATAATCAATATTTTAACCATTATACATTTTCTATTTTTTTTATTAAAAAATTCACTCATACAGGAAACTCTTTAAACCCTTCTTATCTTTGGAATTTCAACTATAGGAGCCTTGTTAATCATCCTGATTAAAAAATCTTCTTCTTTTTTCTTCTTATTATTACCTCCTATATCCCCTCTTCCTAACATTTTTATATAAAATCCTTAAATTCTGTGCTGTTACCTGCTCTTGATAGTTTACTTCGATCCTTGAACATCATGGTATTGCTTTACTTGCTTTTCAACACTCAAATATCCTTAACTTTTGATGTACTACTATTGGCAGCAATAAAGGCTGTAGAAGTAGGTGTTGCTGGGATTGTTGTCTCTAATCATGGGGCTCGCCAGCTTGATTACACTCCTGCTACCATTGCTATTCTGGAAGAGGTGAGGTTTTATCTCTACTGCTTAGCATAAGAAGTTTTTTACTCCCTGAGTGTGTAGTTGTAAACACAGATACTACATTTTACCATAGATACATTGCATCTCTGTGCTCATTTTTTAATATTGATGCTATAAGTATTTGGGGTTAGGGAAAGTTTGTAGGTGTTAATGCGGTATTTAGACATCCTCAACATAGCAGTTTGTGGATTTTTTTAGCATTTTAATACAAGACATGTACATGCTCATCCATTCCTGCAGAGGACTTGTCTGTTTGGATTTGTGTAGAGTTACTAGTATGCACTTTGGCAAGCCAAGTTCAATCAGCAATTGTGGATATTTATGTACCTGTGGTTGCAGATAATTCAAGCTGTTGGAGGGAAAATTCCTGTTTTCTTTGATGGAGGAGTGCGACGAGGAACAGATGTCTTCAAGGCATTAGCCCTTGGTGCACAAGCCGTCCTTGTAAGCTCTCTACCCCCAAACTATTTCATTCATGTTAACTAACTTATGATTCTTCTCTTACACTTTATTTCTTCATATGCAATGTTGGCCATGTAGTTGCTATTTTAAGAGAACGAGTAGTATTTTTCAGTCATGCACTTGTGTAATTTCTGTTGTGTGAGTTTCAAGTGTCAATAGATATCTGAAACTAACTGATGCCTTTTTGGAGATGCAGCTCTATTGTACTCTGCTGCTAGATTTCCATTCTTTTTCAACTTATTGCTTTGATTTGAGTGGCACCTCAACTAATTTCTGTCTAACTTGCATATGAAAAAAAAAAAAAAAATTGTAAGTTGCTGAAGGTAAATACCTAGATCAAGAAACACTTTAAGAGTGGTGGATATTGTTGGGGGAGAGATACGCCTAGGGAGTTTAAGCCTCAACACTCACACTTGCACTCATAACATATATGTTATGAAAGAGAAATAAGGAGAATGGTATGTTGGGGAGATAACACATTGGAGAGCCTTCAATTGAGACATTAATATAACATATAGGGGCACTGCTTTACCCAAAAGCATTAGCCCATGGGATTGGACCCAATTATGTTATATTAATTCCTCAACATCTTTACTCTTTCTCTATGTGGGACTTCTACTCACACGTGTATACCCAACATGGTAAAACTGGAAATTGCCAATTGAACAAAATTTTCCCCTAAAACTCCTCAACCCTACTGCATAAGTACATGGCAGTTTAAATGACAATTCACATATGCTTCTAATAATATGATCTATTTAAGTCATGTGACCTTTTTAGATAATCTAATGTGATATGTATTTAAGATACACCTACATGTTCAGTTAAATCGACAAATAATAAGTTAGAGGAGATTTCTCCAAAACAAGTTTGGACGGAAAATTTTATCCTTGCCAATTATAGCTACAACCAATTTTTCTTCTCTCTCTCTCTCTCTCTCTCTCTCTCTCTCTCTCTCTCTCTCTCTCTCAAAGTTGATGCTGTTATATAAGAACCACTGAGAATTTTATGATTCTTAATCATTGCTCTCTAAACTCTATTGTAATCTAAATATGCTATTGCAGATTGGAAGGCCTGTTGTCTATGGTCTGGCAGCAAAGGGGGAATATGGGGTGAAACGAGTCGTCCAAATGCTTAAGGATGAGCTTGAGCTCACCATGGCACTATCCGGTTGTCCTAGTGTGAAAGATATTACTAGAAGCCATGTGAGGACAGAGCGTGAAAGACTCCATTCAATGCTCTAATAAAATATTGAAGCATTAGGACAATATCCTGAAGAATAATGATTGGGATCATCAATCATACCTGAAACTATATTATACATTTTCAATTAAATTTTTAACCACAAGTAACCATGGTTGTGGAATATGTTTGACATTTCTTCAATGATTAAGTTGGCATGGAGATAGTGGAATGCAACCATGAATATTATCTTCTACCAATATCTATGTCTGTTTTACAAATAATTGTGGGTTGTATATATGTTGATCGTACTCTTAATTGTATTAGGAGTTTAAGTCCTAACTACACCAACTATAATCCTACAATTGATCCAATGATAGCATAGGGCTAGTTTACTATATACAACATTCAATAGGTACGTTGTAATATATGGAACTCAATAGTAAAAAATGTAACCTTTATAGGCCTTTTCTCATATTCTTTTAATTTCTTCTTAATATTTCTATAATGTTAACTTGGTATCAGAGCTATACTTTTATCTATATCTATAATATAAACTAAAAGTTAAAGTTGAGAGACAAATTTTAGGCTTCCCAAATATCGTCACGTCAGATTTGTTGCTCCTACAATATTTCATATCATTTTTCTTTTTATTTGACTCTCTCTCTCACTTTCTCTCCCCATCGCCTTTTCATCTCCCATAGGTTTTTCACATACCCATTAAATCACCTATCCCAAATCTTCTATTTAAATCCTTCTATTTCTGTTTCTTTTTAAATCCTACTTTTTCTCATATTGCCAAAATTAAATGTATTCAATATAAAGAGTATATGCTAAAATCATTAAAGCCACAATTACTCTTTAAAAAAAAATTTCCTTCTTCCTATATTGAGTTACCATTATGCCATCATGCCCCTTGAGTTTTCAGTTATAAGTCTTATGACTATTCACATCCTTTCATTGATGAATGGAAGAAAAATAGTCTCTAATATTGTAACGTTCCTTGAAGACATAAAGTTTCTATATGTCTAAAATCCCAAATCTCAAACCACCCTTCCACTTTAAATAGTTGAATCCAAAATCTTATATTCTACCAGTAAGTCCCCTCTCTCTCTCTCCACTTTAGATATAGATTTTTTTTTTCTTTTTTTCCAAATTTCTTTCTTTAGTTGATGCCTAACGAATTTGAAAGGTGTGTGGAAATTATCAAACATTCAATACCACAGTCCGTTTATCGCTTGCAATTTAAGAGGAATTCTTCGATACTCTCTTGAATCTTTGGTAATCAAATTTCTTTTACATATCATCATTTTTCTTTTGTTTTCATTCCCTCTTGGTTTTTGTTAGGTATTTCAAATTTTGATTACTTTTTCAATGGTTAATCTTTTTAGTTTAGTGTTAAGACTAAATGCTAATTTGCTCTAACATGTTTTCATATTTTGTTTCTAGAAGGTAGCAACCAATCAAGCTAACTTATGTTTTGTTACTAGAAGGTATTTATTATCATTCATTTTTTTTTTTTTAATGTAGCTTATCATTCTTCTTTGTTTGTTTCATCCACATGTTTCAAAAATTTCATTACCTTTTTTCGTTAAACACTTGATGCCTTAATAGCAAGAAACTTTTTGACATATCAAGTGTTGTTTAAAATGATAGGGACTATTTGGAAACATTCGGTAAAGGTTGAGGATTAAATGTATAATTAAACTAAAAAATAATCATATTGAATCTTCCCGCGCATCATGCGGGTCAACGACTAGTTATTATTATAAATTAAAAGCTAAAGCTGAGAGAAAAGATTTTGGCATCTCCTAATCCTGTCACATCAGATTTACTTTTTCCATAGAATTCCACCACACCTCTCTCTCTCTCTCTCTCTCTCTCATAGTCTCTCTCACACTTTCCCTCAAATTAAATCACTAATCAAATGGTTTCTCTCTCACGCCTGCTCATCTCCCTCATTTTTTCCCCTTCCCTTATTTTCTTTCTCTTGATCCTCAAATCCCTCTTCTTCTTTTTTTTTTTCATCCTATCTTCTCTCTCCCTCTCTGAACTTCTAACCTTCCCATCACATCAACTGATTAGAGTTTCTCACAATTAAACCTTCCCAAACGTGGAAACCATATTTATTCTAGCCGTTATTCTCATGTTTGACATCAAAGACAAACGTTAGATTTTGATTTGGACAGACAGCCGTTATTCTCACCCTTTTCTTGAGACGTTTCCAAATCCGGTGGACACACTCGGTGCCGCATATATATCTCATTCATTCATTGAGGTGAGGCTCAATTTAGCTTTCAATTTCATTATGGGTTTCCAACTTCAATTGTTTTTTTTGGGACCCTCCGAGAACGACCAGGGCCCGTCTCAAGATGCTGTTCTCAAAGCTATTTCAGGTTCAACCTCCATGCTATTTATCTAACCCTGCTCTGTTTTTTGTTATGTTTTTGAAATCATGTTATAGTAATTATGACCCAAATAGAAGTAGCCTCGTATTTATTTATTTATTTATAAAGTGGTGTTGATATTGGAAGCAGAGGTGTCTAAGATGGAAGGAAGAGTTGGACAAACCACAAATGTGGTGATTGGTGGTACGGTGACAAACGATTGAACCAATGAATGGCTCGATTTGGATGAGAAGGTATGAAACAAGTAATTTTCATTTTGCATGCAGAGATATTCATCTCAGTTTGTTTGTTATTGGACATGTAATGAAAGTAGAGTTAGCTTTTGTGCTTTTGCATGGTGTTTTGGATAATATATACTTTTAAATGAATGAATTGTGGCTCAAAACTTCAATACAATAACATTATTATTTTCTGGTAAAGGCATATA
>OU015766.1:24879112-24900226 GCA_907173295.1 Fagus sylvatica | reverse complement strand
TTATTTGGTAGAAACACACACTGAAATTTGGTAACCCTCTGTGAATAGGTATACAAGAAGCGAGATATAGCAGCTGTGTTGGTGCAGAGAGCTGAGAGAAATGGATACAAGGCTCTTGTCCTGACTGTTGATACTCCCAGACTTGGTCGAAGGGAGGCCGACATAAAGAACAAGTGAAATATCATCTCTTTCTTTTTCCTTCTGTTTGCACACACAATGAATATAATTGCCTTCAAAGTTTGGCATAAATTGCTTCTATTAAAGGGGAGATGATACAAATTTGAACTCTAATACCAAAGATATCGTATTTCTTTGTCTCTCATATTGATGTAACAAGTTATGTCAAATGCATCTCATTTAAAGCACAACTGTAATAACTCCTGCAGAATGGTTGCACCTCGACTGAAGAATCTTGAGGGTCTCTTATCAATTGAAGCTGATTCTGTGAGTAGAATATTTCAATACTTTTGAATCTAAATATGCTAGCTTAGAGTGATGAGGTTCTTGTATTTACCATGGTGTCTAATGTTTTCTTTGAAAAAATACATTGCTTTAACTGTACCATATCACGTGTCCTTTGATAAGCCAAAAAATTTATGCCAAGGAATGTGTTATAATGTTGAATCATAACTGCTAGTTTTGTTTTAAAAATGTGTATAATCAATTACCGGCTTCAGCATGTACTGCCTGTGTGGAAGTGCAGTTGGTTATTCAAACTTGGACTTGGTATAATTGGTATAACTATTCAATTAGCAATTAAACTTTTGCAGGATAATGGTTCAAAGTTAGAAGCTTATGCCAAAGAGACAATGGACGCTTCCCTTTGTTGGAAGGTATGAACCAACAACTAATTCATTTACTTTTAGATAAGCTTGTTGAAATATGTCAGGAAAGGTTAAGTGACTTATGAAGATGCCAGTCTGATTAACTGGAAAAGTCTCATGGTACCTATTATTGATTAGGGAAAGGGAGGTTTAAGGGTGTAGAGAAATGACATGACATAAGTTATGAGACAAATACAAATTAGTTGTAATGGTTATATTTTGTACTCTTTAATTTCAGTGTAGGTTGGGCTGCACATTAGAACCATGGTTTAATTGGTGCATAACAACATCCGCAGGACATTGAATGGTTGAAATCAATTACAAACATGCCAATTCTTATCAAGGGAATACTTACTCATGAAGATGGTAAGATCAAGCTTTACTTCTTATCGATTTTCTCCTTCCCTTCAATAACAGGAAGAAACTTATCTGCCTTTAAAATATCATTTATTTTTTTTATTAATATTTTCACCAATTGAAGTTCTGAATGTAACAATTATAATATTTTATCTTTTTATTAAAAAAAATTCACTCATACAAGAAACTCCTTAAACCCTTTTTTTTTTTTTTTTTTTTTTTTTTTTTTTTTTCCTTTGGAAATTCAAGTGTAGGAGCCCTGTTGGTCATCTTAAGTAATCTTGTTTTTCCTATTTGTTCCTTCTCTATCCTCTCTGTTAAACATTTTTACATAAATCCATTTAAATTCTACTTCATTATCTGCTCTTGATATTTTACTCAGATCCCGGAAATTCGTAGCATTGTTTTCCTTGTTCAATATCTCAAAGATCATTAACACTTGATGTGCTTCCATTTGCAGCAATAAAGGCGGCAGAAGTAGGTGTTGCTGGGATTATTGTCTCCAACCATGGAGCTCGCCAGCTTGATTATACTCCTGCAACTATTAATGTTCTGGAAGAGGTGAGTCTCTATTAATTAGTGAAAGTTTTTTAGTGGTAATGTGGTAGCAAGACATCCACAACATAACAATCCGTAA
This sequence comes from Fagus sylvatica, assembly GCA_907173295.1. Taxonomy (NCBI): domain Eukaryota; kingdom Viridiplantae; phylum Streptophyta; class Magnoliopsida; order Fagales; family Fagaceae; genus Fagus; species Fagus sylvatica. The sequence goes on along the minus strand of OU015766.1, from coordinate 24,898,408 downwards.
GAAATGCACGTCCTCATGCATTCCTGCACAGGAATTTTCTGTTTGGATTTGTGTATAGTTACTAGTATGCTCTTTGGCATGGAAAGTTCAATCAGCAAGCTAAGTGTACATGTTTGAGGATACTTATGTACCTTGTGGTTGCAGGTGGTTCGTGCTGTTGGAGGTAGAGTTCCTGTTTTCTTTGATGGAGGAGTGCGGCGAGGAACAGATGTCTTCAAGGCATTAGCCCTTGGTGCACAAGCCGTCCTTGTAAGATCTCCACCCCAAACTATTTAATTCATGTAACTTATTAAATCTCCTCTTACACTCTTTCTTCATATGCAATGTTGGCCATGTAATTGTTGCCTCAAGAGAACAAGTAGTGTATTTTTAAGTCATGCACTCGTGTAATTTCTATTGCGTGAGTTTCAATTGTCAATATATGTCTCTGCAACCAACTGATGCCTTTTAGAGATACAGCTCTATCATACTGTGCTGCTAGATTGTCATTCTTCTTTCTCAACTAATTGCTTGAGTGGCACCTTAACCAATTTCTGTCTAACTAGCATGTAAAAAAAACAAAATCATTGAAACACTTTGAGAGTACTATTGTATATTGTTGTGGGAGACACAACTAGGGAGTCTACTAAGAGCCTCTTAATACACATGTTGGAACACCATTCCTGAGAAATTACCAATTGTCCCAAAAGCTTAAACTATTAGGAAATAGTGAATTTAATATTTTAACACTCCCCCTCATGTGTGAGCCTAGATTCTCCTTTAATGATTGGGGCCCAACACGTGGGATTTTTAATTTTTTTAATGGGAGGTAGAGTGGAGTCGGGATTCGAACTTGAGATCACATGCTCTAATGATACCATGAGAAATTACCGATTGTCTCCAAAAACTTAAGCTATTAGGAAATGGTGAATTTAATCATTTAATCAGATATTTTAACAATTTCAACCCATAAATTAAAGCCAATGCATTTGGACCCAACTATGTAAATCATCTCTTCATTTTCTTTACTTTTCCTTGATGTGGAACTCAACACTCTCACATACTCATAACATATATATTATGAAGGAGGAATTAATCGGGAATATGGTATTTGGGGTGTATTGAAATCTAGAAATTCCAGTTATAGCTACAACCAATTTTTGCTTGTTTTTTCTCTGTATCTCTAAGTTGATGCTCATGAAGCCCCTAAAATTTTTATGATTCTTAAGTCTATTGTAATCTATATATGCTATTGCAGATTGGAAGGCCTGTTATCTTTGGGTTGGCAGCAAAGGGGGAAAATGGGGTTAGACAAGTCATCCAAATGCTGAAGGATGAACTTGAGCTGACCATGGCACTCTCTGGCTGTCCTAGTGTGAAGGATATTACTAGAGGTCATGTGAGGACAGAGCATGAAAGATTCCATTCAATGCTCTAATAACATATTGAAGCATTAGTAGTTTAGGACATTATCCTGCACAAAAAAGACATTTGTCTTATTGCTAATAACAAATTTATCTAGATATCCTATTTGAGATTTAATTATTATTATTATTTTTTTTAAGTTTTTCATATCCAGATTGATATTTTTTAGTAGACATTCAAAATTAAAAATAATATTTATAAATAAAATAAACATTTTTACAATATAATTTATATAAAATGATAATATGAGAAGAATAAAATAAATTTCAAGCGTATAGAATAATAGAATCTAATTTATCAAATCACTATCAACTTCACTTAAGAATAGAATCACAATAGCCTCAACCTACCCGAACAAAGACAATTCAACACATAACTTGATGAATTAATACTAACCAAACCAAAATTGATTTCATATAGAGTAAAATATCATGGTTCAACCTGTAAAATGTAACAAAAATAGATGAAATTTTATATTTTTATATTTTAAAAAAATAGTTTTACTTTACATTGGACAATGTGATGCATGGTGAAGAGAAAATGAAATCTAATTTTAATTTTAATTTTGGTGTTGAAAATGAGATTGTTTGGTATGTGGCCATGTCTGAAATTGAGTGGAGAATGTTAAAAATTTATCATGTAGAATACTATCTTAAAAAAATTTAAATATTAAATTGTTCGGAGAAAATTGATCATCAATATCATTTTGCACTCAATTTTTTTTTTTATTCAAACAACTTAGGCTTTTAATCAGGTTAAATTTTTATTGACTCCTAATTTTGAGAGCCTTCTTGATAATAGAAAAGAGAGTATACAACCCACTTATACTTTTTTTTTTTTTTTTTTTAAAATAAACCCTAGTAAACTTTTTTCACCCATAATGAGACCCCCTTTTATTAAAAAAAAAATTGGGGAGCCTTAGGCCAAGACCCTAAGCCTCACACGGTCCCTTATAGGATATCCCATAAAATTGGAATATAAATAATAAATGGGTTCAATCACCGGATGCTCTTAGGATATTCGTTAAGGAAATAGTAAAATTTTAATATTAAAATAACAAAAAGACAATTTTGATATTATAATCATTTTTTATTATTTTAATATTAAAAATTCACGTCTTTCCATAAAATAAAAGAATATAATGCTTTCTTAACAAATGTCCCAAACGCATCTATTGACAAAAGCTTATCGAGATTATTATTCAATACTAAAATATGGGATGAACTTGGGCTGAATCCAGCTCAGCGCGGCCCAATGAATATGGAAATCTGGTTGTTAAAAATTGGGTTTCTCTAAAAGGCCTTATGCATGAAGATAATAAATTGGATCTTTGTGTTTGGACTTTATTATATGGATTTCTAACCACATTTTCAATAGGAGGCAGCAAAACTTGCCTCCCTAGAGTCTGGTTTTAATAATAAAAAACTTTCCAGTACAGTAAATCTTCAATACCCCAAATAGACAATTATAACCTTGACTATTTGTGCAAAAGAAAGAAGAAAAAAAATTACACCGCTCAAAGAAGCTCCAGTTTTGAGCAGGCATGGGCATAGAAGGAATTCTAAATTTATTACCAGCTCTCTTGCCCACTGACATATTTAATTCAAAAATCATATAATTCTATACATAAATATTATTAGACTTTTAAACAGTTACCAGGTACAACTCCTTCAGTGGCTGTTCAGATTGTATAAATTCTAGGGATTTCAATCCCAGTTCTTGTAGGTATGTGCTGCTTATATTTGATCATGGTCAACTTACTTGACTATCTCTTGAGCTGAAATGAATGTTATACTTTAATGGGTCATCATGCTTTTTATCGTTTTTGATGGCAAGAAAGGATTTCTTATAGCAAGTGATTCTCAACATAAACCTCTCTTAGAAGTTGTTAGCTCTTAAGACAAGAAATGTAATTAAGTGCTGGCGCATGTCCTGCTCCTGCATAGGACCTTCCCTGTTTTGGCATGGGAGTATCTTGTTTAAGAAGTTTAGTTGTTCATTAAGAATGCTCTTCGGTAAGACAAATTCAATCAGCAATGTTAAATTACCAATTTAAAATATCTGCATACAATCATGGATTGCAGGTTGTTCATGCTAGCTGTTGGAGGGAAAGTTCCTGTTCTTTTTGACGGAGGAGTGCGGCGAGGAACAGATGTCTTGAAGGCATTAGCCCTTGGTGCACAAGCTGTTTTGGTAAGCTCTCCACCCCTTTCTTCAATTATCAAGCATTCATTTTTCTTGCACTTTTTTTCTCCAGTGCCACAGTGTGTTTCCATTGGTTGTACTAAAAGGATGAGTAGTCCTCTACCATTATGTAGTCATGCAATGCAATCACTGTGGCCTTTCCATTGTTATTATATGTGATGCTAGCCTGCTATCCTTCTTTTCCAACTTACCGCTTACCAGAGAAAACTCTTCTAAGTTACTCATGGCATACATCCATGTCACAGAAAACTTTTGCACCTCGGGACTAATGGATACATGTGAAAGGAGAAACGAAGAGTAGGATGATTCTTTTATTTCTCTTTGGTTATATGTTGATCCTGAATACTTCCAATTATATAAGTACTGCGACTAAGTAATTTTAGATTGTGCTCCTCTCTCTCTCTTGTTGCTGAAATGTAATGTCCACTGAAAATTCTGTGATCCTTAAATTGCTTTCCCTTGTTTGTTTATTATAAATGATGTGTGTTACCTTCAGGTTGGCAGGCCTGTTATCTACGGGCTAGCAGCAAAGGGTGAGTATGGTGTAAAACGGGTCATTGAAATGCTGAAGGATGAGCTCGAGCTGACTATGGCACTATCAGGCTGTCCCAGTGTGAAGGATGTAGCGAGGAGCCACGTAAGAACAGAGAATGAGAGACTCCAATCAATGCTTTAGTATCGTTGAAACCAATTAAGACAATATCCTACAGATTGATGGTTCTGCTGATCAATCATGCATAAAATTATGTGATGGTGTGCAGTTCACTACAAATGTGCATGCATACCGTTTCAGAGAATTGCCACTTCTTCAATGATTTAGTTGGTGGTGTTGTGCAATATGTGGAATCTTGAGGAAAGTGCAAACCATTAAACTAAGTATTGTAATTGAAGTGTTCAATCGAAATGCTGCTCATGTAATTACATGGTTTTCTTAAAGATAAATAGAACATTTCCTCTTCATGGTCAAATTTATTAAAAACTGCACTTTAAAGCTGTGTAGGATTGATACTTGTTCAATAATTTGTAAAAAATGGAGTTTATGTTAATTCTTGACTAAGGGAAAGGATATTGGCTCTGATGATTAATAATAACTAGTCGCAAACCCATGCATTGCGTGAGAATATATATTCTAAGAATAAGCTATTTTTAGAAGAAATAGACTTTACTTAGCCAAAGAGCTATTATCACTTAATAATTTTCACTTAGACAAAGTCATAAGAGGGGGAGAAAGAACATGTGATAGGAGAATTAAGAAACACTACACCAAAATATCAAAACACATCAACTCAAAGTAGGGCTATCAAAACACAAAAACTCATAAGCAGAGTTGCAAGAAAAAATTCATTAAAAGAAAGAAGCAGAGTACTCAAATTGTTTTGTAGGCAGAACATAGTCTGAATGGAAGAGAGAGATGTAGAGGAATTAATAGCAAATTTATTGAAAATAAGATAGGGTGAAGAAGAGTAAAAGGGAGAGAAATGGGTGGAGAAATTATAACGGTAAGATATGGAATAATGGGGAGAAGAAGAGACAAAAAGGGAGGGGAAGAGTTGGAAGAAGAATAACGGTAATATGAGATAGAAAAGAAGATGGGGAGAAGAAGGGCCAAAAAGGGAGTGGAATAGTTGGGTAAAGAGTAATGGCAAAGTGGAGGAGAAGAAGGGCCAAAAAGGGAGTGGAAATTGGGTAAAAAGTAACAGCAAAGTGGGGGAGAAGAAAGGCCAAAAAGGGAGAGGAAATGTTGGATAAAAAGTAACGGCAAGGGAAGGAAGAAGAAAAGCAAAAAGGAAACAAAAATGAGGGAAATAATTGGAAAGAGACGGCTGACGTGGCTCAATGATGGGAAGGATTGGAAGGAAAAAAAAAAATTGCTAACGTAACACAATGAAATATTAGCAAAAATTGATTACAAATCCTCAGCAATTATATATTGTATATAGATATTTCCATATTTTACCCGCAAAAACAAAAATTGTGCAAATTGGACAGAAGTATTTTAAATGAGTAAAATAGAAAGAAAAAAAGAAATTAGTGGAATGAATTAAAAATAGGTTAAAGTATTATTTAATTCTAAAAAATTGCATAACTTGTATACTTACTTAGGTCTCTCTCTTCTTCTTTTTTGGATAAAAGTATACTTAGGTCTTAATTGTTACCATATGTCCTAGAGATAAAGGTTAAGAAAGATTAAATGCCCTATATGTTGTAATGCAAGTTTACAAATAAAAAAATTATTCATAGGTTACATGTGCATAAATTCAAGGTGCAGTTATTTGTCTTTTGCTTTTTGTTTTTTAAAATAGTTATATACAATTTTCCTTTAAAAAATAAATCAAACACATGAACTTATTATATCTTTAGCACATCCTTTAAAAAAATCTATATATTAGAATAAATTATTATATAATTCTACATAATAACATAAATAATAAATTATCAAGATTATTCTTATTCAGTACAAAAACATGGGATGAACTTAGGTTTAATCCAGCTCAGCATGGCCCGATTGCAGAGTTCGGTTTTAACACGAGTGCTTTCGTCTGATTGCATTTCCAGTACAATGACAAATATAACCTTGACTATTTGTACAAATTACACCACTCAAGGAAGCTCCTGATTTGAGCAGGCATGGCCATAGAAGGCATTCTGAATTTATTACCAGACCTATGGCCCACTGACATACTTATAGTTCTATACATGTTACTTAGATTCATACATTTGAACCAAGTACAACTCTAAAGATTTCTCCTTCAGCGGCTGCTCAGATTGTGTAAATTGCAGGAGTTTCAATCCCAGTTCTAGTAGGTATGTGTTGCTTATATTTGATTATGATCAACTTAATTGACCATCTTTTGAGCTGAAATGAATGCTATACTTTAATGGGTCATCACGCTTTTTATTGGTTTTGATTGCTTTGAAGTACTTTTAGGCACTTAACTGGTTTGATGCTACTTATGTAAGTGCCATGTTGAATCTATTAGTTTTGCTGTACTCTGTAGACTATGAACTAAACATAGAGTAGAAAAAAGAATTGAACTTTCTTTTGGGATACCTTACCAACCCATATGAATATGTATATGTAAAGATTTTCAATATTATTTTCTTACCTAGTGATTCAATGGGCACTGGTTTAAAGATTGACCTGTCTAAAATTGTGAGGAATGGCCAAACCCAACTTTGCCTCAAGCTGGCCTTCAGTAAGGTTAAGCAAAAATTTTAAGGCCCTCAACATGAGCATCACCTATTTTAGAATTTTTTTGCAATTATGGCTATTGTCATAATCAATGTCTTTGTTGGTGTAGTCACTTGAGACTGCATCTAGTACTAGATCACTGGAAAGTAATACATCAATTAATGCTCATGTTTCCAGGAAAATGGAGGGTGAACCTGTTAATGTGAACGAGTTTCAAGAATTGGCTAGGCAAGCTCTTCCGAAAATGTATTATGACTACTTTAATGGGGGAGCTGAGGATCAATACACACTAAAGGAGAACGTGGAAGCGTTTCGTAGAATTACGTATGCTGCTGCTAATTCTGTTGGTGATTTTTGTGGCAAACTGGTTACAATAATTTCCTGATCACTTTCTATTGCTTCTTAGGTTCCGGCCTAGAATTCTTGTAGATGTAAGCAGAATAGATATGTCAACTACTGTATTGGGTTACAAAATCTCAGCGCCAATTATGATCGCTCCAACTGCTATGCATAAGTTGGCACATCCAGAAGGTCCAAATCTTCTTGGAAGAGCTCTCACTCTCAATTGAAATTTTTTCAGATTCTAATTTACTTGCTCATTGTGATTATTCCAGGAGAGACTGCCACAGCCAAAGCAGCAGCTGCGTCTAATACTATAATGGTATTGATTTAACAAATATTAATTTGATTGCTGAGGTGCATGAATTGTAAGTTATTTTTCATGGCAGGTTTTGTCAACCATGTCTTCCTGCAGTATTGAGGAGGTTGCTTCCAGCTGCAACGCTATTCGTTTTTTTCAATTATATGTATGCAATCGTTCTTTATCTCTTATATGTTCATTCGTGAAATTTATATATATGTAGCAGCAATACTTCCTTTTGGTTGCTGTTTGTCTTTGTATTAATGATCCTGTTGTTAGCAACTCACACTGTAATCTGATATTCTTCTGGGAATAGGTATACAAGAGACGAGATTTATCAGCTCAGCTAGTTCAGAGAGCTGAAAAAAATGGATACAAGGCTATTGTCCTGACAGTTGATGCTCCAATGCTTGGACGAAGGGAGGCAGACATAAAGAACAAGTAGATATCTTCCCTTTTTGTTTTCCAACACTAATCAATTTATTTCCTTCACAGTTGGGTATAACTTTCTTCATGTAATGGTATTTACTTTCCTTTCAAACTAAGACAAGAAGCTTTATCTTCAATCTGATTTGAAATATGACTGTAAGAAGTTCTGCAGAATGATTGTACCGCAGCTAAAGAATTTTGAAGGCCTCTTATCTACTGAAGTTGACTATGTGAGTGGAATCGTTCAACTCCCAATTTTCACATTTAAATGTGCTAGATGCATGGAATTTACATGAATGGACACATGTATGCATGTTAACTGAAGTTTCAATATTATTTTTAAAATTTTAAATTAAATGTTTTACAGTTACTCAATGAATCAAATTTTCTGCAGGAAGAAGGTTCAGCCAAAGGGATCTGGGATTCTTCTTTGTGTTGGAAGGTATAAACCAGTAACCTATTCTGATTACCTTGTGTAATATGCTGTTGCAAAAATGTTGGGAAAGTTTTTTATTAGAAAATAGTTTTTTTTTTTTTCCTTCCACAGAATAAAAGAACTGATTTTAGTGTTATGGGGTTTAGTTGGTGCTTTTATAGTGTAAAGGTTGAAGCTTTAAGATACCATTACAAGTGCCTATATTTTTTTCACTTTTTTATTTCTGCTTGCTGAGGGTGTGAGCAGGGACCATGGTTTCTTACATTTTTATGAGTTTAACTAGTGCATCACAACATCCGCAGGACATAGGATGGTTGAGATCTATAACAAACTTGCCAATTCTAATCAAGGGGGTACTCACTCGTGAAGATGGTAGGATCTCCATTTTATGATATTTGCATCTCATCATTATTATATTATCACTATCACTACTCATGAAGATGGTAAGGTCAAGATTTATTTCTGATATTCACATCTCTATACTGCATCTTCTCCATTTTCTCCTTCCCTTAGTAATAGGAAGAACCTTCCATGCCTTTTGAAACTTAATGAAAATTTCAGTTATTTATAATCAATATTTTAACCATTATACATTTTCTATTTTTTTTATTAAAAAATTCACTCATACAAGAAACTCTTTAAACCCTTCTTATCTTTGGAATTTCAACCATAGGAGCCTTGTTAATCATCCTGATTAAAAAATCTTCTTCTTTTTTCTTCTTATTATTACCTCCTATATCCCCTCTTCCTAACATTTTTATATAAAATCCTTAAATTCTGTGCTGTTACCTGCTCTTGATAGTTTACTTCGATCCTTGAACATCATGGTATTGCTTTACTTGCTTTTCAACACTCAAATATCCTTAACTTTTGATGTACTACTATTGGCAGCAATAAAGGCTGTAGAAGTAGGTGTTGCTGGGATTGTTGTCTCTAATCATGGGGCTCGCCAGCTTGATTACACTCCTGCTACCATTGCTATTCTGGAAGAGGTGAGGTTTTATCTCTACTGCTTAGCATAAGAAGTTTTTTACTCCCTGAGTGTGTAGTTGTAAACACAGATACTACATTTTACCATAGATACATTGCATCTCTGTGCTCATTTTTTAATATTGATGCTATAAGTATTTGGGGTTAGGGAAAGTTTGTAGGTGTTAATGCGGTATTTAGACATCCTCAACATAGCAGTTTGTGGATTTTTTTAGCATTTTAATACAAGACATGTACATGCTCATCCATTCCTGCAGAGGACTTGTCTGTTTGGATTTGTGTAGAGTTACTAGTATGCACTTTGGCAAGCCAAGTTCAATCAGCAATTGTGGATATTTATGTACCTGTGGTTGCAGATAATTCAAGCTGTTGGAGGGAAAATTCCTGTTTTCTTTGATGGAGGAGTGCGACGAGGAACAGATGTCTTCAAGGCATTAGCCCTTGGTGCACAAGCCGTCCTTGTAAGCTCTCTACCCCCAAACTATTTCATTCATGTTAACTAACTTATGATTCTTCTCTTACACTTTATTTCTTCATATGCAATGTTGGCCATGTAGTTGCTATTTTAAGAGAACGAGTAGTATTTTTCAGTCATGCACTTGTGTAATTTCTGTTGTGTGAGTTTCAAGTGTCAATAGATATCTGAAACTAACTGATGCCTTTTTGGAGATGCAGCTCTATTGTACTCTGCTGCTAGATTTCCATTCTTTTTCAACTTATTGCTTTGATTTGAGTGGCACCTCAACTAATTTCTGTTAACTGCATATGAAAAAAAAAAAAATTGTAAGTTGCTGAAGGTAAATACCAAGATCAAGAAACACTTTAAGAGTGGTGGATATTGTTGGGGGAGAGATACGCCTAGGGAGTTTAAGCCTCAACACTCCCACTTGCACTCATAACATATATGTTATGAAAGAGAAATAAGGAGAATGGTATGTTGGGGAGATAACACATTGGGGAGCCTTCAATTGAGACATGAATATAACATATAGGGGCACTGCTTTACCCAAAAGCTTAAGCCCATGGGATTGGACCCAGTTATGTTATATTAATTCCTCAACATCTTTACTCTTTCTCTATGTGGGACTTCCACTCACACGTGTATACCCAACATGGTAAAACTGGAAATTGCCAATTGAACAAAATTTTCCTCTAAAACTCCTCAACCCTACTGCATAAGTACATGGCGGTTTAAATGACAATTCACATATGCTTTTAATAATATGATCTATTTAACAGTCATGTGACCTTTTTAGATAATCTAATGCGATATGTATTTAAGATACACCTACATGGTTAGTTAAATCGACAAATAATAAGTTAGAGGAGATTTCTCCAAAACAAGTTTGGACGGAAAATTTTATCCTTGCCAATTATAGCTACAACCAATTTTTGCTTCTCTCTCTCTCTCTCTCTCTCTCTCTCTCTCTCTCTCTCTCTCTCTCTCAAAGTTGATGCTGTTATATAAGAACCACTGAGAATTTTATGATTCTTAATCATTGCTCTCTAAACTCTATTGTAATCTAAATATGCTATTGCAGATTGGAAGGCCTGTTGTCTATGGTCTGGCAGCAAAGGGGGAATATGGGGTGAAACGAGTCGTCCAAATGCTTAAGGATGAGCTTGAGCTCACCATGGCACTATCCGGTTGTCCTAGTGTGAAAGATATTACTAGAAGCCATGTGAGGACAGAGCGTGAAAGACTCCATTCAATGCTCTAATAAAATATTGAAGCATTAGGACAATATCCTGAAGAATAATGATTGGGATCATCAATCATACCTGAAACTATATTATACATTTTCAATTAAATTTTTAACCACAAGTAACCATGGTTGTGGAATATGTTTGACATTTCTTCAATGATTAAGTTGGCATGGAGATAGTGGAATGCAACCATGAATATTATCTTCTACAATATCTATGTCTGTTTTACAAATAATTGTGGGTTGTATATATGTTGATCGTACTCTTAATTGTATTAGGAGTTTAAGTCCTAACTACACTAACTATAATCCTACAATTGATCCAATGATAGCATAGGGTTAGTTTACTATATACAACATTCAATAGGTACGTTGTAATATATGGAACTCAATAGTAAAAAATGTAACCTTTATAGGCCTTTTCTCATCTTCTTTTTATTTCTTCTTAATATTTCTATAATGTTAACATGGTATCAGAGCTATACTTTTATCTATATTATAATTATAAACTAAAAGTTAAAGTTGAGAGAAAAGATTTTGGCATCTCCTAATCCTATCACATCAGATTTACTTTTTCCATAGAATTCCATCACCCTCTTCTTGAGACATTTCCAAATCCGGTGGACACACTCGGTGCCGCATATATATCTCATTCATTCGTTGAGGTGAGGCTCAATTCAGCTTTCAATTTCATTATGGGTTTCCAACTTCAATTGTTTTTTTTTTGGGACCCTCCAAGAATGACCAGGGCCCGTCTCAAGATGCTGTTCTCAAAGCTATTTCAGGTTCACCTCCATGCTATTTATCTAACCCTGCTCTGTTTTTTGTTATGTTTTTGAAATCATGTTATAGTAATTATGACCCAAATAGAAGTAGCCTCGTATTTATTTATTTATTTATAAAGTGGTGTTGATATTGGAAGCAGAGGTGTCTAAGATGGAAGGAAGAGTTGGACAAACCACAAATGTGGTGATTGGTGGTACGGTGACAAACGATTGAACCAATGAATGGCTCGATTTGGATGAGAAGGTATGAAACAAGTAATTTTCATTTTGCATGCAGAGATATTCATCTCAGTTTGTTTGTTATTGGACATGTAATGAAAGTAGAGTTAGCTTTTGTGCTTTTGCATGGTGTTTTGGATAATATATACTTTTAAATGAATGAATTGTGGCTCAAAACTTCAATACAATAACATTATTATTTTCTGGTAAAGGCATATATATTACATTTGTGGTTCAGAATGAGTGGGTCCACTTTTGGTTAGTTTTGATTACAATGCTATAATGCTTATGAAAGTAATGGTGGTATCGTTATTTTACCAGGTAAATTCATATCCAATAGTAAAAGGGTTTACAGCAATTGGAACTGGTGGTGAATTGGTGATGATTTTGTGCAAGCTATGGTTGCTCTTGAATCTGTAATTCAAGAACCAATCTCTGGGTTTCCCGATTTTGATTTGAAGGTTTGATGATTGGATGTTATTTTGGCAATTGGGGTTTCTGAGTAAGGGGTGAGAATAACGACAGATATATCATGAGAATAGAATTAGGCATTTTTTTTTTCCCTCTATTGCGATTTGGTAGTTGTAGTTTCCATTCCTTTATATGATTTTCTTTTTGTTTGGTTTGTTGTACACTACAGGTGGTGAACTGTGAGCTGGACCGATGTGGGAATTGTTTGGAGGATTAGAGGAGTTACAGACTTGGCATGCCTTTGATGTGTTTGATAAATTGTTTGAAAAAAGCACCTATCCAAAGCCTTGAATTCGTCAGTTTTTGCTCTTCTATCTCTCTTCATTCGTCCTTTTCTTTTCTTTTCTTTATTAAAATAAATAAATTGTATTTATCCAGTTGTTTGTCTATTCACTTTCTTTTAGATATATAAGAACTAGACAATTGTTTCTTTTCAAATATTGATAGGCAGATCATATGTTGCATGTCTTAGTGGTTTATCTACTTATAAAAAGCAAGTTTAGTTTGCTCTTTCTCTTCTGTGTTATATGTTTGTCCTTCTTTGGATGTTCTGCTGATTTATGGATATTTCTACGGGATATATTGTCAAAATATGCTAGCATAAGCCTTGGAGAGCATGGTTTTAAAAACCGGGTTGGGAAGAGAAGCGGAAAAAGAACTGGTTCCCATATCACAGGTCCAACCGATGAGGTCATAAATAATTTAATTAATAATTTTAAAATTATATAAATAATTAAATAAATACATAAACAATTTGTAACTAATAATATTGGATTAAAAAATATATAACACATTTTAAAATTTATATGAGTTTCCAAATCTTATATTTTGTTAAAAAAAAAAAAAAAAAGGTTATCTTACCATTTTTCCGATGCAAAAATTACCAAAAATGACTTAAATAAATTATTAAGGTTATCTTACCATTTTTTTGTAATCATTTTAAAAAAGAAAAAAATTTATGAATTGAGCCTTTAGATAATATTTGACTAAAATATTTGTTTTAGATGCAAAATAAGACAAAGCCAACCAATATGTAACCAATATGTAAAAGACCTAACAAAATCCAACGGGACCAACATTAGACACCAAGCTTAATATCTAACTAAAAAAAAAAAAAAAAGCAATGGACATGAAGTCCTTTCACCTAACAAAGTAAAGCAAAAGGTGGCATAAATGTGTGGTTGAGAAATAGAGGTAAAAATTTAAAATAAAAAAATGGCAAAACCTTCAAGTTTAAACAAAGTCCAAGTCGTCCACTTTAGTTGACTGACTAAAAGAAGAAAGAAGAAAGAGAGGGGAGAGAAAAAAAATTCTTATTTGTATCCATTTTTCAATGCACATAAGCCATGGAAATATATAATTTAGAAACGTAAAGAACACTGAACTATGGATTGTGCCAAAGAGCCACAATAATCAATGTGACAAAGATATGAATGAACGGTTGGCCACAGTGTCTCAACAAAGCTAATAAAAATCAAAGAAAAAAAAACATGTACATTAATTCTAAAATTGAAATCTAGTTTAATGTTCTTTCAACTAGTTTAGGGAAAAACAAATAAAAATAATAATAACACACATGATTCGCTATATTATGCTTTTCAGATTAAATTTCAATAGCGGCTATACCAAATTCTTCTGCAGGAATAATATAGTTGAAGACAATATTTATCAAAAACATGTAAGTCATAAATCTACGGCTTTTAATTAGTAGCATACCACTGTGGGTGAATCAAGATTGGCCTTAGTTCCAATCATGTGATCTTGTCTAATAGGTTGTCCAAATCCAAAAGTGCAATGAAAAATTAGTACCAACTAATTTAAGTTATTAGCTTCTCTTGCTAATCAATTCTACCATTCTCTCAATTTGATATACAATGGTGAATACGGATGCAGCCAACTTAACTATGGATGCAAAATCTAGAATTCATTCTTAAAAGTTAAAACCCACTAGAGAATAATCTTGACTTCACAAGGGGAAGGAAAGAAACCGATAATATAATTAATCCATCAAATTATAGTTGAGGGTCAAAGTGTCATTCTACATTACCCACACTCTTTTTGTAGGTATGGTATCCACTCAATTGGTACCATCAAATGTGATATAAGTACCATCATATGTGATGTTGGTACTATCCAATGTGAACACGTCTATACACGTCTATCATCATATAAGTATCATCTCTATTTCTATCTTTTATTTCTCTCTCTATACACACGTGACACGTCTCTCCCTCAACGTCTCTTTCTCTACTTTCTTCAATTTCTCCACTTTTCTCTCTCCCCCTACCAGTGGTCACTGAACTCTTGCTCTCACTGTCTCTCTCTACGTATTGCTCTCGCTATCTCTCTCTCTACGTATTGCTCTCTCTGACTCTCTCTCTCTCTACGTATTTCTCTCTCTCTTCCTCTCTTCATACGCACACCTCTCACTTTCTCTCTCTAAAAAGATTTCTTTCTCTCACTACAAATCTACAATAGTCAATAAATATTATATCTTTTTTTATTTTTTCTTGGCTTCAAATTTGAGGATTTGAGTCTTGAAATCTTCTAAAAAATTTGGATTCAACACATAAATAGGTAATAATATCAATCTTTACCCTCTTGAATAATTTTTTTTTTCTTTGCAATTAGGGTTTGTAAATTAAGATTTAATAAACTGTGAATTTGTGATATTCATTCTTCAGGTATTAATCTTATGTAAATCAGTAGATATTGGGATAAATCAGCGTAATCAGGTTCTATTGTTCTATACTTTTCTATTTTAATTTTATTAAATTTTACTTGTTAGTTAGGTACTATTGTAGTATTGTTACATATTGTTTTGGCTGTTGTTTGTTTTTTGGCTGTAAAGTATTTGTTGTTATTTTATTTTATTTTTTTCACTATATGACTCCTTGAAAATATGAATCTGGGCATCAAAAATAAAAAAATTAAAAAAAAAAAAAATTTTGATTGAATCCCAAAAGGGAGCTCTTGAAAAATTTGTTACCAGTAATAAACAAAATATCACAGAAAAATTAGGTGATAGTTCAACAAATGAATAAGAAATTTATTTTAAAGAGTTAGAAGATAATACAATAATACCATCAAAAGATACAAATGAAAACAATCCTTACGATAGTCAATTGAAAGATAACAATGAAAGTAATCCTAATGCTAGTCAATCAAAAGATACTAATGAGAATATTCAGAATAATAGTCAAAAGTGTAATATACCAACTTACGATAGTCAATCAAAAGATAGTAATGAAAATAATCTTAATGATAGTCAATCAAAAGATACCAATGAAAATATACCGAATGATAGTCAAAATTTTAATATACCTACTTTTGATGAAGAACATGAAAAAAATTATAAGCAAATGAATATATTAACGAAACACTTAATTATAGACCTTTAAATATTTATGATCCAGCTCAATGGAAAATTATTGACTCAAAATTGAGAGATTTATTAGTAGAAAATGGTCCAATTAGACATAATGATTCAAAATTTCCTAAAGATGGAAACTCAAGGCATTTTTCTACTACATATTACACTCGAACCTTACCAAATGGGGAGAAACATGATAGAAAATGGCTAGTATATTCAAATGAATTAGATAGCGTATTTTGTTTTTGGTGCAAGTTGTTTAATTCAGAATCTTATACAAATCAATTAGCTAATCACGGAACTAATGATTGGAGAAATCTTAGTGGTAAAATTAAAAGACATGAAACAAGTAGTGGGCATATTACTAATATGAACACTTGGAGTGATTTACAAATAAGATTATTGAAAAATAAAACAATTGATAAAAGTGTTCAAGAACTAATTAACAAAGAGAAAGATCGTTGGAAAAATGTATTACCAAGAATTATTGCAATCATAAAGACTTTAGGTAAAAATAATTTGCCATTTCGAGGAAAAAAAGAAAAAATTTATCAAGAAAATAATGGAATTTTTTTAAGTTTAATTGAAATGATTGCAGAATTTGATCCGGTGATGCAAGAACATATTTATCGTATTCAACAAGGTGAAATTCATAACCATTATCTTGGTTATAAAATTCAAAATGAATTGATATAAATAATAGCAAATGAAATTAGAAGTAAAATTATTAAAAAAGTCAAAGAAGCAAAATATTTTTTAATTATACTTGATTGCACTCCTGATATAAGTAATCAAGAACAAATGACTCTTGTACTAAGATGCGTGGATATTTCAACAAGTCCAATAAAAATAGAAGAATATTTTTTAGAATTTATAAAAGTAGATGTCACTACTAGTTTAGGTCTTTTTAATGAACTTATAAATGTAATAACGAAACTTCAACTTAACATTAATGACATACGAGGACAAGGTTATGATAATGGATCTAATATGAAAGGAAATAAACAAGGTGTACAAAGAAGACTTCTAGATATTAATCCTAAAGCATTTTACACACCATGCGGTAGTCATAACATTAATCTAGTACTTTGTGATATGGCAAACTCTTGTACTAAAGCTGTATCTTTTTTTGGAGTGGTACAACGTTTATATACATTATTTTCTTCTTCAACAAAGAGATGGAATATTTAAAAAAAAAAAAAAGTATCGAAATTCACTCTTAAGCCGTTATCACAAACACGTTGGGAAAGTCGCATTGAAAGTGTTAAAGCTATAAGATTTCAAGCTCTAAAAATAAGGGATGCTTTGTTAGAGTTAGCAGAAAGTAGTGATCAAGATTCTAAAACAAGAAGTGAAGCTAACTCTTTAGCAAAATATGAGTTTGGAGATTTTGAGTTCTTATTGAGCTTGACTATTTGGTATGAAGTGTTATTTGCGGTCAATTCAGCTAGTAAAATTTTACAATCTAAAGATATGCATATTGATGTGGCTATAAATCAATTAAAAACTCTTATAGATTTTTTCAAAAATTATAGAGAAACTGGATTTGCAACTGCTATGAGTTCAGACATAAAGATTGCTAAAGAATTAGAAATTGAACCGGTTTTTCAAGAAAAACGTGTAATTCGTAGGAAAATACACTTTGATGAAAATGTTGATCACGAGATAACACAATCCGTTGAAGAATCTTTTAGAATCGATTATTTCTTATTTATAGTTGATCAAGCTATTTCCTCAATTGAGCAAAGGTTTGAACAGTTTCATATATATGAAGAACTTTTTGGGTTTCTATTTAGCTTCGAAAAATTAAAATCATTTGACGATGATAGCTTAAAAGATAAATGTCTTTGTCTCGAAAGTGCTCTCACATATAAAAATTCCATTGATATTGATGGTTTAGATTTATTTTCGGAATTAAAAGTTTTAAGAGAAGTTATACAAACAGAAGAAAACAAGAACACTCCAGTTGACATATTGAATTATATTAAAAAACTAGAATTTTTTCCAAATGCATGCATCGCATATAGAATTTTATTAACAATTCCCGTAACAGTTGCTTCTGCAAAAAGAACTTTTTCAAAATTAAAATTGATAAAATCTTACCTAAGATCGACTATGTTACAAGAAAAATTAAGTGGATTAGCGATTTTATCAATTGAAAAGATCATGTTAGAGAAAATTGATTATAAAAGTTTGATCAATAATTTTGCATCTAAAAGAGCAAAAAATGAAATTCTAGTAAAAAAAATCATAGATATTAATTTAATTTAGTATTTAATGATTAAAAAAAAAAAAAAAAGGCCCCAATTTAAGATTTGGCTTGAGCCCCCAAAAAGTTTGGGACGGCCCTGACCCGAAATACAACCAACCAAGCACACACCCACACCACCACTACAAATCAAACCCACGCCGAACAAAGATCCAAAGTCACAAGCTATATTTTTGGGTATTTTTTTGAAAATTTTGCAAATCAACAAACTCATTAGTGGGTTAATTGCATCACACAGTGGGTAAATCCTAAACTAGAGCTAGACCTGCTTTGTGTCAAATGGCAGAATTAGAGAGAGAAGAAGAAGAAACTTTGTGTCAAATGGTGATTTTGTTAATAGATTGATGTATTTATAATGCGATTAACCCACAAAGTTTGTTGATCTCTAGAATTAGAGAGAGAAATGAGATCAAGAGAGAGAGAGAGAGAAGAAGAAGAAGAAGAAGAAGAAGAAGAAGAAGGAATAGAGCAGGGGGCAGTGAACCTCACACAGGGCGAGTGGCACACTGCCACCTTCCTCAGAACAACCCGAATCGGAGAGAGAGAGAGTCGGCGGTGACTGGCTGGCAATGGAGTGGAGAGAGAGTGGGTTGGGCAGTGGGGTGGAGAGAGAGGTCCTAAGTCCTATATACCACCAGTGACTTTTTTGGTTTTTTTGGTTTTCTAATTTCATTTTACTATTAGTAATTTTTTTATGCAATATATATGACATGGCAAGACTACTTGGCAAAAAAATAATGACGTGGACACATTTTGGATACTTAGTTGACACTTAACGGATGGGAGACTAACTGAGATGAATGAAATGCTTGGCTTGTTAAAAAGTTAAACAGACGATTAAATGGCTCAAATAAAAAATTTTGAAGTTAGGAGGTCAAAATGAAAACACCCCCTAAGTTAGGGAGCCAAAAGTTGACTTTAGCCTTTTATTATTAAAAATTCATGTCTCCCCATAAAATAAAAGAATATAATGCTTCCATAACGAATGTGCCAAAGCATCTATTAACAAAAGCTTATTGAGATTATTATTCAGTACTAAAATATGGGATGAACTTGGGCTGAACCCAGCTCAGCGCGGCCCAATGAATATGGAAATCTGGTTGTTAAAAATTGGGTTTCTCTAAAAGGCCTTATGCATGAAGATAATAAATTGGATCTTTGTGTTTGGACTTTATT
>OU015766.1:24780279-24879012 GCA_907173295.1 Fagus sylvatica | reverse complement strand
TCCTCGACCTCTTCCAAGACTTGCTGGCCCTAAAGAAGCCTTCCCCCTCCCAATTGATGGAGGTGGCGGCGGTGGCGCACTAGAGCCCTTTGCTCCAGGTGGCGGAGGAGGAGCTGGTGCTGCACTACGGCTTGGCGGTGGAGTAGGAGCACCAGGAAGCTTTGGTACTGGTGGTGGAGGTGGTGGGGCCAAACCTGCTTTGCTTTGCGGTGGAGGTGGAGGTGGAGGTGGAGGTCCTAATGACGGTGGAGGTGGAGGTGGAGGTGGAGGACACTACCAGGGTTACCAGCAATTGGAGGTGGAGGTGGAGGTGGAGGCGGAGGCCTAGGGACAGTACCAGGGTTACCAACAATTGGAGGTGGAGGTGGAGGTGGAGGTTGAGGTGGCCTACGGGCATTACTAAGGTTACCAGAAATTGGAGGTGGAGGTGGAGGTGGTGGCGGTGGCAACCCCATGAACAGAAGTAGCAGTAGATATTGAACGGTTCAAACGGGGGCAGATTTGAGGTGTGGCGGCGGTGGAGGTGGTGGTGAGGTGGCCTGGTTAGGGACACTACCATAGTTACCAGTACAATTGGAGGTGGAGGTGGAGGTGGAGGCGGAGGTGGCCTAGGGACAGTACCAGGGTTACCAACAATTGGAGGTGGAGGTGGAGGTGGAGGTTGAGGTGGCCTACGGGCATTACTAAGGTTACCATTGAAATTGGAGGTGGAGGTGGAGGTGGTGGCGGTGGCACCCCATGAATAGAAGTAGCAGTAGATATTGAACTCAAAGGGTGTTGCTAGATTTGGTGGTGGCGGCGGTGGTCAGTGGTGGTGGTGGTTGCAACTTGTTAAAATTAAAATTGTACTTACCTAAGGATGGGGGTGGTAGTGGTAGGAATGAGCGGTGGTGGTGCTAGTGGTGTTGCTAGCTTCATAGATTGTTTACTAGATATAAAGGAATGAGGGGGAGGTGGGGGGGCTGGTGGGGGAGCTTTAGGTGAATTGAAAGGGGGTGGTGGAGGAGGTGGAGGCGGGCATTTACTCATGCTAGCAAATTCAGTAGAAGAATCTATACATGAGATACTAGGAGGAGGAGGAGGGGGTGGAGGAGGTGGTGGACAACCCCTATTGGAAGTGGGAGGGGCAGGTATTAGAGAATCACTATTGGGAACACTAAAGGAAGGAAGGGGAGGTGGTGGTGGTGGAGGAGGCCCTCTAATAGCATCAATAGAAAGAGGTGAAGTTGATGGATGGGACATCGACAAAAGATTTCCACTAGAAGTAACAGGTGGAGGTGGAGGAGGAGGAGGAGGAGGAGGTGGGGGTGGTGGGTAACTGGCAGGAGGGGGTGGAGATCCTTTACCTGTTATTGCCAATTGTTCATGAAGAGATGATGGATCATTTTGAATTGCTGCTTGATCAGGAGGTTCTGAAGCAAGATTTACATCATGTGGACCATCACTTTCAAACGGTAAGGGGATTGAATCAACAATGTCCTCTACCAATAATTTTGTTGGATATATTGAAGATTTGGGAACGATATCAAATGCTTCATCTGAACTATCAGCAGTGCTAGATGCATTATTTTCTTCTTCAGAATCAGCAGGAGATGAAAATAAACTTGCTTTACTTTGCAACCTTGAAAGTTCTTTAACATCACTTAAAACAGAAAGTTGTTTAAGTAACCACAAGGCAGCATCATCACTGCTATCAACCCACTCAACACCACTGAAAAGTTCTTGAACCCTAGAAAAAGCTTCAATTGGCAATCCACCTTTCTCCTCACCATTCAAAATTGTAGTTGGGGCTTTTGGGGGAGAGATGCTTTCAACCTCCCCAAACAAAACCTGAATTTAGAAGTTCATTTGATCAGATAAATATTTGTAGTGTTTGGGGAGAGAAAGGGGGGGGAGGGGGGAATGAATCTAATCGAAGTTTTAGGTTCTTTGTGGATCTCAAAAATAAATGAAAGAAAATAACCATCCTAAGATGACTAAATAAGCTTATTTCTCTTAGGCAGGTTTCATCAGTTCTTTTTCTCTAGTTCTATCCAAGATCCAAAATGAGGCTTAGTGATATGCTCACCTCGGCTCTGAAACCTTTTGGATACCGCTCCTTTGAATCCCAAAGAATGTCCAAGTTCTCAGAGTTAAGCATCAGTATATTTGACCGGATAAATGCAGTGTTGAACATTATACGAAACATCATAACTTCCCTTTCTGGATCCAAGTCAAAATGGACACACTCCAACACAACATCTCCTTGCACCAAGCACTGAATGTCGATTTTAATCACATCACAGTCTACCTGCAATAAGAGAACCATCATATAGGCATCAGTTACTGCAAATTAATACAAACCTAAAGCAAGAAACATATAAAACAAAAGACCTCTTACCTGACAGTAATGCCGAAGGGTCTTTTTCTTCTTCTTGTCCATCGAGAACAGCATCTGGGTCGAAAGCCCACCCTTACTAAGGAGATTCCTACCAAAGATACGGATAATTGGCCTGCAGCCATTCTGAGAATCAAAGCTTGGAATGGCTCGAAGAATGACACAATCTAAAGAAAGTGCTCGCTCAGGCGGTGGCCACTCTGGAGCTATGTTTCTTCTTGCTACATACTGAAGGTAACGAAGATGAGATGGGAATGGATTTAAAGGCGACAAAAGCTGCAAGAAGCCTTTAGGAGCCTCTCGATGCACAATTTCAAGAGTCCTGCGTTCACCGCTATGCAGTTTTCGAAAGATCAAAAAGCTAGCTAAAAGGAATGCCAAGAGTGGCCAACCCCCCCTCTCACAGTGAAGAAGAATAATATTCTGTTGATTCCCAAGTGAAAGCCAACTCTCACAAACACGAAGAAAATGTTGAATCAAAGATAATGGAAGCAAAGGGCAGCCCTCATACTGTCGTGGATAATCCAAAACGGTAACATCATATTCGCATAGAATTTCCGCAAAGTGGCTCCGTTTCTCACCCTCGCGGAAATTGAACGCAAGAAACGATGAGTCTGGGAATTCCTCATGTAACTCAGTTATAATTTCATGTAAGTAGATTTGGTACATTCCATCAGGCAAGACTTCGGTTGAAAAACACGAATCAAAAACTGCACATATTCATGAAACCAAACAATGGGTATGCAATTATAGCACGTGTACGCACACAAAACTCACACAATGAAAAGCTATAATAGCAATTCAAGATTAAGGAATGAAGGCCATTACCATACACTCTCTCAACAAATTCAAGCAAGCCATCTGGGGGTCTTTTGTAGAAGAACCTACTTAGAAGGGACATTTCTGCTGATCAAATCGCATGTGGTTTCTGCTAAACCAATAAGCTGAATACCTGGAGAATGGAATAAAAAAATTAAGTTCTATTCTTCAATTTTCTCATCATCATTATTTAATAATTGACATCCAAAATATCAAAAATAATAAATAAGATAATAAAGTATGAGGCTCAATTAAAAAAAGAACATAAGATAATAAAAAGGGCAAATCATATAAATCCCCCCAGAAATTTAGACTAATATAAGACTCATCTGACCCTTTAAAAGAATGTCCATTAATGCCCCCTTCCAACACCTGTTATATAAGTTAAATTTTAATTTTTCTTTTATGAATAATAAAACTTCATTAAAATCAAAAGAGAACCAGTATACTAAAAGTATACTAGAGATACAAAACAATCAAGCTCATAAAGAACATAAATCCAGAAGCTGAAATAAAGATGAACAAGAAAAAGACCCCACTCTGCCACCCAATCAAACAAAGTGCGGAGAAACAATAATTTAATCTCAATAGTAGACCTCTCACAGTCCTCAAAACTACGGGCATCATATTCCCTCCATAAACACCACATCAAGCAATGCCGCACAGCCCGCCAAATATCAATATTCCTATGCCTCCCAAAATTGCCCTGCCAACACTCCAGCAAGTCCAATACACTCCTTGGCATGACCCAGCTAACTCCAAATAAACCAAAAATTCATAGAACACAGCTCCCTAGCAAAAGAGCAATAAAGAAAAAGACGATCCACCGTATCCCCCACCACTCTCATACAACAATAAGCTCAAATTTAATACCCATGATGTCTTCAACTCACCCACACCAAATCAATTTTTACTTCAGAAATTTTGAGTACTGGGCATAGAACTCAATAGGGATTCAACCTACCACACCCTTAGTTCCACAACCCATATTCAAAACTCAAACATAATTCATGCCACAACCAACTCACAGCAACCAAGTTTAAAGCTAACAAATTCAACTCCAAAAATTCTCAAAAGAGAATCCCAAATACATCTCCAATATTAAAATCAACAAAATTCCCAAACTTTTCTTTGATTGGTAAGTTATACACTCATCCACACCGAAAATAGCAAAACCCACTTCCCATTTTCGCAAGAATAGAGCAAATAAAACCCTAAAAATGAAAGCTTGAGAACCAAAATCGCCATAATTATCCAAAATGGACTTTTTCCCGCCCTTCAAATTCACATTATCAACTTCCATTCTATCAGATTATTCCTCACTCACTCACTCACTCACTCACACGCACACCATTTAATATATAAACAAACAAATACGAATCGAGCAAAGCATTGAGATTGAGGAAATTTAAAAAGATAAATAAAAAACCACCTTAATTTTGGTGATGTTGTTCTTGGCTGCAGAGTCTGGAGAGGCTAACTCATAGCTCCGGTGAGCTCGCCGGAGAAGCGGTGGTGGTCGGTGACGGAAGAAGAAGAAGAAGAAGAGCGGAAGAAAAAAAAATAGTGAGAAGAAATGAAATGTGCCGCTTTTCTTGGAGCAAAACAAAACGATGTCGTTTTGGGTTTTTGAACGTGTGGGAGAATTTAAATTAAGGCCTCACGGATCGGATTCTCGTCCATTTTGAAAAGAGATCTAAATTCATCGTTTTGACTTGTGATTTTGAAGTTTGAACCAATACTTTTTTTTTTTTGGCTAAAAATTTTGAACCAATACTTTAATCAAGAATCGAACTCTACTTTTGGCTTTTGGCTTTTTTGTTTCTGTTTTTGTTTTTTTACCGTTTGTTTAATAAGAAAATAGATATACTATAGACTAATGTTTTTAGGAATTATCCAACATGTTCTCCTCAAAGGAGTCTAAGGAATTAGAGCAATCATTAGTTTTTTAAACACATGTTTAACTTCTCCTCAAGAGAAATCATTATTTTAACTTGTTACTTGATTGATTGCTAAACATTTAATTTTGATTCTTCTTTTGGATTGTCACTTAATTGATTAACGAATAATTAATTTTGTTATGATTCAAATTTCTTAACTTGGCTTGTTACTTGATTAATTGTTGAACACTTGATTTTAATAGGAATTTAGATACTTGTAATACCTAGTCCCAAAAAAAAAAAAAAAAAAAAAAAAAAAAAAAAAAAAAAAGGTTTATTTTTAGGGACAATTTAGTAATTTGGACAGTGAGAGTTAGTATATATATACTCTAGATTATAAACTCTGGCCGTCATAAAACCCATTACTTATATGTAACTCAAATAATCATAGAAAGAAAATTGCTTAAGGATTTTAATTAGAGGAGGCTAGCAAATTTTTTAGGGTGGAATTGTGGAAAGGAAAGGTTTAGAGAAATATACTGGAATTTTGTAAGTTTACTTGTGGTAAGTAATTTTTTCTAAACTAACTATATTTTGCTAAAACTTCCCTATTTTATTTATAAAATATTCATTTATTTCATTACATATTATTATTTTAATTATTTTAGATACATTGAATTAAAGAAAAGAATTAGAGTTTCTTCTTTTTGAAATATTATAAATGTATTTGAATTAGTTGATTATTTGGAAAATTCTGTTTCTTCAACTAGGATCAAGCATTTTTAAATTTTTATGAAAAGAACTAAACATTTGTTTGAACTATGATTTTATTGAAATCAATAGAGGTCAAAATGAAAAACCCCTAAGTTAGGGAGCCAAAAGTTAATTTTAGTCTTTTAATATTAAAAATTCATGTCTCCCCATAAAATAAAAGAATATAATGCTTCCATAACGAATGTCCCAGAGCATCTATTAACAAAAGCTTATCGAGATTATTATTCAGTACTAAAATATGGGATGAACTTGGGCTGAACCCAGCTCAGCGCGGCCCAATGACTATGGAAATCTGGTTGTTAAAAATTGGGTTTCTCTAAAAGGCCTTATGCATGAAGATAATAAATTGGATCTTTGTGTTTGGACTTTATTATATGGATTTCTAAGAGCATTCATAAATTTTAGGGAGCTGTTATACCATTGAAAATTTCTCCAACTTAAGGAGATGTTCATCCTTCGGGGAATAAAAAACATTTCTTTCTCTCTCTTGCAAGCTGTCTGCCAAGCAACAACAACTAAATCTTCTGAAGTAGACCAAAACCATGGAGGTTGTTCACTGCTAGTCAACGGGAAGATATAGCATAACCATAGTCATAAGAAGTTTTCTTAAACAATGAAAAATTGGACTGCATTGTTTTGGAAATTACTTTTGGTATTTTGAATTCTATGGTTGTTAAAAATTGGGTTTCTCTAAAAGGCCTTATGCATGAAGATAATAAATTGGATCTTTGTGTTTGGACTTTATTATATGGATTTCTAACCACATTTTCAATATTGCAGAGTCTGGTTTTAATAACTTTCCAGTACAGTGACAATTATAACCTTGACTATTTGTGCAAATTACACCGCTCAAAGAAGCTCCAGTTTTGAGCAGGCATGGGCATAGAAGGAATTCTAAATTTATTACCAGCTCTCAGGCCCACTGACATATTTAATTCAAAAATCAATCTAAGGCTCTCAATCTAAATTTATTAGACTTTTAAAACAGTTACCACATATGGTGATTAGAAGATTCTATTTTATATTTGAGGAATTTATATAAATTGTAATTTTTGAAGATTCCTTTAGTTGTTAATTCA
Organism: Fagus sylvatica; assembly: GCA_907173295.1. NCBI lineage: Eukaryota > Viridiplantae > Streptophyta > Magnoliopsida > Fagales > Fagaceae > Fagus > Fagus sylvatica. The sequence continues at coordinate 24,872,083 of OU015766.1, read as the reverse complement.
TTGAAGACTAATTATTGTTGAATTGTGAATTTCTTTAAATTATGAAGGATTAGTCAAAGGTTTTAACTTTGTTAAAACCTGCACATACATATAAGATAAGTATTATAGGTGTGTGGCCGTTTACGTGCCTAGCTCTATACTTTTAAATCGGGGCAGTGAATACTCTTAGAGGTACAACTCCTTCAGTGGCTGTTCAGATTGTATACAATTCTCCTTCAGATTTCAATGGCTGTTCAGTTCTTGTAGGTATGTGATTTCAATCTGCTTAGTATCTTGATCATGGTCAACTTACTTGACTATCTCTTGAGCTGAAATGATTTACTTGACTATCTCTTGAGCTGAAATGAATGTTATACTTTAATGGGTCATCATGCTTTTTATCGTTTTTGATGGCAAGAAAGGATTTCTTATAGCAAGTGATTCTCAACATAAACCTCTCTTAGAAGTTGTTAGGCTCTTAAGACAAGAAATGTAATTAAGTGCTGGCGCATGTCCTGCTCCTGCATAGGACCTTCCCTGTTTTGGCATGGGAGTATCTTGTTTAAGAAGTTTAGTTGTTCATTAAGAATGCTCTTCGGTAAGACAAATTCAATCAGCAATGTTAAATTACCAATTTAAAATATCTGCATACAATCATGGATTGCAGGTTGTTCATGCTAGCTGTTGGAGGGAAAGTTCCTGTTCTTTTTGACGGAGGAGTGCGGCGAGGAACAGATGTCTTGAAGGCATTAGCCCTTGGTGCACAAGCTGTTTTGGTAAGCTCTCCACCCCTTTCTTCAATTATCAAGCATTCATTTTTCTTGCACTTTTTTTCTCCAGTGCCACAGTGTGTTTCCATTGGTTGTACTAAAAGGATGAGTAGTCCTCTACCATTATGTAGTCATGCAATGCAATCACTGTGGCCTTTCCATTGTTATTATATGTGATGCTAGCCTGCTATCCTTCTTTTCCAACTTACCGCTTACCAGAGAAAACTCTTCTAAGTCATACATCCATGTCACAGAAAACTTTTGCACCTCGGGACTAATGGATACATGTGAAAGGAGAAACGAAGAGTAGGATGATTCTTTTATTTCTCTTTGGTTATATGTTGATCCTGAATACTTCCAATTATATAAGTACTGCGACTAAGTAATTTTAGATTGTGCTCCTCTCTCTCTCTTGTTGCTGAAATGTAATGTCCACTGAAAATTCTGTGATCCTTAAATTGCTTTCCCTTGTTTGTTTATTATAAATGATGTGTGTTACCTTCAGGTTGGCAGGCCTGTTATCTACGGGCTGGCAGCAAAGGGTGAGTATGGTGTAAAACGGGTCATTGAAATGCTGAAGGATGAGCTCGAGCTGACTATGGCACTATCAGGCTGTCCCAGTGTGAAGGATGTAGCGAGGAGCCACGTAAGAACAGAGAATGAGAGACTCCAATCAATGCTTTAGTATCGTTGAAACCAATTAAGACAATATCCTACAGATTGATGATTCTGCTGATCAACCTTTGCATAAAATTATGTGATGGTGTGCAGTTCACTACAAATGTGCATGCATACCGTTTCAGAGAATTGCCACTTCTTCAATGATTTAGTTGGTGGTGTTGTGCAATATGTGGAATCTTGAGGAAAGTGCAAACCATTAAACTAAGTATTGTAATTGAAGTGTTCAATCGAAATGCTGCTCATGTAATTACATGGTTTTCTTAAAGATAAATAGAACATTTCCTCTTCATGGTCAAATTTATTAAAAACTGCACTTTAAAGCTGTGTAGGATTGATACTTGTCAATAATTTGTAAAAAATGGAGTTTATGTTAATTCTTGACTAAGGGAAAGGATATTGGCTCTGATGATTAATAATAACTAGTCGCAAACCCATGCATTGCGTGAGAATATATATTCTAAGAATAAGCTATTTTTAGAAGAAATAGACTTTACTTAGCCAAAGAGCTATTATCACTTAATAATTTTCACTTAGACAAAGTCATAAGAGGGGGAGAAAGAACATGTGATAGGAGAATTAAGAAACACTACACCAAAATATCAAAACACATCAACTCAAAGTAGGGCTATCAAAACACAAAAACTCATAAGCAGAGTTGCAAGAAAAAATTCATTAAAAGAAAGAAGCAGAGTACTCAAATTGTTTTGTAGGCAGAACATAGTCTGAATGGAAGAGAGAGATGTAGAGGAATTAATAGCAAACTTATTGAAAATAAGATAGGGTGGAGAAGAGTAAAAGGGAGAGAAATGGGTGGAGAAATTATAACGGTAAGATATGGAATAATGGGGAGAAGAAGAGACAAAAAGGGAGGGGAAGAGTTGGAAGAAGAATAACGGTAATATGAGATAGAAAGGAAGATGGGGAGAAGAAAGGCCAAAAAGGGAGTGGAATAGTTGGGTAAAGAGTAACGGCAAAGTGGAGGAGAAGAAGGGCCAAAAAGGGAGTGGAATCGTTGGGTAAAAAGTAACAGCAAAGTGGGGGAGAAGAAAGGCCAAAAAGGGAGAGGAAATGTTGGATAAAAAGTAACGGCAAGGGTAAGGAAGAAGAAAAGCAAAAACAACAAAAATGAGGGAAATAATTGGAAAGAGACGGCTGACGTGGCTCAATGATGGGAAGGATTGGAAGGAAAAAAAAAAATTGCTAACGTAACACAATGAAATATTAGCAAAAATTGATTACAAATCCTCAGCAATTATATATTGTATATAGATATTTCCATATTTTACCCGCAAAAACAAAAATTGTGCAAATTGGACAGAAGTATTTTAAATGAGTAAAATAGAAAGAAAAAAGAAATTAGTGGAATGAATTAAAAATAGGTTAAAGTATTATTTAATTCTAAAAATTGCATAGCTTGTATACTTACTTAGGTCTCTCTCTTCTTTTCTTTTTCTTTTTTGTTGATAAAAGTATACTTAGGTCTTAATTGTTACCATATGTCCTAGAGATAAAGGTTAAGAAAGATTAAATGCCCTATATGTTGTAATGCAAGTTTACAAATAAAAAAATTATTCATAGGTTACATGTGCATAAATTCAAGGTGCAGTTATTTGTCTTTTGCTTTTTGTTTTTTAAAATAGTTATATACAATTTTCCTTTAAAAAATAAATCAAACACATGAACTTATTATATCTTTAGCACATCCTTTAAAAAAATCTATATATTAGAATAAATTATTATATAATTCTACATAATAACATAAATAATAAATTATCAAGATTATTCTTATTCAGTACAAAAACATGGGATGAACTTAGGTTTAATCCAGCTCAGCATGGCCCGATTGCAGAGTTCGGTTTTAACACGAGTGCTTTCGTCTGATTGCATTTCCAGTACAATGACAAATATAACCTTGACTATTTGTACAAATTACACCACTCAAGGAAGCTCCTGATTTGAGCAGGCATGGCCATAGAAGGCATTCTGAATTTATTACCAGACCTATGGCCCACTGACATAATTATAGTTCTATACATGTTACTAGATTCATACATTTAACCAAGTACAACTCTAAAGATTTCTCCTTCAGCGGCTGCTCAGATTGTGTAAATTGCAGGAGTTTCAATCCCAGTTCTAGTAGGTATGTGTTGCTTATATTTGATTATGATCAACTTCATTGACCATCTTTTTGCTGAAATGAATGTTATACTTTAATGGGTCATCATGCTTTTTATTGGTTTTGATTGCTTTGAAGTGCTTTTAGGCACTTAACTGGTTTGATGCTACTTATGTAAGTGCCATGTTGAATCTATTAGTTTTTCTGTGCTCTGTAGACTATGAACTAAACATAGAGTAGAAAAAAGAATTGAACTTTCTTTTGGGATATCTTACCAACCCATATGAATATGTATATGTAAAGATTTTCAATATTATTTTCTTACCTAGTGATTCAATGGGCACTGGTTTAAAGATTGACCTGTCTAAAATTGTGAGGAATGGCCAAACCCAACTTTGCCTCAAGCTGGCCTTCAGTAAGGTTAAGCAAAAATTTTAAGGCCCTCAACATGAGCATCACCTATTTTAGAATTTTTTTGCAATTATGGCTATTGTCATAATCAATGTCTTTGTTGGTGTAGTCACTTGAGACTGCATCTAGTACTAGATCACTGGAAAGTAATACATCAATTAATGCTCATGTTTCCAGGAAAATGGAGGGTGAACCTGTTAATGTGAACGAGTTTCAAGAATTGGCTAGGCAAGCTCTTCCGAAAATGTATTATGACTACTATAATGGGGGAGCTGAGGATCAATACACACTAAAGGAGAATGTGGAAGCGTTTCGTAGAATTACGTATGGTGCTGCTAATTCTGTTGGTGAATTTTGTGGCAAACTGGTTACAATAATTTCCTGATCACTTTCTATTGCTTCTTAGGTTCCGGCCTAGAATTCTTGTAGATGTAAGCAGAATAGATATGTCAACTACTGTATTGGGTTACAAAATCTCAGCGCCAATTATGATCGCTCCAACTGCTATGCATAAGTTGGCACATCCAGAAGGTCCAAATCTTCTTGGAAGAGCTCTCACTCTCAATTGAAATTTTTTCAGATTCTAATTTACTTGCTCATTGTGATTATTCCAGGAGAGACTGCCACAGCCAAAGCAGCAGCTGCGTCTAATACTATAATGGTATTGATTTAACAAATATTAATTTGATTGCTGAGGTGCATGAATTGTAAGTTATTTTTCATGGCAGGTTTTGTCAACCATGTCTTCCTGCAGTATTGAGGAGGTTGCTTCCAGCTGCAACGCTATTCGTTTTTTTCAATTATATGTATGCAATCGTTCTTTATCTCTTATATGTTCATTCGTGAAATTTATATATATGTAGCAGCAATACTTCCTTTTGGTTGCTGTTTGTCTTTGTATTAATGATCCTGTTGTTAGCAACTCACACTGTAATCTGATATTCTTCTGGGAATAGGTATACAAGAGACGAGATTTATCAGCTCAGCTAGTTCAGAGAGCTGAAAAAAATGGATACAAGGCTATTGTCCTGACAGTTGATGCTCCAATGCTTGGACGAAGGGAGGCAGACATAAAGAACAAGTAGATATCTTCCCTTTTTGTTTTCCAACACTAATCAATTTATTTCCTTCACAGTTGGGTATAACTTTCTTCATGTAATGGTATTTACTTTCCTTTCAAACTAAGACAAGAAGCTTTATCTTCAATCTGATTTGAAATATGACTGTAAGAAGTTCTGCAGAATGATTGTACCGCAGCTAAAGAATTTTGAAGGCCTCTTATCTACTGAAGTTGACTATGTGAGTGGAATCGTTCAACTCCCAATTTTCACATTTAAATGTGCTAGATGCATGGAATTTACCTGAATGGACACATGTATGCATGTTAACTGAAGTTTCAATATTATTTTTAAAATTTTAAATTAAATGTTTTACAGTTACTCGATGAATCAAATTTTCTGCAGGAAGAAGGTTCAAATTTTGAAGGTTTTGCCAAAGGGGTCTTGGATTCTTCTTTGTGTTGGAAGGTATAAACCAGTAACCTATTCTGATTACCTTGTGTAATATGCTGTTGCAAAAATGTTGGGAAAGTTTTTTATTAGAAAATAGTTTTTTTTTTTCCCTTCCACAGAATAAAAGAACTGATTTTAGTGTTATGGGGTTTAGTTGGTGCTTTTATAGTGTAAAGGTTGAAGCTTTAAGATACCATTACAAGTGCCTATATTTTTTCACTTTTTTATTTCTGCTTGCTGAGGGTGTGAGCAGGGACCATGGTTTCTTACATTTTTATGAGTTTAACTAGTACATCACAACATCCGCAGGACATAGGATGGTTGAGATCTATAACAAACTTGCCAATTCTAATCAAGGGGGTACTCACTCGTGAAGATGGTAGGATCTCCATTTTATGATATTTGCATCTCATCGTTATTATATTATCACTATTACTACTCATGAAGATGGTTAGGTCAAGATTTATTTCTGATATTCACATCTCTATACTGCATCTTCTCCATTTTCTCCTTCCCTTAGTAATAGGAAGAACCTTCCATGCCTTTTGAAACTTAATGAAAATTTCAGTTATTTATAATCAATATTTTAACCATTATAACATTTTCTATTTTTTTTATTAAAAAATTCTCTCATACATGAAACTCTTTAAACCCTTCTTATCTTTGGAATTTCAACTATAGGAGCCTTGTTAATCATCCTAATTAAAAAATCTTCTTCTTTTTTCTTCTTATTATTACCTCCTATATCCCCTCTTCCTAACATTTTTATAAAAAATCCTTAAATTCTGTGCTGTCACCTGCTCTTGATAGTTTACTTCGATCCTTGAACATCATGGTATTGCTTTACTTGCTTTTCAACACTCAAATATCCTTAACTTTTGATGTACTACTATTGGCAGCAATAAAGGCTGTAGAAGTAGGTGTTGCTGGGATTGTTGTCTCTAATCATGGGGCTCGCCAGCTTGATTACACTCCTGCTACCATTGCTATTCTGGAAGAGGTGAGGTTTTATCTCTACTGCTTAGCATAAGAAGTTTTTTACACCCTGAGTGTGTAGTTTTAAACACATACTACATTTTACCATAGATACATTGCATCTCTGTGCTCATTTTTTAATATTGATGCTATAAGTCTTTGGGGTTAGGGAAAGTTTGTAGGTGTTAATGCGGTATTTAGACATCCTCAACATAGCACTTAGTGGAATTTTTTAGCATTTTAATACAAGACATGTACATGCTCATCCATTCCTGCAGAGGACTTGTCTGTTTGGATTTGTGTAGAGTTACTAGTATGCACTTTGGCAAGCCAAGTTCAATCAGCAATTGTGGATATTTATGTACCTGTGGTTGCAGATAATTCATGCTATTGGAGGGAAAATTCCTGTTTTCTTTGATGGAGGAGTGCGGCGAGGAACAGATGTCTTCAAGGCATTAGCCCTTGGTGCACAAGCCGTCCTTGTAAGCTCTCTACCCCCAAACTATTTCTTTCATGTTAACTAACTTATGATTCTTCTCTTACACTTTATTTCTTCATATGCAATGTTGGCCATGTAGTTGCTATTTTAAGAGAACGAGTAGTATTTTTCAGTCATGCACTTGTGTAATTTCTGTTGTTTTCAAGTGTCAATAGATATCGGAAACTAACTGATGCCTTTTTGGAGATGCAGCTCTATTGTACTCTGCTGCTAGATTTCCATTCTTTTTCAACTTATTGCTTTGATTTGAGTGGCACCTCAACTAATTTCTGTTTGCATATGAAAAAAAAAAAAATTGTAAGTTGCTGAAGGTAAATACCTAGATCAAGAAACACTTTTAAGAGTGGTGGATATTGTTGGGGGAGAGATATGCCTAGGGAGTTTAAGCCTCAACACTCACACTTGCACTCATAACATATATGTTATGAAAGAGAAATAAGGAGAATGGTATGTTGGGGAGATAACACATTGGGGAACCTTCAATTGAGACATTAATATAACAGATAGAGACACCGCTTTACCCAAAAGCTTAAGCCCATGGGATTGGGCCTAGTTATGTTATATTAATTCTTCAACATCTTTACTCTTTTTCTATGTGGGACTTCCACTCATACATGTATACCCAACATGGTAAAACTGGAAATTGCCAATTGAACAAAATTTTCCTCTAAAACTCCTCAACCCTACTGCATAAGTACATGGCGGTTTAAATGACAATTCACATATGCTTTTAATAATATGATCTATTTAACAGTCATGTAACCTTTTTAGATAATGATATGTATTTAAGATACACCTACATGGTCATTTAAATCGACAAATAATAAGTTAAGAGGAGATTTCTCCAAAACAAGTTTTGGACGGAAAATTTTATCCTTGCCAATTGTAGCTACAACCAATTTTTGCTCTCTCTCTCTCTCTCTCTCTCTCTCTCTCTCTCTCCCTTAATGTTGATGCTGATATATAAGAACCACTGAGAATTTTATGATTCTTAATCATTGCTCTCTAAACTCTATTGTAATCTAAATATGCTATTGCAGATTGGAAGGCCTGTTGTCTATGGTCTGGCAGCAAAGGGGGAATATGGGGTGAAACGAGTCGTCCAAATGCTTAAGGATGAGCTTGAGCTCACCATGGCACTATCCGGTTGTCCTAGTGTGAAAGATATTACTAGAAGCCATGTGAGGACAGAGCGTGAAAGACTCCATTCAATGCTCTAATAAAATATTGAAGCATTAGGACAATATCCTGAAGAATAATGATTGGGATCATCAATCATACCTGAAACTATATTATACATTTTCAATTAAATTTTTAACCACAAGTAACCATGGTTGTGGAATATGTTTGACATTTCTTCAATGATTAAGTTGGCATGGAGATAGTGGAATGCAACCATGAATATTATCTTCTACAATATCTATGTCTGTTTTACAAATAATTGTGGGTTGTATATATGTTGATCGTACTCTTAATTGTATTAGGAGTTTAAGTCCTAACTACACTAACTATAATCCTACAATTGATCCAATGATAGCATAGGGTTAGTTTACTATATACAACATTCAATCGGTACGTTGTAATATATGGAACTCAATAGTAAAAAAAATGTAACCTTTATAGGCCTTTCTCATCTTCTTTTTATTTTTCTTAATATTTCTATAATGTTAACATGGTATCAGAGCTATACTTTTAGAATTAAAGAGTGAGGTTAAATCTTCTGGCACATTGAATGATGGAACAAGTTGTTTTAGTAAAGCTTATAAACAACATGATGTCAATGCTATAACAAACTTAATGCAAAAATTCTTATTTGTATCCATTTTTCAATGCACATAAGCCATGGAAATATATAATTGAGAAACGTAAAGAACACTGAACTATCGATTGTGCCAAAAAGCCACTATAATCAATGGACAAAGATATGAATGAACGGTTGGCCACCGGGTCTCAACAAAGCTGATAAAAATCAAAGAAAAAAAAAACCATGTACATTAATTCTAAAATTGAAATCTAGTTTAATGTTCTTTCAACTAGTTTAGGGAAAAACAAATAAAAATAATAATAACACATGATTCGCTATATTATGCTTTTCAAATTAAATTTCAATAGCGGCTATACCAAATTCTTCTGCAGGAATAATATAGTTGAAGAAAATATTTATCAAAAACATTTAAGTCATAAATCTACGGCTTTTAATTAGTAGCATATCACTGTGGGTGAATCAAGATTGGCCTTAGTTCCAATAATGTGATCTTGTCTAATAGGTTGTCCAAATCCAAAAGTGCAATGAAAAATTAGTACCAACTAATTTAAGTTATTAGCTTCTCTTGCTAATCAATTCTACCATTCTCTCAATTTGATATACAATGGTGAATACGGATGCAGCCAACTTAACTATGGATGCAAAATCTAGAATTCAAACGTTAAAAGTTAAAACCCACTAGAGAATAATCTTGACTTCACAAGGGGAAGGAAAGAAACCGATAATATAATTAATCCATCAAATTATAGTTGAGGTTCAAAGTGCTTATATCCTCATCTTATCTTTTATCTATATTTTCTTAGTCCTCATGACAAGGAACCAGATTCAAATCACTCTCACCTAACTTAGTCAAATTCAAACACAAATACGACTAAAGCAACGATTAGAATTATGTTGATCCCCACAACTAGACGTTGATTACAACTTAGATTGGTCAAGCTACACTGTCACCACAATTTCATCCCAATAAAAGTCAAGAATGGTTGCCTTAAAAGTTCAAATGTCTTTTTAAAGCCATGGCTTACAAGTCAAACTTGAATATATATATTGCTCGATTCCCAAAGAAAAACCAACATAATGGTGGAAGGGTGCTCTGATACATATACTCACTGAAGCAATATCTGTTAGATCCTTTGGTATCAGAGCTTTCGTTATTACAACAGAATAAACTGGTGCACTTGGTAGCAAGATGCTCAACATCATGATCTTCCTAATCACCTTTCTTGTTGATATATGCTTGGTTCCTGGTAGATATACCAAATGGCTCTTGAAATTGTCTCTTGCCCGGGTTGTAGGTGAAGCTGCCAAGGTTGAACAACATGGTAATCCTCTTGATGATGACTGTGTGGTGTGTCTAAGCCAGATCTCACACGGTGAAAAGTTACGTGTGCTTCCTTTGTGTAACCATGGTTTCCATGTCCATTGCATAGATGCATGGTTGAAATATCATCCCAGCTGCCCTCTTTGTAGGAGGACTATCAACCATTTCCCACATCAACAGCAACATGATTGTCTTCTTTCTTACTTGCTTTCTCTCTTTGGGAGTATATGTAGATGGATGGAAAATCCTTTCCACTCGAATGTTACACTGGCTATCTGTGAAAATATCAATTATCTTTCTTGAATTTTGATGCAAATGTTTCATATATAATTCAATTCTTGTCATGATCAATGATCTCTTTTGTTAAAAAAAGGTGTGTTAATTTTTGTTAATATTACACAACTCAATAACTTCTTATTAATTTTCACTATTAGATCATACATTCTCATTCTTCTTAACACACACTTATTATTTATTAATTAACACACACAACGAATTTCGTATTAATAAAATGTTATTTATTATTCGATCTATCAACTCGTGTTTTGTGTATAATCTTAAAATACAAAAAATTTAAATATTTTAAACATGAGATAGTTATTAATCTCTCATCATCTTAAAAATTTGGAAACATGGAGAGTATATGGATTAGAATTAGGAATCTTTTTTTCTTTGTTTCTTTCATTCCTTGCATCCTCGACCAAAGCAGTGTCATTTCCTACTGGTGATTTATCGTCGTCTAACGTTGCCTTCTCCCAAAAATGTTCCTTGCCATTCTTCTGCCTTCTAAATGGTATATCACATTTTATCTACTCGCATTTAGTAAGCATAAAAATTTCACATTGAGTTTTGTTTTAGTTTGAGGTGATTTCCCATCAAAATAAGAGCTAGGAAATAGATTTTTTGTTTCGTATGTGATGTTTTGAGGCAGGTTTTGAGAATTTGACATAAAGTTGTTCTTAATCAATCTCTTTTTAAAGCTTAAATAGCCAGATTTTATCACTTCTTTATTTTTATTTTCTTTTTTGTTCAAAGGTGGAATATGTAAGTCAATTATGAGAAATAGACTAGAGATCTGAGTGAATTTACTTGGAAGTAGAAGGAAAGGGATATCCTCTATTTTTGTTTTGTTTTTTCTAGTAAGATTTTAATTATGGAAAAGGATCCCTTTCTATTGAACTTCTTGTATTTTAATTAAGATTTTTTTAATCCATGTCACATCTTTTATCCAGCTACAAATTAAAGGAAATTGGAGGATTTAGTTTGACCCTTTGGGGTGTGAGATATGGTGTTGCACTTCAACCATGATTTTTGGGTTCCTTTTTGGCTACCATTTGTACATATTACTCAAGCTTACAAGCTTGCCTCATTCAACCCATTTTATTTTTCTCTTAATTTGTCAGTATATTATTATAACACACTGCGTTATAACTTGTAACAGCTTTTAATCCAACAAAAAAGAAAACTCAACATTCATTCTAGGTGTTGACTGTGTTTTGAGTCATGGAGATGTTTTAAAGAAAGAGAACCCAATTGACAATACCAGTCACAATTAAAATGACATCCATTACTAGAAATGACAAGAACATACATTACCAACAATTCAACTCAAATAAGCTTTAAGACACTATCCAAGGCCATATGCCCAAGTCTTCATTCATCTCTCTTAAGAACCATTTCTTTCCTTATAATGTATACTCATGACAAAGACCTCTTTAAATAACCAAGTTTTTTTTTTCCTTATTCTAATCTATAACTACTCTATACTAGAACTTATAATATGAAAATTACAAATGTCACTTAATATAACATTTACATAAATCAACCCCCAACCCACCCACCCCCCGCACTTGTATTGCACCTCCTACAAGCTAGTTTATACATTTTGTAAAGCATGGGGCATTTTGAAAACTGATTTATTGCTTTGTAGGTACTAGTTTTTCTGACTAAAATCAAGTACTTACAATGACCTTCCGAACCAGCAATAAGGAAAGGCTTTGAACCAGCACAGCTAAACCTTTGGCTTGAAGCAAACCCTGAGCCTTTTGTGCTTCACTATGCATTACTTACAGAATTGCTCTTATTCGCACCTTGTAGGTCCATAGGAGAGTTTGCAATACTACTAACTGAACCAAGGGTCTGAGAGCTCAACTGTGGACTAGCTGGACAAGCGTCTGGATTACCAGCACTCATGGCATGGATTGCCCCAGAGCTCAGTTGAGGGCTCATCGGTGTTCGTTGACTCATTTGCTGAGGACTACTTTGCTGTAGCTGAGATTGTTGATTCAGTTGTGGTATTCCCATGGTCGATGGTGAGCCCACTTGTGAAGGTGAGACAACGGCTTGTAGTGGTGAGGTGGTTTCCTGCTGCTGCTGTAGCTGCTGTTGCTGCAACTGCTGCTGATATTGCTGTTGCTGCTGCTGTTGCAATTGCTGCATTTGCTGTTGCTGAATTTGCTGTTGCTGCTGTAATTGTGGTTGCTGTTGTTGTTGCTGTTGCTGTTGCTGTTGGTTCATGTAAAGATTCATCCCTGCTTGCATCAACTTTGGCGGACCCATATGCCCTATGGCTGCCCGCATTGGGCTCATGTTAGTCCGGTTTATAGTCTGACCAAGCATTGAAAGACCAGAAGAGCCTGGATGTATCTGTCTGGTTCCTGAAATCCCAGCTAGGCTTGACTGAGGGCCCCCTAATATGTTTGCTCGCTGTGCCATTCTAAGTTTTATAGCTTGTTGTTGTTGTGGATTCAATACTGATCGAAGTTGCTGGCTTATTGCATTGCTCATATTTGAAGGCTGGCTAAGATTCAATGGGTTCTGGCCCACATTCCCTATACTAGAAATTGGTGCTGGCATTCCAGTTCCTCCCATTCCCCTTGCAGCTCCCATGCCCATGGCATTGCCAAGGCCTCCAAGACCAACCATGTTATTTCCCATGTTTCCCACACCCACAGCCGTCCCAAGTCCCATCATCATTTTCCTTTGAATTTGTGGCTGCTGTTGTTGCTGTTGTTGTTGCTGCTGTAACACCTGAAGTTGGAGAGGGGAAGGCTTGTTGACCAGACTGCCCAACTGCATGTTGGAACCCTGCCCGAAGTGCGAAAGTGGACTTGTTGCAAGCATCAAAGGTGATCTCTGCAACTGGGGATGCTGCTGTTGAATCATAGGATGTTGGCTTTGTAGTTGTTGGTGGTGTTGTTGCTGCTGCTGCTGCTGCTGTTGTTGTTGTTGTTGTTGTTGTTGTTGCTGCTGCTGTTGCTGCTGCTGCTGTTGTTGTTGTTGCTGCTGCTGCTGCTGTTGTTGTTGTTGCTGCTGCTGCTGCTGCTGATGATGATGATGAAGTGATGGTTGTGGGTCCAGTTGTTGTGACCTCTGGGGCAATGAAACCCCAGACAAGAGTCCTTGAGACATCTGTAAGGCCTGGGGGTGTCCAGGAGGCAGCATCCTTGCATTTGTTAAAAGATTCTGGGATGTGTTTAGAGATGCATTACCACTGTTAGTTGGCTTTGCAACTTCATTTGATAGTTGACCAGAAACTGCTTCTGGGTATTGCTGCATTTCAGCTACTGAATTATGCAGGACTCCAGCAGCATTTGATTGACTGCCTGAGGCAAGATTCATGCGGATTGGTTTTGCTCGTATTTGATCATCCACGTCATATCCTTCACGTATCATCTGAATGAGCAGATAACATTATGCACATTAGAATAAAAAATTAAAATAAAAATAAAAAGAGAGAGAGAGAGAGAGGAAAAAATCACTGTAATTTGTAATTTTTATTTCTGAGCTTCAACACCATATCTTAGAACATACCAGTGGACGAAGCTGCTCTGCAAGCAAATCGGCCAAGTGCTGTCACATGAATTAGATATCTAAATCAGAACAGGAGAAGACACATACTTGCAGGGATAAGGAGTAAAAAATGATAGCTTAAATATCAGGAAAATATAAAACTAATGTCGCTGAAAACTTTTTAGCCTATCAATCCAAATCGAGCCAATGACTGTTCAATCAGTAAGCCCTCTCCTATCACTAGCAAATGGATGCTATGGAAACAACCAGATGAAAACATTTTCTAAATAACAGATGCAACATATGCAACATATCAATGACTTGATCTTCACTGCAACAACACTTTAGAAAACAGAACATACGCAATTAAAGGGATAACTATGATATTGAAATAAGTGTGATGGAGATGAAAATGCATTGATCAAAGGCTGAAAGTTAGAAAAGATTCAGTCAAAAATAAAATGCAGGAAAATTCCCAGGAGAAGTACCAGTAGGATTATTTGGAGGACCACAAAAAGGGTGTCAAAGAAGAGTAGGGGAGAGTTAAGGGTACTCAAAAGGGTAAATAGAAAGAAAAAATTCCAAAGTCTAAAGGAGATGGCTTTTTAACATGATCAAATATCGAAAAAAAAGCCAGGACCGAATATTGAAGAATCATCTGTGTTGATAGCCCTAAATAACTGAAAATAGCCAGTATTAAGTATTAACCAATTCAATAGGCAGGTCCTTCTTAGACAGCAAAAATAGAAATTGTGCAGAACTTACTGTATTCGGTAACGTAGGAAGGTAATCCTCTGCAGCCAGAAAATCACGATCGTCTATTTCTCCATAATGTATTGCTACGGTACCACATGGCTTCTCTGACATGATCATCCTAGCTCTTCCCCTATGCGGAACATTATTTTCTGCAGAAGCAAAATGGAACTTGAGGAAAAGGAGAGAATCCTCAAGACATCAAAAAGGATTAGATACCTTACAACCAATAGTACAACAAACCTGGCTGCACAATTGTTATGATTCTTATTTTGCAGATATTCATGCTGCCACCTGCTAGTGACTTAGACAATGACCTTGCATCCACATCATCTTTGGATTCCTCATTAGTAGAAGCATCAGAGAGAAAGCTTGCCAGAGGGTGAGTGGGATATGTTTTTGGCTTCCTGATGGGGTGATCATCGACCTTATTCTTTTTGCAATTGAGTCGATATCTGAAACAGAAATCCATAAAACATGCATAAGAACAGGACGGACTTTTCTCTTTTGCTTGGGCTTTTTTTTTTTTTAAATAATAAGTTTTATTGAGAGAAAAATTGCACCAAGTACACTAGACATATACTTGATGTACAAGACAATTAAGCTCTAAAAGTACAATCATTGATAAACTCTAATAAATTGGAGAATGGAAACAATCCAATCGTTATCATTCATTCAAACAAGGTTCTAAGGAACTGCAGTTTCAGGTCTAATAAAGTCCGTTCACACCCCTCAAAAGTTCGAGCATTTCTCTCCCTCCACAGGCACCACATCAAGCAATGAGGGATGGCTTTCAAAATCTCACCATTCTGATGTCGGTCAAATCTGCCTTGCCAACAAACAAATAAATCTATAATCTTCTAGGCATCACCCACTGAACCCCAAACAGAGTAAAAACGGTATTCCACAACTCTCTAGCCAAAGGGCAATGAAGGAGCAATGATCAACAGACTCCCCATCCGCCTTACCCATACACCACTAACTTACCATAATTATGTTTCTTTGCCTCTGATTATCCGCTGTTAAGATTTTCCCCAAAGAAGCAGTCCAGAGAATTTGCTCAATAAGTTACACAACCAATGGGCTTTGAGCCCACAACCTCACCCTCCACCCATTCTTATGGGAGAAGGAAGTTCAATGTGAGCTATACCTCATTGGCATGATGGACTTAATTATACTTCCACTCACTAAATGTACATGAAAAAAACAATAGGATGTGGAAAATTTATATATCCTGAAACATTCAATAAAACATGCAGGGTGCAGGCCAAAATAATTTTACTTACGAAAAAATGCAAGCAGTGAATTTTTTTTCTATCAACCATCTCAGCAAGGAAAAATAATCCCCAAAGTCAAAAAAGGGCAGGGGTTGTTGGAGAGACCTCATCAAAAACTCTTTTTATCTAATCCTTAATTTTCTATTTTAGGGTCACGACACAAATAAAATAAAGAGCATTAATATATTCAATTGATAGGAAGGAGACATTTATCCCATCCACAAAGTATAGAAAAACAACAAAGCAACACATAAAATATTAGGTGATTTTAGGTTAACGAACAGAATACCTCATTGTCACCATTTCTATCTTTGAGAACTCTTCAAGCACACTCTGATTAGCGAAAGGTGGTGTTCCAACTGAAGGACTGTTTGCATTTAATGGAACACTCATATTACTAACACTAGCTGGAGACCCAACTCCACTCATTGCAGGGGTCTTGGGGAGGGAATTTGATCTCCGCTTTGCAGCAACTTGAGCCTGGTGTTGCCGTTGTATGGAATCATTAGCACTGGAAGTCAAAGATGGGGTCCCACCAATAGTAGGAACTGAGGTGTTTGCTGCCTTCTCCTTTTGTGTTGCTCCAAGTGCAGCAGTTGTCGAAACTGCCCCAAAATGGGGTCCAGCTGAACCACTAGAAAACTCCCCTGATTTTGATGATAATGGAGATTGAGCCAAAGCCCCAGAAGAAATCCTAGGACTTTGCACAGATTTCCTTTTCTGGAGCAGGTCCTCCTTTCTTGCATCTTTCTCTACATGCTGACCAAGATTATTCCATGGTGTTTGATGGAAATTAGATCTCATAAATGCCTGCTGTGGTAATCTTTGCTGCTGTGTTTGCTGTGGTTCCAGATGGCTTGTTTCTGTTTCCACCATCAGCATATCATTTTTACTGCGGTTGAGCTCTGACCCATCTAATTTTTCCATCTCGAACTGCTCTTCTTTGAAACCATGTCGCATACCCCGCTGTCCTGCAGTAAATGGCATTGTTCCAGCATCTTGATTCAGAGCCCCTTCAAACACCTGATGTTGAAACTTTTGAATGCCTGTATTTGCATACTGAAGTCCTCTTACCATTGCTTGCTGTGGAAACAATGGATTCTTCCAGTTTATATCAGAACCATGGACGCCATCCATATGTGGCCCTATTTGCTGCTGCTGCATTCCGTCAAGACCCACCGGTGTAGGCCTTGCTCTTTTG
Source organism: Fagus sylvatica (assembly GCA_907173295.1). Taxonomy (NCBI): domain Eukaryota; kingdom Viridiplantae; phylum Streptophyta; class Magnoliopsida; order Fagales; family Fagaceae; genus Fagus; species Fagus sylvatica. The sequence goes on along the minus strand of OU015766.1, from coordinate 24,855,032 downwards.
TTAAAGTTGGACAAGGGTGACATTTGCGCATCTTGATTCTCCCTCTTTCCAAGAAGAGAGGCACTGGAATTCACATTGTCAGCATATGACATCATGTCCTGCCCAGCAGGGGAAGCCCCTGATGCATTGATAACAGGCCCTGAACCAGGATCCTGCATACTTCTGGGGGTCCCAATCCCCATTTGATACCTTGATTGATGAGAAACCGGAGGTATGGCTGGAACAGAGGCATCTGGTACAAAGCTCTTGGGTCTTAGGGATAACATGTTTGTTGGACCAAGATTTTGGGCAGTAAGATTATCATGTAATTGATGAGAAATCACATTGCCTGAAATGTTTCCCGAATCTCCCAGCCTGCAATTAGAGCTTTCTGGTACTCTATCTATGCAAACTTTCTTCCCATATGTCTTATTACAAGATGAGAGAGTAACTTCAGGCATCTGCCTCAATCTCTTTCTCCGGACACTGGACAGATCCAAATCGAGCTGCAAATGAAGTTCCACAAGTTAAGACAAACAATTATCTCCAGCCAAGGAACATTAATTCAATCTGGAAAGGCATTACCTTTGTGGGAACTGGGTTCTTACAAAGCCTATCCAACTTAGGAGTAGGATCTAGAAGAAGCCGTGGTTGCAAGGCTTTCAATATACGCGACTCTACCTCCTGCATTCAAGTGAATATAAATATGTGACTTCAATACCCCAATACATGATAGAAATTTAATAGCCAAGACTCAGAGAAATTGATCGTACTTACCATCAGATCGCCGTAAGTCCAAGAATTATCTGATATTGATGGAATATCCTTTACTACATTCTCCAATGACATCTTAAGGCGTACTTTATTAACAGCAGGGGATCCATTAGTTGATGGATCACCAGACCCTTGGTCAAGAGCACATTTCCGATAATCCCGCACCTGCAAAAATTTCACCATTGGCAATTTTAAGAATCCTAAATATTAATTGTACTAATCATAACCTGAAGTCTAAGAAATGTTAATTGTACAAATAGCTAAAAAAAAAAAAAAAGTAGACATCAGATATTTATAAACAGTTGTCTGGCTACTCTAATCCAGACTGAAACATTTACAAAGTTAAACTTAATCATTGACATCATTAATAAAGATAGGATCTTTAAATATGATATCCAAGCCCCCCCCCCCCCCCCTCTCTCTCTCTCTCTCTCTCTCTCTTCTTTTTGGGATCAGGTAATGCTGGAAGGAATTTTACAATAAAAGTAATGAGAAAGGTCACTGTTGGTCGAATGATATGGGTACATCGATGGACCACCTAAGAACAACAGGATTCACTACTAATACTGCCATGCTCAACTATTGTTATGAATAATGTACAAGTATTATCAGAAATAAACTTAGCTGGCTTCAACAATTTCTTGCTTCATACACGTATTCATGCATGTGTACTTCTAGATACATACATGGAGATTAGTATTCATACAATTCGTTTAAGTTGTCTATTTATTTATCATTTATGTTGATAAGCCAAAACATTCTTTTTTTTTTTTTATCAGTTATCTTGATAAGCCAAAACATTCAAGAAGCACGTGTAATATAACTTAAAATTAAATTTCGGTAGTCAAATGACTCACCTCACACACAAGTGTCCCATCAACAAACTTGCAGTGTATATCATCCAGAATATCTCCAGGCAACCGGCCAGATTCAATGGCCTTTAAATGCATTCACAAATAGAAAGAAACTAATTAGAGTAAGAAAAGCATATAGAAAACAGAGACAGGGAAATCTAGACAGTGATGATGCAGAGGGGAAAAAATAGTTGGTAGTATAAAGAAACTGCCTCATTATACAAGTTCAATGAAAAAATTAAATGAAGTTGGAAAACCCAATTTTTTTTCTCTACTTACACAATATGAGACTAATGGTCTGCACATGCAAATCCAGCAGTGATGTATCTAGATTACTAGCCATTAATAATCAACCTCCTTAAATTAATGAGAACTGGCCAAAGGACAGATGCCACATTCCTAAAGTTCATGCAGAACAAATGTCTACCGAAATAAGCCATGGAACTGAAGATATTCCATTCAAAAGTGCATCAGTCCCTTTACTAACAACAATCAGATAAACATCTGTGAACAAAAATGAAAGAAAAGCGAGGAAACAACTAGACATTTACCGAGAAGAGAGTTTCAGACGTCCTATCATATGGATGTAACAACTTTGGAATATCTTGAAGTGCAGCCTGATGCGTAGTCTCATTCTGAAAAATCATAAATTATACATACTTAGAAAGCAATATATGAGATGGTAAAAGGAATCTCTTTTTCCATTCAATTTACTTTCTTCAATTGGTATCATCCAGTTAATGTTCTTTTCAACAAACCTCTGAGGGTTTTCCAATAGAATATCCATCTGGGAAGAGGTTCAACGTGAAGGAAACTTCATCCTCTATCAAAACACAGGAAAACCAACACAGTCAGGATCCAAACATAACTCACATATGGCCAACAATCAACTGTATCTAACCTGCTGATGGAGGAAGTCCTTCAGAAAACATAAACGGTGCAGACACCTTGACAACATCTTCACGTCCTTCAACACGATCACCCTATATCATAAGAAAATCCAAATTATTGTGACAGAAAATAAAATACACAAGATAAACATCAATATAATCCTGCTTCTCATTCTACTGATTCAGGGGCTAGCAAATCAAGTAAAAACCAAAAGCTTTGCTCATTGCAATATAAGGGGAGTAAAATCATGTTTTTTGAAGAATACAAAATGTCAAACTATCTATTTCAATTGCTAAGAGAAGAAGGTAAACTTTAGATTTTTTTTTTTTTTTTTTTGATAACGTAGGGACCCTTTCTAAAGAGTTGAATAGTTATATTAACCAAGTACACTCTGTTTTAAATTTTTGTATTTTCAAGCTCAAAAATATGCAAAGTAAGATTTGTTTTTTTATTTCCAATATTAAATATGCAAAGTATGTTATTTTTTATTTCCTATATATTTCAGCAACGAAATGTAGCATAAAAAGAATATCACACTGCCAAGACAAAGAAACTACTAAAATATCACACTATCTATACTTTCCACAGGCTTCCACCCTTTTTTTTTCTTGCAATAAGTGAGGGAGGGGGGATTCAAACCCAAGTTCTCCTCATAGGGGAGACTAGGCAGTGCCACTGAGCCACAAGGTTCTTCACAAGCTTCCACTTGTTAATTCAACATAGCATCTACTAAAATATCTTGATAGGACGTCAGAAATATTTTAAAAACAAACAAGATTTACAGAAGGTGATTATCAATTGAAGCTTCAACCTTTATAGCAACCCCAAAAAGATATGTAGAGAATTTAGCATCTATTGTCAGTTACACGTACATAAAAACATCAAACCATTAACTTTAGCAACTTGGAAAATTCCAATTTAAATAAAATACCCATTTTACTGAAAAATATATATATCATGCTTTAGCGCTTCCTGAAAAACCTGATGAAAGAAAGAAATAAATAAATAAATAAAAGCGTTAAATTCCATGTCTTTACATCATCTGCTTTGAATTCCCAAAAAAAAATCTTACTTCAATTAAGGAAATTAGTACATTTTTTTGTTTTATATAAAAATAAAAAGTTCATTAAGATCTAAGAACTTCAAAATTCAGATAACTATTACTTTTTTTCTTATCCATTTCCCAGTATCCAACAGACCCCCAGTTAATTACACAAACTTCATTTGGTAACATAAGAAAATGACATAAATCAAAAGAAAACAAATCCATATACCAAATCCCAAATCTCACTCTTCACCATCCCCATCCCAAAACACACACACACATATATATATATATATATGAACACTCAGCTGAGCTTAAAACTACTTATTCTTTATGCACATACATATAAACACCAAAATTCTCAACTTTTTTACACAAAAACCAGCTGAAATTCAATACCCAGAATTCCCTTTTTCCACTTCACCATTCTCATCCACTCCCAATCCCTCCAATTTCCCTCACGTTTTCCCCGGAACCAAACAAGAGCAACCAATCAAACGAATCAATTCACTACACGTAATCTTTTTTTTCTTACCTGGAGCTTCCTCAAGCTCTCCTTGGAGTTGTTCTCCGACACGTCGTCAACGACAAGGACGTCGTCGTTGACCTCCGGCTGAAGCGGAGGCTTGGAGCAGTACCTCGTACCGGTCTTCGAGACCTTGAAGGAGACACCCATCTGAGACTACTGGGGTCTTAGGATGTTGTTTGGATCATGGGAAAGTGAAAGGAAAATAAGAGAGAAAGAATTGAATAAATAAAAATTATTGGACAAAACCAAAAACCCTAAAAATAATAATGAAAAAGTTTTTTTTTTTTTAAATCTATTTAAGGATTGCTGTTATTAGCAGAGAATAAGAAACAAGAGAAAGAGAGAGAGAGACGCGTGGTCCCGGGGAGTAGTGAAAATGTGAAGAATTGAGTTCTGTTTGGACTTTGGTGTCTGTTGTTGTGTGTTTGTGTCTGATTTAGATACTGTGTTTTTGCTTTTAATAACACACTAAGACTAACTATTACCATAAATGGATTGAGATTATCTAGTGATTAGTATATAATAAAAATAATTTTAATAATAAATTTACGTAAAAATAATAATTTTATTTCAATCATAAAAATATATTATATTGAGTAATATGCTTTTTTTCTATAGAAATGATTTTGTTTCTTTTTTCTTTGAAATGCCTTGAATTAAGAAATTACAGAAATGATACATAATTAATGGGTGCATGGAACAATCAAATCATATTATTAGCAGTTTTTTCGTTTTCTCTTTAATCTTTGTAAATGGGTAAATAAGATATGTGTACTACAATAAAAGTTAGTTTAGACATTCTTACCAAAACCCTAAGTAATTCAGAATACTATCACGATACGTTGCATGCGAGAGTTTAATAAGTTTTTTCAAGTCATATTAAAAAAGTAAACAAGTAAATTTTGGAATGAACAAACTTAAATAAGGGTTCACGTACTGTTAGTTAGATGATTTATTTAATAGTTCTTTGATTTGTTTAAATGAATTACTACTTTTATTTAAATAAAGTACACGTTAATAATCATTTAACCATCATATGATAGATTGAAAGAGATTTCACTAACCCGATTTGGAAAGGGAAGGGAATTTTGTATATTTGAAATTATCTTTTATTGTTTTGGGAGGTTTCTATGAATGTTGATGATGTCATTCATCCAGACCTAATAATAAAATATCTCATGCAATGGAACACAGAAAAACTGAATACTTTGATCAAGAGAAGATAAAAGCAATGTGTTGAGTTCTGTTTCATTCCAATCGAAATATTCCGTTCTGAAGCGAAAAATTGCTTTTTTGGCTTTATTATACTTTATTTCTAAGAAAGATGCCTAACTTTATGAAATTTTATTAACTTTTTTGGTATGTTTAATTATATATATATATATATATGGGGTATTTTTAAGGTGATGCTCTTAACATTATCCAAGTAGTCCAAGGTCTAAACCCTTCTCCCTGCTAGTCGATTGAGAACATTATTTGTGATGTAAAATCCATACTCTCTGATTTCTCTTTGTGGTCTACCTCTCATGTGTATACAAAGGCAACTGTGTTGCTCATAATTTTGCCAAATGGGCTCTCTATTGTAACTTCCCAAGAACTCTGTCCATCTCCTCTTTTCCTTGTGTGAAGGTGGTCCCATTCTAGTTCCTTTCAATAAATGGTCTTTATTTAGCACATAGTATTCTTGAACTTTTTTTTTTTTTTTTTTTTTTCTTTTTTAAACCATAGTTTAGGGGTATAAGTGAATTAAATCCTAAGATTTCAAAATTAATAAATTAAGCTTTGAGATTTCAAAAAATAACAAATTAAACCATAAAGTTTTAAAAGTAATGAATTAAACCTCAATCCATTTAAGTGGAATTACATTGGGTTTGGGATTTAATATAGACTGAGAGTTGAATTTGTAATTTTTAGAAACTTTAGGATTTAATTTATTATTATACCTCTAAATTATTGAATTTAAAATGTAATTTCCCCTTTATCTTCTTATTGCTTAATGAATTGGCTTGGTCTATTGGAAAGAAGATGGTATTGTAAATTGTAATGGTACGAGTAAGTAAATGATTTACTGAGTACTTAAGTTTAGGTTTGAATTCTGCAACACATATTATGGCAAGACAATCCCTAACCTTACGAGATCCACCGAATATACTGTTTTTATCTTCAACAACCAAAAGAATAAAAAAAAGAGCACCTAAACTACCTTGAGCTAATTAAGTTAGATTTTGAATTAATACTTAATTGGAATTTATCCACTTATTTAAATTACTTAGGGGGGGAAAACACACACAATAAGGTAGCATGTGGCCATTACGGTCGATGTGATTTCAAACCGTGGTATAAGTCTGTGAACTTATTTAGGCTAAACTTACTGACAGAATAGAACTCGTTTATTCATGTTATTGGTTCATAGTATAATTGAGCTGTGTTCCATTAGTCTATTGTAAAATAGCGGTATCTTGTGCATATTCTAGGGCTGAAATAAAGAAAAATTATAAGGCCCAACACAATGATCATGCATTGGCACAGTACCCATAATGAAGCATGCCTTGATATTGACAGAATAGAACACGTTTTACAACAATATTTAGCGTTTCCAAAAATGCTTTCATAACTGAAGGAAGACATCAATTCATCCATTTTACAACACTATCAAAGACCTGTACCAAGAACCAGAGACCTTGATCTTACACTCATAGCAATGATCATAAAGAAAGTTCCTCCTGAAGCTCCATTTTGAAAATTGTGTATTCCCTCTCAAACAATAAAAATTCCTGAACATGGTAAAACAATCAAATAATGTCAGTGAATCAATTTGACATGGACGACATGATGCTCCTTTGTTTGGATAAGTACAATAATTTGATAGAGAAGAAACTCAAATACACAGGATAAACAAGAGAATCCCCTACAAATATCACAGATGAATACGCATAATATTTATGAAGTCAAGAAAAGAAAAAAGAGGGAACCCCCCCATTAAAAGTAGACTACTAGTAAAAAGTTAGCAGTCAATCATTTGCAAAGGGCTTTGCTAATCTATGCCATTTTAGTGATAAAAGCATGGTTTTTAAACCCAGACTGGACCAGCCGGTCCTATCGGGCTAACCGTGAACTGGAGTTCAATTCAGTTATTTTGCACACAAAAATCATGCATTTTAAATCAACTGAAAGAACCCCCTAAACTGACGGTCGAACCGGCAAACCGCTGAACCATTCCCCGGTGTGCCCAAGTAAATGGGGTGTATTAATATCATTGAACTTTTGCATATAAATGTGTTGTTTATGAATATATTTTGAAAATGGTTTTATTTTAGATTAAAATGCTTTCTACTTGAAGGATTACTAAACACAATATTTTTTTATGCTTGTAAAGCTTCATTATTTTCTAATAACCTTGTAAAAATCGTGAACAATGAAAGTTGTTTAAATTTCTTTAGATTTTTTTCAGTCAATTTTGCTAATTTTTAAAAATTTAATACCCTGATTTGTATTTTAATTACTTATCAAATTAATGTGACATCATCACAGTTCGACCTCTGGTCAAACCCCAATCTGACCACAAAAACCTTGAACCTCTCCAGTTTTCAAGTTTTTGAATGGTTTGGTTTTTGAAACATAGGGTAAAAGCTATATCATTACAATTAAATAACTAAGGCTCCCGTCAAGAAGAATATGCTCTTACTGATTAAACAAAAAACACCCTATAAGTGTTATGCTCCTTTAATCCCAAGAGTTAAAGTAGAGGGAGAAAAGGTATAAAAACTGGTAAGTGATCCACAGACCAACGCTCATTAAGGTTAAAGCCTCAAGCAAGGGGCAAACAATTTTTCTGTGCACATGTAAGCAAAACTGTTTATTAGCTTACCTGCAATTGTTGCTGGCTAAACAAATGAAGAAACCCAGTTTCAGGGCAAGCAACCAGTTCAATCAACTCATCATGGCTTTCAGGTGCATTGCCCGACTCCATAAGTGAAACTGAGACCTGCAAATGAAGACAAAGATGAAAACTAAAAGTAGCTGATACTCGGAAATTTGAAAGAGAAGCCTATATGAATGAAGATTGTGCAAGAAGTCCACTGCCTTATAATTGGATAATTTAAAAGACACATAGAGTAAGGAACTATTCGGAAGGAGAAGCTTACCTGCATGCACCGAAGAACGACTTCTGGAAGACAGCACCTACGACAAAGACCACGCACAATGTATGTTGCAGGGCCTTCTATAGAACCATCTTTGCTCGAATACCAAGCGTCTAATCGGGAGATCTCCATTGTAACCCCAGCTTGAAATCGAAGAAGCTCACCTGCATTAAGTAACAATCAATTCAATCAGTACTGCTTCAATTAATGCCACTTGCCGAGAACTATTTCACTTCTCTTATGCCTGATTTAGTAATTGAAAGAGCACAGTTCTGTTGACAAAATATATATTATGAAAACCCACATCATAATTCCTCCCACCCTCCCAAATATACAATTTTGATTTAAAGACATAGAAACAAATTTTATTTTGGAGATGTAAAATCAGAATTATCAGAGCCTTGGGATTCCCCTAGAGCAAAAAGACAGATAGTGTCTATTGTCATTGTTCCTTAAAAACGGACTGTGCCCATATGTGATTTCTAAAAATATTAAAGAGGGTAAGGATGAAACCATCCAAGTTATCTCCTCCAGACATCTCTCACTATATTTAATTAATTTTAATATGTGTGGGTATATACTGGCCCTTCTCTTAATTTGAACACATGAAATTTGTGAGTTGGCAACAAAACCATACAAGATTAATCATTCATCATTACAATTCATTCCAGCCAAAGTGCAACCCGCATACGAGCTTTACTAAAATTGTAGCTATGAAAGTGTCACTTACCTTTGAAGCCAGCAGCCATAATGGTACCAAGTATACCACCATCATTCAGCTCATGTGGCCCAATTCCATCACCTGCTACTGCCAAGCAGCGTAGTACAACCTCGATGCAGTAATTGTCCCTTGATGATACAGAGACATTCACCTGTCCAAGAAAATTCAGAATGTGAGCAAAGCCAAATATGACAGTGAAAACTAAATGAAGATGTAGATGCACGAAAAACTAGTTTCCAAAGGCCAATATGGATTTTTTCTGAGTGTAGGTTTAATATGGATTACAAATTCCAAGTTGAGATATACCAGGTCCAGGACCAGATTCTAGGGTTCAATTTCTGCAAATATCGGGTAAAGTGTAGCATTGATCAAGATACTTAGTTTTATTTGTGATGTACGACAAGATAAGGATTGCATCTATTTTTATTGTAATGAACCATGACTACTGAAATCCTTAACGAGTCTATAATTGATGTGTAATTTAGTATTACTCGAAATTTTAAAATCTTTCAAAGTGCAGAACCAGGTTAAGAACATCTTGGACTAAAATTAAGCCTATAATAGGGGTCCAGTGATTATTTTTGGCCATAAACCCCATTGGCATCTTTTAAAGGTTTAAATTATGAAAAAATAATTGACCACTGATGAAAACTAAAAAAAATTATGAAAATAATTGAGTGAAAAAAAAAACCCCAAAATTTAGCTACTCATATTTCTAAATTTGATATATAAATTAAGCCAGAATGTATTTTTTACACTCATGGCTGATCTTCTTTTTCCCCAGTCTTCTTTCTATTAAAATATATTGAAAATTCTGTTTTTCAACTTTGTAAGATTAATACAGAACCAAAACATAGCTCCTTATTTTAGACTGTCATTAGAAATCCTAGTTTTGCTTGAAAGCTACTACGATTGGATGAGGGTGCAAGCCTTCTAATTGTAATATATATGACTCTTGGAATAAGCCATAATTGACACCCATTTATCAGACAATAAACTTCAGAAATATAAACTGGAAGAAAAAAAAAAAAAAGATAAATCTGAGTAGTCAATTCATTTGACAAAGTAAACCTCTGCATTGAAAGAAACAAGCTCGTATTCTCATACCAATATGGCCTTAATTAAATATATATATATATATATTGATAAAGGCTCAATAAAATTTTGAAAAGATACATAATATTTTTCACTTTATTTTCCATCAGTTGCAACACAAAGAAAAATAATAAGCATACCATTAGCCGCCGATTTAACACAACTTCCTCACTCACTGAAGAGTAAAGGGCACTTGTTAAAGTAGTGCACACTGTAGCATCTGGAGACATACATTCACCAGAAGGTAGGCAGAGCATCGCAGAGGCATGCAATTCTAGAAATAAAGGTTCTTCTGATGTATATGTATGATCTTCAGCTGCAGCCAACCAAGGATTTTCTTTTCCTAGAGAAAGTAGATAAATCAATTATAAGCCAGAGTGATATGCTAAGCCTACATCCATCATTCTCAATGAAAATCATAGCATAAGAAACATGCTAGCTAATCCAGACAACATGGTCAATATCTTCTTTTTGCATATGATAAAAAGATAGTCAATTCAACTTACTTAGAAGCAGTAATAGAGATGAATCTAGTGTCTCTTTGGCTGCTGAAATGGCTCTTTGTTTTTCCTCCAATGAGAGTTCAAGGGAAGAAACCTCTGCATTCTCCAATTCAATTTTGAGCCAATTGCGATATGTTGCATCACAGGAGTAATACTCGCTCTATTTAACATGAGAATACATATTTATGTGGAGAAGCATAATTATCAAGCTGGACATAACACAAAAGCAAGTAGAAAATATTAACCAAATACATATGCAAGAATGAGGCATACCCAGTCTTGGAACTCGCTTAGATTATCAGAAATATTATATTCCTCAAAGTTATCATGATGTTCTGAAAGCTGCTTCAAGGGTTCAGCAAGAAAACCAAGTAATTTGTGTGCACCTATGGGCATTGCTGGCACTCTCCACATAGAAATCAGAGCAAACTCCCTAAATAAAATATTACTGTACAAAAAAGCAAAGGTTAGATTCAGAAAAGCGAGAAACAACACAAAGACACAACAGAGGCTAGAATAAAATTCAACAATCATGCATGACAACAATGTCACCAAGAGAGAGAGAACCTCAGGGCACTAGGAAGTGAAAAATTTGACATCATAAATAGAGTTTTTTTTTTTAATAAGTATGAATTTTATTGATTGAGTATGGAAAGAGCGCACCCAAGTACACAGGATGTATACATGATATGCACCACAAAATTAAATAGAGTTTAAATATAAGCTATAATGTCAAACCAGCAAGAACTAGAAGAATAATAGTAAGGAAAACCTATCTTCTAGAACGAAACCAAAAAAAAAAATGTACATTATTCTCATACTATTTCTTCATATTCAAATTGATATATAAGGTATATGATTCACCAGGAATCGGCTGTGTGCCAGAACCAAAGTTTATTATTTATGAAAGTCCTATCATACAGCTATTAATTGTTGTTTACTACATGTCTAGTGGGGCCTTGCCCCTCACTTATCAAAAACAGAAAACATTATTATACAGTACAGCTAAATACGTAAAAATCAATTACCTATGTATCAGTGCTCGCAGAAGAAGTTTTGTGCTAACATCCTTAACATCAGTGATTGTGGAGGGGGGTGTAAAGCAGAGCCATTGGATAACCATAGCTTTTTGAAGACTCTGAAGCCGATGCTGCTCTAAGACATCTGATAACTTATCATATTTACCGACTTTGATCTCCCGAGATCTTGACAAAACCCTGTTTTTAAACAGATAATTACAAAATCAATCAACTTGATATAAAAATAAAAAATAAAAACATAATTTGCATTCTTTCTGCTCAGAATTAGAAGAACATGGTGCAGAAGAGATTTAAATACCTCTCGATAATTTCCTCAAAACTGCCTTTCGAATCATCCCCGGAAGAAAAAGGTAAGTACTCCATAGCAGAAAGGAAGATCTTATATTTGACATGCACACTGTTGGCAGGCCGAAAACCATAATATTACACATCAACACCAAATAAAAAATATAAATAACAAAAATTTGAAATTGCAACTAGAGACATAATATGCATCGTATATGATCCCTTAAAAAAATATAACAATTACGCTAAGTAATTTTAGTTCAGTGCAATGTTACGAGTAACTGAACAGAGGGAACAGTCACATTCATTCTTAGACGACTCAAGCTTTTGCATATTCAACCAGAACATCAACAACATTAGTAAAGGATGGTTCACAGTGACTCCAGAAAATTTTCCCTGCCCCCCCCCCCACCCCCCCCCTTCTCACGGTGGGGGGATCGGTTAGTCTGTATTAGCTAAAAAATTATGATTTAGCTGCAAATATACACCAAACCACCTTTTTTGGAACAATAGTTTTCACCCAAAAAAAAATATTAGAAATATTTCCATATGTATTTCCTCTCACAGCTTGTGATTATACAGAATGCCCATTACAGATATTATTTCTTAGTTTCTTTTTTTTTTTTTTTGGTGAATTATTATTTCTTAGTTTCTAATTATACAGAAACATGGGCACATTTCTGCAGACATTTAAGTATATGGCAAGGAAATCATATACTATATAATATAAAAAGTGAGGTCCAAAAAGCCGTGGTTGCGTTAAGTGGCTATCTTTTCTTGCGTCAAATGGCTACAATCTCATTAGTTATTAACATAATTTACCTTAAATTAAACTCTATTACAAAACTTATCAATTGACTTGTTAATTGTTAGGATAGTTTACTCTACATAAAACTCTTTTCCTAAGTTTCAAGAAATTTAAAATTCAGAAGAATGTATTCTTGACAGGTATCAGTAACATTTGGTATCTCTACTCTTCTGCTTAACTATTTTTGTTGGGTTGTGAAGATTCCCTAGGAAAACACAAGTAGTCAATCGAAGAGGAAACTGCACATCCCCTCCCTTTAGAAACATCTCAATGCCATGCTTATATATTTAAAACAAACAAATAAACTAAGGTGTAGAACAAAGACATGAAAAACATAGCCTCAATAAGAAGTAATTTTACCTGCTGTTCAGCCTTAGTTCCATCATGTGCACAAACAGGTCAACACAACGGTGACGTGCAAGCTGAGAAGCATATATACCCACCAACTCCTCATGTTGCTTTGAAAACAGAAACATTGCATACCTTAAACCAGATTAGCCAATTGTATCAATGAACAATAGAGAGAAATTGTGTATCACCATATATAATAACCATTAATCCTAGACCACTTAGGCCACGACAAAGAACAAAGAAAAGCCAGAGATCTACAGCCAAAGAAAAAGAACTAAAGCTAGAAGCCCTGACCCCAGAATGATTACATAATTTACATGGTCAAATTGCTTGTTTGAATTCTTTTGCAAACAAAAGAGGAAAAAATAAGGTAACTTTGGATGATTTTCGTAAATGGGCAGTGATAACCTTGCAAAATGTCCTACACTCCTACTACGTAAGCTCATATTGTTTTGCTGCACACCCAAAAAAAATAATCTATTTAGTGGTCATCTGCTCCCTAGTTACAGCATCATGCTTTCTTTATTGGTAAGTTATGCATGCAATCCAAACCGACGATCTCACCCTCCACCTTGATCTTACAAAGGGAGGAGGCGCCACTTGAGTTAGATCTCATTGGCATCATGCTTATGAAATTCACTAAATTATATGATCATGAGTTATATAGATGTCAACATAACACAACTTTATACAGAACCATAGCTTAAGCTACTTACATGTGTAGAATGAGATCACCAACACTCATTATTTTCTCTTTGAAAGCATCCTTCATTTCGTCGGCAAGTAAATATCTAAGTACAAGCACTAGATGTGCACCAAATCGAATCATCTGAGGATCTCCATGAGGCCTAACAGAAAACACAATAACATTGGTCAACCAACTTATTCTAAACAGGCACACTGCTCTAGAAATATTTATAAGCATAATATTTGTTCCCATACACACACACCATAAACATGGCCCATTAATGACACAAAACAGAAAATTAACTCAGTGGACCAACTCAGGTAAGAGAAATCACCAAAATAGATCAATTTTAACATTATAAAATCATGATGATCCATTGAAGATTTTGCTTTCAAACAATTCACCTTTTAGCCATAATTTGATGTGACTTCACAGTGGACATTAAAGAAACCAAACCATACCATTATCAGTATGTAGCCATACAAGAAGTCACCAAAATTCGGAAGGTTCATATTAATAGATAGGTCAGGGAACAACTAAAGGAACATTACGATATTCATCTCCAAACATGAATCTAGCAGACAGATAAAGACCACTGACATGGCATTACCTAAAGACATTTTGATCATCTTCTGAAGGTGCTATCCATGACCATATAAGGTCCAGCAGGCGCGGTATATCCCCTAACATTAGAATCATCTGTGAAGCATTGTGGGATTAAAGAAAACAGCAAATGAAAATTAAAACAAAATGAGAAAAAGAAATTTTTCTCTTTCCTTTGAATAGTTAGAATCAACATTACAAAGGACCTACAATAATGTGCAAATATTTAGAATAAATTTGAAAAGGAGAGCCCCAAAGCAGGGAAGGGAAAGACCAATGCTTATTACCATGTAAAATGAGCAGTGCATAGTTATTTTCAGAAAAATGGAAAGAAATGGAGGATATAGGGAAAAGAAGGTAAGCATAAACTGTTTTGTGTCATTTTATCTATAATCACAAGAGAACTACATGAATGAATTTATCAAAAAAAAAAAAAAAAAAAGAGAAATACATGAATATGTCAAATAAATCAACTGGTTGTGGTTGCACCTCATATTTATTTTAATTTTTAGATAGAATGACACAAAACGGTTTATGCTTTCCTTCTTTTCCCTATATCCTCCATTTCTTTCCATTTTTTTTCTGAAAATAACTATGCACTGCTCATTATACATGGTAACAAGCAGTGGTCTTTCTCCCAGCTCTGGGGCAGGGAAAGGACACCCAACTGCAGGTCCTTTTATATTAATTGTGCTACACACTTTTCTTAAGTGTGAAACAATCTTGGCAATGAAAGATGGAAATCTCACAGCTAATTAAACCAACACTGTTTTTCAGAAATACCTCAATTTGGCGTTGCTGCTCCTTGCATGCTCGAGCAACACTTTCGTGTACTGTTTCCCTATTCAGGAAGATATTTTGAAAAGAAAAAAAATCAAATACGAAACTACACCATAAAGGATTCTAATATTTGAATGGAAACTGCAATATACATTGAATGAAGTTTTTGAAGAAGAGCAGAAAGTTGTCGTGGCTGCTGGTTCAAAACTTGGACTGGCCAATTTTCTGGCCCATCTGAAGACTGAAGAGAGCCATCACTATGTCCAGAACTTCCATCAATTACATCTCCAAAACTGTTAATTTGATCCATTCTACCAGGTGGTAGACGAGCTAGTTCCAAATCCACTTGAACATCTAGACATGACTTTGCCATTGCCCAGCATGCTGACTGCAAAATATATTGAGTGGCAAATTTCAACAGCATCCAGCATTGAAAATAATCATATAAGAAAACAACAGAAAATAAAACTCAATATGATCAGAAACTTTAAATTAATCCATGCCAACAACCTTAAAACCAAAGTAAAAAGATACATAGCAAACATCAAAACTTACAACAAATGTCTCCCAATTTATTAAGAAAGCACTTAAGATTTTCAAATTTGATGACGTTTAATTAAAAAAATTAGCAAAGGCAGACCATAAACAGAAACCCATGTGCCGAAATTTTTTTTTTACAACCAGAGTTGGGTACCTATTACAGAATAAAAATCGTCATTCTCCCAGAGCCATGACAACCCACTATTTTATATGAATCATAATAACAGAAATCATCCGTTCTCATGTATTAACACATTTCAATGCATGGTATGAAATGAATGTTGCAACAGTAGAGAAATTCATGGTGTTAAAGTTATACAGCAAGTAATTAGTCAGTAAAGTTTTGCAATGTCTGCTTTATTAGTACTTCCATCAACTAATCCGAAGTTGAAAATCACATAGAATCATAGATTTAAAGAAGATCTTGAGGCATGATTAGGGGGAAAAAATACCTCCCAGTCTGTGCAGATCGGAAGCATGTGAGTTACGTTGCTACATTGGGCTGCATATACAGCTGCTTCATATTTCCCACCATCTTGCTCTGCAATTTTCTTCAGAAAATAAAGTTGAAAAGCAAAGATCTATTAACTCATTAAACACTGAATCACACAATAACTTTGTGCATGCATTAGTCACTGATCCACACAATAAATAAATGGAAGAGAACATGCAAGTGCTAAAATTATTAAGCTAAGAACATATTGAAAATATTTAAGGACATGGGCCTCCCTATAGAAACAAAAAAGATCAAATGTGTTCTGAACAGCTTCCCCAGCTAAATGTATGTAGTTCCATTTCAAACCACAAGGAAGCCAGGGAATGTTGCCTCTGAGAGAAAATAGAGCCACAAATAGAACCATATGTAGAGAAATAAAGCACAGAAATCAGAATTAAACAAGTATGGGCTTGATGTTAAATTACAAGAAATTTCTCTGATGCCCTTTCAACCCTACCTGTGATGCACAATAGGAAGCCCATTTCCAAAGACGCCATTGATTACCTAGGCCACTTTCCAGTTCAATAGCCTGCAAAATTCTGTTCTTTCCATTCTTCACCAAGGCTTCAACAGAAGGAAATAGGTCCATCCCTCCAAATGGGCATAATGTTGCAGCTCTCCATGGCTTCCAAAATGTTAGCATGTATCAGAACAGCACCAACAAACATAAACCATAACCTAATAAATCCAGAACATTGCTAACCTGCCCGGCAGACCGGCAAAGATCACATGCCTCTTCCAGTCTTCCAGCCCTTAGAAGAGTCCAGACATCTTCTAACAGTGATTCGTCTTGTTTCTGTTGAGCTAAGACTGTTATTGATAAATTTAAGGAAAATACATATACATTCAGACATGTGTCAAATACATTCTAAGAGTTCCAAATGCATGAAAACTTCATCAAAATAACAATGACTATTGTTGATGTTACTGTAGAGTGTAGACACCGGGATCAGCATTCTCATGAGCCCTACAATAACATCACACCAATACGGGCTATCATGCAATTTCTACAGTATCATTAGAACATATTTCTATGGAATCCAACAATTGCAAAGCAAATGAAAATTAAATGTATGCAGCTATCAGATAAAGATGTTGGTATAAAGTGTAAATGGGCTTTATAGAAATACGAAAGTCATTAACATAAAGAGTACTTTGTCATCAGGTAGCTGATGAGCATGTTCACGTGTTGGAGCATCAAAATCCAAGTGATGAATGGTGTTTGTATTGGAGGCTCCTTTCTTTAGATACTGTTGAGTACGATGCCAAACTCCAGAGCTGGGGAGATAGGAACCAACATGAGATCCTCGCACCTGCAAATATCGATTAATAGCCACGTTAAATAACAACATTTATTTTATACTTTTTAAGTGGCCAGTGGAGATTCAAACCCTGGACATCTCTGTAAGAAACACTAGGAAACGCCATATTTGACCTAAAGGTCATTGGCATGTCGAACAAAAACAATGAAACTCTTAAAAATTCAATGCCACAACTGTTAAGCTTTAGAAGCTCACTCTCTTTTGTTTTTTATAATGGAAATTTTATTAAGAAAGCAAAAGCTTACTCTCCTTTTTTCTGATACATACAAAAGCATATTCTCTTTACCCAAGAAAGATTGCAAAAACAGACCATTATCCCATGATACCATGTTAGGGGAAGAACAGAAAATCCTCCCTTCATTTCTGCATCTAAATCTTCGTCATAGGACTCCTCTGTTCCCCACTATAGGAACTTGAATTTGAGTAGCATTTGCTCAAAGCATTAATTAAGAATTTAAACATACTCACTCACAGGTCAACTCCAATTCAAGGAACAAGAGAAGTACAACGGAAGGGGTGATAAGAGTCAGGAAAGCTAGAAACCAGTGTGATAGGGAACCAATAGATTTCTGCCTGTGATCTATACTCTCAATTAAAAATCATTGAATAACTGGAAATATACAAGTGATGCAGCATGCAATATAGCATCAAGATTCAAATTAACAAAAAATGATTGGATGTTCAAAGGTTTGCTCAACTGCTATCCAAACTGCTATGGTCAACCACAAGTATTATTTCTAGCCTCAATCTTGTCAATCCATAACCAAATCTACTGTTAGCTCAAAGCCCATATCCAGATTTCATACTCTTCAACCGCACTCACGCTAGAACTCCCTCACCCTTTTTTTTACTATAAGATAAATTTTATTAATAAAAACCACCTCTAGGGACACGATGAGTGTAGCAAAGATGAGCTGAACTCAAGAAAAAGAAAAGCAATCAAGAAACTCCAAAAAAGAAGAAAAAAGGGTGGCCATGAAAAGCAGCCATCTACTCATACAAAGTACGAAGATCTAAACCAGGACTGAACATGGACCATTAGCTGTAACTCTGCACAAATTTTAACTTCACAACACATCAGAACACCAATTAGACATTGAAAGGAGACACCCCAGCTGACCCCAACCTAAAAATTTGTAATAACATTTATCTGAAACTGCACCACAAAAAGTTTTGACATAAGTGTGACAGAAATATTCTATGGTCAATCATTCAAGCAGTATCAATGTGTGATAGCAACAACTAAAAAAGCACTTAAAAAATTCTGATCTCGTTTGTATTTTTTAGGAATATTTAGTATACACCCTGAGTGCATAAGGTATCCCCTCTTTCTCAATAATATGTTATTTCACCAAAAATAAAACCCTTATATTACTGTTATAGTATAGTAGGCTAGTAGTAATCTTTGGTCAATTATCTTCTTTTTTTTATGAATAATCTTTGGTCAATTATCTTAGCAGCATCAACTTGTAAGCATCCAATTCTCAATTGAATTTTAGCCAGAAATCACAGGAAACCTAGCAATATCATGAGATGCGACAGAAAGCATGACAGAAGAAGAAGAAAAGAAAGATAATAATAACAGCAAAGAAAAAAATGAGAAGAAATTATTCAGCCAACATGAGAGGCAAGGATTACTGTCTAGAAAAGGGCCTATGGATAATAAACAGGCAAGACCACTGACGAACAAATTAACAATAACACTCTTGAACATTCTAAGCATGAAATGATATAAAACTAATCACCTTGCTTTCCAAGTCAAGTGCTTTGGAGGCCAAATCTTCAAGCCATTGAACAATCCGGAGGCATAATTGTGCTGTATGATCATCTGCAACAAACTGGCATGCCTCCAAATGTGACGTTTGGGGGTACTGTCATAAGTCAATCAATTTAAAGAAATGAGAATACACTCAACAGTTCAAAAAAAAAAAATTAAATCAAATAGAACATTTCTTCTTTAAAAAATTTAAAATATTGTCTTCCTATGAAGCAGCATATGCTAGAAAAGTACATCACCAGGATTAGATCTTTTGGGAGTTCTTCAGACACTGCAAGAAGAGCAAAAGCCGTCACACATAAAACCCAAAGCTCAGTGGGATAAGATAGCAACAACCAAAACCAACCAAAATAAAAGTACAACCAAACAGTTACACCATAAATAATGACCTTGTCATCAAAACCTAAATGCAAAAGGCAACTAGAAGGCATGTTGGCTAAGATAAGGAGAAGTACAATTTTGATGTAACAAAAAAACTGCAGCAGTATAAAAGACTGCAACGCAATAGTACTGTGTTTGCATCATGGTTAAGGAACCAAGCATATTAAGGAGCAACTACCACCATTAAGTATTATGCATCAATCGGTCAGAACAGATTCTGGTGGAGCAGTCTCTGTAATTTTAGAAAAATTAAATAAGAATTTAATCACAGTTTAAAGCATTAACAAAGGTTCCGTCTCTTTCCTTTTTCTTTTTCTTTTTTTTTTTTTTGTTTCGGTGAGGAAACCATTTGAGGCTACACACAGACATACAAAGAGCAACATGAAAGTTCTTGACATAGCCACACAGAGCTTATACATGGCAACTATAGGGTACATAAAAACAATGGATACTCAATCTAGGTCTCCATTTCTTCCTTTTTTGCATGGATTACTAAACCATAGAGGGTTGTTTGTCTAAGCCTTCATGTGTAACCCCATGTACTGGGGTTGCGCCCCTCTCTTTTGACACTTTTACTGCATACATTATCCATAAGCAAACACATTTCCATAATATCCTAATTCTCAAACATGATTTCAAAGTTGATCCTTAGGAACAAGACATCATGGGGGAACACATATGCTATAAGTTACATACTAAACAGGTGGGGGGTTGCCTACATGATGCGAATTATCTTATTGGAACAGTCTCAGGAGTCTATAGTTCTGATACACACGGCATTTCCAATACAGGCAGTTTATACCAAGATCCTAAAACTGAAAGCAGAAGCATTAAAGTAGAAGAAGTTAAAGAGTTATTTCCTTTCCCATAAAGGTACCACAAAAGAGACCAGGATGCAGCCTCATCAAGCAGGAGTCGAGCCTTCTGCCTCATCAATTTGTCCTCCACAACCCGATGTCGTACGTTGGACCCATATCTATAGAAGCAACGCATATGAAAGAAGTCAACAGAAAGCAAAAAAAAAAAAACTAATATTACCTTCATTAAACCAAAAAGAACAAAGAATATGCAAGAATTTGAATTGCAGAGACTCTAAGTCAAGCATAAATTAGACTGGCCAGTATGTTTTTATAGTATCATCCTTTGTTTCAAGTCAAGATTTCAACATAATAGTTACAGAGATGAACAATAATTTATTTTTTTTTGATAAGTAGATGAACAATAATTTATTAACACAAGCAACCACAGCATAAGCTAAAACACTCAAGTCCAAGAGACCAGTTGTAGGGATAGACGGCAACCTCGCTTGGTTCAATACCCAGAAAAAGTTACAATCACACAGAACCGTATTATCATAACTGATATCTCGATAAGCATCTGTACTAAATATAAAGACTGTCCAAATTATTGGTAGGACATAAAATACTGGCTTCTCTCACAAATAAAATTGGCTTCTATACGATATCCTTAACCAAATGCATAAAGAAGGAATGAAAAAGACATTTAAAAAAAAGTTAAGCTGGTGCAAAGTAAAAATTTAGACCCACTATGGGATCATTGCATCTATCACTTTATTAAAGAATGGAAAACAGGTAGATGAAACTAACACTTGTGTCATCATAATAAGTGTGAATCTATATGCATTTGCATACTAAAAACATATCTATTAACTTATAAATATTCTCAATAGTTGAGGACACACCTAATTGACTCTGAAACATTTCGGCAAGATCGCTCATATCTTAGTATCAGATCAGGAATAGGCATCAAACCTGCAAAGAAAATTCACCATAGAAGTAAGGACATGAAAGGTTAATATTCTACGTCCAGCATTATTGCAAGACTTCAACAAAAGCAATAACAATGAGAAGAAGAAGTTTAGATCAGCAACAATACATTTTTAAGTTAACAGAATTTCAAGCAGAGAAAACTTTTCTGAATAGATGAGTACTTCATCCCTGCCCCAACCAGACCACCCGACAAATAAAATAGGCAAATTTGATAACAAATTATTGCCATGAAATTTTTTGAAGGCATCATTTAAAAGAAAAAATGATGTTGGTATAATTTTGAGTATCACACAATCATACAAAAAGCTTACTTCAAGCACCTTGAAGAGCAGAATCAAGTAGAGATGCAAATAGAGTAAAAGTTGTGTCTCCACTATCAGCGAATGATTCATCCTCATGCTTGCAAGATTTTAGCAAATAGCGAACTGAATCAACGCCAGCATCCATATCTGGCATTCCATGACCATCAATGGATAATCTCCATTTAGAAGCAGATAGTGTCCTTGCAGGTGTTCCTTCTGAGTGATAAGCATCAATGCTCTCAGCCTCTTGTTTAATATTTTCAAGAAGAAGGGCAGCGTTAGTTGGACTATGGATATTCTGTCCATCGTACAATAGCCTGGATTCACTGAACTTCGAGGCTGAACGTTCTCGATGAGGCGATATACTTGTAGCCGAGTGCCTTTTCCTGCACATATTACATCTTTAAAAATTACGAATATATATAAGTGATAGCCACATTCATCTTCTACATAGCATATCATGCACAAGTTCATTGGTATCAATGGGGATATTCAAGCAAAACAAATAACCATGAAATAAAATTGAATTTGGTCCTGAACATCATGGACTTCACTAAAATGATTTTCCTTCGTCTATTCTACTTAAAATATGTATATAGATATATATATATATAGTACAGCCAAACAGGTCCTAAACTTATATTAAATAAGAAAAAGAAAAATTGGAATGTGTACCCGTAACGGCGAAATTGCTCTCTGACGGTGAGGTCTTCGGGGTTCAAGTTGGAGGGAGAAGTGTCCATGTCCATATCGACGTCCATTTCTGCTTCGAGACGACGTCGCTTTGGTTCAGAAACTTGGACTTGGAGCTCACCAAGGCTTAAACCCTAGAAACCTAAAATTATAAGTTGAAGCGCCAAATAGAGCCAGTGACAGTGAAACCAAGTCTTAGTGGGTCGGCGTTGGATTAAAGCGCACCGTTTTGCTCTTGAATTTTTAAAAGTTTTCCTCCAAAATCTCCTTCAATCTATTACCTTCAAGTTTATGAGACTAGGTAGATAGATCTACATGTATTAATCTTTTTAAAATGTCACATGGCTTTTTAGTAAGTTATGTGACTAAAGCTACATGTGCATAGTCTAATAAACACTAACACATTGGGTGGGAATTCCTCCAAACCAAGAAAACTTTGTCCATTGTAGAATGGATAGGGTTTACCTTCAAAACAGTTGAAAGAATCTTCTCCAACTCAGTATATGGTGACTCGTAAGATTATTTACGTGTACTTTTAGTCGCATGACCCATTTAAAATAGAGTTTACCTCCAAACTGGATTAAAAGAAACTTCTTCCAACCAACTATATGGTGATCCACGTGTACTTTCAATGTAGAAGTGGTATTAGGTTGTTGTTTACTACTATCATTTTGTTGAATCATATCTTAATCTTTACTAATATGTTCAACAATATTTTAACTGGCTGTTAATGAGCAAGTCAAGTTGAGTGGTTTTAAGTTAAGTTGAGAGAGAGAGAGAGCAGGGCCGGCCCAATTATTTTGGGGCCTCAAGCAAAATTTCAAATTGGGCTTTTGACCATTCAATAGTAAATTAAATTAATATTTTAAATATTTTTATTGATATTTCATTATTCTCGTTAATTAATGATCACATCTACATTTTGACATCCAAAAACTTTGTGGATCTCAGCAAAAAGAAAAGGTAATAAATTTAAAAAATAACAATAATAATAATATATGATTCAAGTGAAAAACAAAAAAATATTCGATGCTTATCAGAAAAAAGTGAAAAACAAAAAAACCAATTAAATTAAAAAAGGTTAAACAAGTCAACTGACAACGTGGGAAGTGGAGGGCTCTAGAATAGAAAAAAGGTGAGGGAGAGATTATGCTGGCAGAAAAAAGGTGAGGTGAGAGGCTCTAGAAACACATCATTAAATGGTTTATTTTAAAAGAGAGAATGAGAGAAAGAAAAGAAAATAGGAAGATAGAGAGAAAATACAAGAAGTGGACGTAAATTTCATAAAATAAGATGACAGCTTTGTGACTGTGTCGTGCTGTGCTATGAGACGCAAGACGAAAAAATGAAATTGAAGGTTGGGCTTCTCTTTTTTCTTTATCTTTATATTAAAGTTTCTTTAAACTGGGCTTATGAGCTTCTCTTTTTTAAATTTGGAGACCTTGTTTTATAAGTTTTTTTTTTTTCAATTTTCCGGGGCCTCAAGCGATGGCTTACCTCGCTTTAAGGCTGGGCCGGCCATAAGAGAGAGTTGATTTTGGGTTAAACGCTAGTAAATTAGTTTGTTGTCATATAGGAATGAAAACAAAAAGAAGAGATTTTAGGAGTGGGCGTTTGAGGCAATGCATTCCGATTACAGTCCATTAGATTGATTATGATCTTATAGACCAACTAGATTATGATTTTACAATCACTTGTGCACCTTACTGTTATGTATTGACTTAGCCATGTGCATATTAGCTCCTTGGCACCCTTCATTTGCAAATTGATTTTTAGGGTGAGTTTTACGTGGGGATTTATATCATTTGGCATCAAATCTGATATCAAGTTGAGTCTGGGTTTGAAACCTAGTAGTCGTCTCGAAAAGGGGTTACCTAAGGAGCATTAGGTTTATATGAGGAACTGTATAATTAGTCATATTTTAGCTTTACTCAAAATAATTAGAGTCTTTGTGTCCGTTTGATATTAACTTATTTAAAAAATATATATATAGCTTATTTTCAAATAAATAAAAAATTTATTTAAATTTTGAATAAAATGTGAGATAAAAAGTAGAAATAAGCGCGCGCAAAAAACAAAAAAAACCAACGTAACTTATTGCTGAATGCTGACACAAAATAAAACAAATAAAAAAACGAGGTAGGGAGTCTTGAATCTTGATGAATAATAAAAGAAATATTGGAAGCAGCTAAAGAAAACTGAAAAAAGACTCCCAAAAAAAAAAAAAAAAAAAACGAAAAAAATACTTCCGACTCCCGAGGGTCAGAGTCTCAGTGAAAAAAACCACGCCGACGAAAAGAATCCCTAGCTTTTGGGCCACGCACGCCGGTACGTTTACGATTTCAACTTTATCGGTGTTTATAATTAATAATATTTTCTGCCTCATTTAGCTTTTGCTTTCATGTTTTTGTTAGATTCTTCGAATATGGAGGAAGAATTTGTATTGCTTGATCTTGATAGTGTTTCTGGACAAATTGACATCCTGCCAAAGGCACCTTATCTTCTATCTGTATCTTCCTAACCTGCATTAATGGGATATGACAAATTAACAATTATTGAAGAAGAATGTCAAAAGGATAAAATGAGGGAAATTTTATAATTAAATTTGAATGGGGAGTTAGTGGAATATATATTGGGTGGGAACTGGGAGGAGAATAAGATGGATGAATATTGAGTTAGTTGAATAGTTCGGAAAAATAACTTGAATGATCTCACAGGTAATATAAAAATACTGGACCAAATGGAATATCATTTTCCTTGTATTTATATATTCTGGAATATCAAGAATTTTCAGAATTGATGGGACCATATCAAATTACATTTGGTGGGATAAGGCCATAAACGGAATGCTTATGAATAATTTGGAACTTATATATGATTTTTCTGGGATAGATATTCTTGATTTAAATCTAATGATATGACATATCAGGTTATGCATCCTTTAACTGCTCAATTTTGTGGAGATGTGTATTTCATAAAACCATGGGTGGACATTTATAATTTAATCTTTCAGCTAGAAAGAAATTACTTTCACCTACCATTCTAAGGAAATGTTAGCTTTGATCTATTCATTTTATTGGTAGTTAGCATGTTACTCGGAATAAAGATCGGGGAGCTTGATGTATTTGCTGGAATGACTTAAGTAGAAATTATCACTTTGATTACATTAAATCCCGTTGATTTTGCTTTTGTTTTTCTCGTTGGTCTCATGTAAAGTTGTGAGGCTAGCCTCATGGTTCCCTTATACTGATATTGGTCTTTTTTACAGATGGGGGATTATGAAGAAACAATTGGCACATGCTTGGTCTTCACAGAAGAAGGTGAGTGTTCTGGGATCCTTGTAATGTGAGGGACCAAAGCTTTTCCCCCTTTCATAAATTAGAAACTCTGTTGCATGCTGTGATTGGGAAGTCAGACTTTACAGCTGACAGATATCTTTTTAGCATAGAGAAATTGAGAAAGGCCTTCATGAACTGCCTCTTTGATAGTTTTGTGCGGGGCAAGTTACTAGTTGTGTTGCTAGGATCCTGGTAGGGGGTCAATATCACTTGAATGATTGTAGAAGCTGCCTTTCCTACCACAGTTCAACTAGCTATATTGTAGAAGTCATATATCCATTTAATGAGATAGCTATCATCTTTTTTTTTTTTTATAGAAATGATAGCTATCATCTTTAAATTCATTAGTTGTGTATGTTTCACAACTGCTGAATGGAGTTATGTTGTACAAAATCTTCTTCCATTTCCCTTATAACTAAGAATTTATGCTAAGTCAAGTTCTCTTTGCAGATGGTAAGCCTGTGGTTCATGAAGAGATAGGACCATCTGAGGCATACCTTTTCTCAGGCAAATGTATAATAGATCCAAATCAAACTCCAAGCAAGCAAGTGAAACCGGTACCCCAGCTTTATAAGATTCTAAAATTTAGATTGGCCCCAGATGTTGACATTCAATATGCGGCAGCTGAGCAGACTAGATGAGTAAGTTTGTAACGAATTTTCCTTGGTGTTTCCATACAGGATCTCGGCTCCGTTTATTTGGACGTAAAACGTTTTTTGAAGAATGTTTTCCGAGTTTTCTCGTGTTTCGTAGGATTGGAAAATGCAGTCAATGGAAAACCATTATAAAAATTTGCCTAGGGCTCGTTTGATACGCTGTAATAGATCTTGTAATGTAATAGCTATTACGTAGGAATAGCTGTTCAGTTGTTTGATTATGTTTTTATTACGAGGAATAGTTATTCCTTAAAATGAAGAATAGCTATCCCTTCAAAAAATGAGTGTAATAGCTATTCTTTTTCCCTACGTAATAACTATAAAATATAAAATATCCAAAAGACCCGATCAAAACATATGTCTTTACCTCTATCTCACCTCTTTCTCTCTCTTACTCTTCATCTTCCTCATCATGTTCTCTCTCTCTCTTCTTTCTCTCTCTTGCTCTTCATCTTCCTCACCATGTTCTCTCTCTCTCTCTTGCTCTTCATCTTCCTTATCAAGTTCTCTCTCTCTCCTCTTCTCTCTCTTGCTCTTCATCAGGTTCTATCTCTCTCCTCTTTCTCTCTTTGGCCATGGAGGTCCTCTCTCTCTCCTCTTTCTCTCTCTGTTCGTCTGGCTGGTGTTTTTAATCTGTACAGTACTGATTTTTTTTCCTATATAACTATTGTTGTTAATCTGTTGTTAAATTTACCTCCACGAGATTTCTCAAAATCACTCAAATCTCACTTCTGGTTCTCAATTTAGGCAATTTTTCGTGCACAATTTTGATATAACTAAGAAAAATAGCTCTGATCTACCAGAGCTTTGCCAAAATGGGGGGAGCATCAATTTCCAATTGTGTGCATTGAAGAGGTGGGGATTGGGGAGCTTCTAATCATAGAGGCTCGTGCAGCTTCATGCTGATAGAATCAGCATGATGCTGCTAGAGCCTTCCTGGCCTTTTCGTTTCCTGGCTTATCTCAACTTGATTTTGCCTCTTTTTCGTCTTTCCGAGCACCAAAGTTATTTCTTTTTTTTTTTATCTTTTCTAGTAGTCTACTGTGAGGTACATTTAGCCAAAGGGAATTCAATAACTTTTTCCTTATAATGTTTCTTACAGCTTAAAAGTATGAAGTATCGAATGTTGACATAAAGCATATGTATTCTCAGTTGCTTGCAGTTTGATCTACATAAAGGCAAGGGAAGTCATGGATCTGTTCCCTCCAAGGTTGAGGAATCTGTGGAAGGATTGGGAACTGCAAGTTCTGGTTTTACTAAGCCTCATGTTACAGATTGTACTCATCATTTTTGGCAACCGCAGAAAGTATACAAGCAAAATATGGATTAGAATTGTCCTATGGTGTGCCTATTTGATGGCTGACTGGGTCGCAACTGTTGCCTTAGGTGTAATTTCAAACGAGCTTGGGGACGTCTTGGGAAGTATTGGCAAAGATGGATTGCCCAATGATGGCATTCATCTAACTGCATTTTGGGCACCATTTCTTTTGTTACACTTGGGTGGCCCTGATACCATTACAGCTTATTCCTTGGAAGATAATGAGCTTTGGTTAAGGCACTTGCTTGGATTAGGTGTTCAAACAGGGGTGGCACTTTACATTTTCCTTATAGCCTGGACGGGTTCTCAACTATCCATTCTGTCTATTTTGATGTTTTTCCCAGGAATGATCAAATATGGGGAGAGGACATGGGTGCTCAGATCAGCAAGCAATGAGCAATTCAGAGAATCCATGCTAGCTCCCCCTGATCCTGGTCCCAATTATTCCAAATTCATGCGGGAATAATTACTTTAAAGCAGTTTGAGGGATTCCATGCGATAGCAGATGAGGTGATTGATGCTCAGGTGGTGAATCTCCCTTCTGTTGAGAATAATTCCATTCGTGATGCAACTGAGTTGGTTACTGCCTATGACTTATTCAACATTTTCAAACGCTTTTTTGTTGATCTTATCCTCGGCTTTGATGATAGGGACAATAGTCAATCTTTGTTCAAAGAAATTTCTTGGGATAAAGCTTTTAAAGTGATAGAGATGGAACTTGGCTTCATGTACGACGCGCTCTACACCAAGGCAACTGTAATACATTCACCCCGAGGTTGGTGCCTACGCTTAATCGGTTTCTCTTTCACCAGTATTGTGTTGGCACTCTTCTCAGTCATCCATAAACTTGAGTACTCAAATATTGATCTAGTCTTAACTTTTCTATTGCTGTCTATTGCTATACTATTAGAGGTATATGCATTTCTCTTATTGCTCTCCTCAGACTGGACCGATCTTTGGTTGAGTAAACGTGCAACCAGTTCCATCCGTAGAGCCATTACTTGTGTACAACCACCTAAACAACCTAGGTGGTCAAATTCCATGTCACAATTCAATCTATTGAGCTTTTCCCTCAAAGATAAGCACGAAGTCTTTTATGGAATCCAGAAGCGCCTTAGAATAGATAAATTCCTAGAAAAGCATCAGTACACAACCTGTGAGAAAGTCCCTGACGAATTGAAAGAATTGATATTTGACCATCTCAAAAAGAAATTTGAACTTCTCGAAGAAAAATTAAATGATGCAAATGATATCAGAACCTAGTGTTCCTGCAGAGGAGGTGCAGTACTTGAAAAGTATAGTCATCTTGGCCTCGAGAGTGTTCAGGTAGAGTTCGATCAAAGCATTCTTATCTGGCACATTGCTATAGATCTCTTCTACCACCAAGACACCTTTACTTCAAATGGTGAATTGAGCAAGTGGATATCGCAATATATGCTATATCTCTTAGTCATGTGTCCTTTTATGTTGACGATGGGGCCTGGGATGATAAGGCTTCGAGATACTTGTGCTGAGATCACACAATTTTTTGAAGAAAACAAGTCCATAGCTTCTTACAGTGACAGATCCACATTAGATAAATTAAAAGCGTGTGAGACACTGCTTAATGTGAACACTCAAGTTCCTCCGACTAAAGTGAAAGGAGATAGAAGCAAATCCGTGTCATTTGATGCATGTAGGCTTGCCTCCGACTTGCAAGCTATATCTAATAAGACTCAGAAATGGGAGATGATTAATAATGTTTGGGTGTGGATGCTTGCTTATGCAGCATGCCATTGCAGAGGGAATTATCATGCTCAGCAGCTGAGACGTGGTGGAGAACTTCTCACACATGTGTGGCTTCTGATGGCACAGTTTGGTTTAACTGAGCAGTTCCAAATATCACAGGGTCATGCAAGAGTCAAGCTAGTCGTGAAATAACAAAGTGGTAGCATAAGGATGTTGCTACAGAGTTAAATGTTGCTTTTAATTTGTTGGTTGTGCAAGTTAATTTGTTTCCAAATGCACTCTTCGTCTAAATGTAGCAGATTGTGGATTGACTGTGTCTGGTTTGTCTTTAGAAATACTTCCTCATGATTTAATCACTTTGTAATAATTAGAATTTGAAAATAAAAATTTTCAAGAACAAGATGATTGAATTTCAAAAAATCTTTATGATAATTTTATGTGATTGAAAGAGTATAATTATTTAACTAGATGAAGGGTGTAAAAGATCAATTTGGGAAGGTTAAGAGAAAGATTTCAAGCATGTAAATAAATTCGACTTTTCTTAATGAAAAAGTTTGTTGAACATTTTTAAAGATAGTAGTTGCGGCGATAATCTGTTGTTACGGCCACAACATTAACTTTGCAGACCTTTTAACAAGTACCAACAACTACATAAGAGATTTGTTACGACAGTGGTTTATTATGTCGGTTGTTAAAGCACTTAGCTTCGTGTCAGCCTATTGCTGGAGGGGAAAGCAAGATAGTGGAAAAGTAGTGAAGACAGGATCAAGTGTAGGCTGAGCTGGCGAAGCTGTATTGGAGCATACAGAATCAACTGAAGCAGCAGCGCCAATAGATTGATGTAATTTGGATTATGAAAATTTGGGTGTAATCCATGTAGTGATTTTATTTTATTTTTGGCAACCCTTGTACTGTACAGAAGTTGATGTAATTTGGCAAGAAATAAAATTTTTTTTTTTTTTTGGGTGTTTTTCAGATACAGATTGATGTAATCTTTTTTAATTTTATAGATTTTTTAATATTAAAAAAAATCAAAAATAGTAAAACGACTTTGTTTTCACTAGATCTAACCGTACAATTTGGACGGAGTTTGACAAAAGATGTAAATTGAAACAAAATCAAAGTTAAAGAACTAAATTAAAATTTAGCTAAAGTTAAAAGATGTAATTTATAATTTAGCCTATAAGATTGAAATTCTTTACAAAATCTCAACATGACTATAGAATTTTAATCCTATGTATAATATATTATATATCACTATGGGTCAAAATAGTTTTCAATATTTTTCATTCATCATTTAACCTTTCTTAACAGTAAGGATCAAAATAATAAAACTCCATATCTTTGTGCAATTGTTAACAAACTTTTTTTTTTTTTTTTGGAATATATAAATTAAAGTTTGCGATATAATTTGTGCAGTGGCAAGTGGCAAGTACTGTTATTTTGTTGGGAAGTGGAAGGTTTAGAGAGGCCCACAGGAACATTCCCCAACGTTTTATCCGAAGCAATGGCGGTTATGCTGCTTTGCTCCTCCTCCTTCTTCACTCCCCCCAACTCCATCGTCCGATCTCCACCGTCCGATCCTCTCCACGGCAAATCACATGCTCCCGGTCAGTACACCCGCCCCTACCTTATCTCTTCTCTCTCTCGTCCAATCATTTCGCACCTTTTTGCTTACTTTCTCTCAACTCGTTTCAAATTCAAAGACACTGCTCTGAAATTGTTAATGCTTGTTTATTAAGCTCTTTGAAAGCTAAAAACTTTACAATGAACTCGTATAGTCCAACAATGTAACCTTTGATTCTGAGGACTTTACGTTTTAAGCTATGTTTGGTTGCTGGGAAAAAAAGAGAGAGAGAATATATTTGAATTATTACATTGTCCAAGAAAAAAAAAACAATTTTAGTTAATGGGGTTCGATTTTTAATTTGTGATTTGTATTATAATGGGTTAAATTTGATATTTTTATGTGTAAGGGTAAGTTTGTGGAGGATATAGCTAAATGTGAAATGCAGGGGGTTTTACTGTTCAGGTATTAGAGAAAATGAAGAAAATAAATTGGACAGTATATTTTAGCTAATGGGGTTCAATTTTTTATTTGTCTTTTGCACTTTATTGGGTTGAATGTGATATTTTTATGTGTAAGCTTAAGTTTGTGGAAGATAATGTGAAATGTGAAAACTTCTATTGTTCAAGTATGTAGTGAGGTTTGAATTTTTTTTGTTTTTTGTTTTGTGATTAGAAGTTGATAGGTAAGTTTATAGATTGAAGGGTATTTGAGAACATTGCAAGTAGTGAGGGTAGAAGCTGAAAAAGAGAAGATGGGTGATTCTTGAGTTGGTTGTGTTACGTGATTTTCATGATGATGTTTCTGCATAATGTAGAGTTATTGAGTTATGTAACTTGAACCTAATCCATATATATATATATATATATATATATATATATATGTAATTCTGTTTGTCAACCCTCTGTCAATTTACCCATACATGGGAAGGCCCTTATATGGGTTGGTTTAGGTTTTCATAAAACATCTTGAACTGCATGCGGAGAATGTCCTCTTACTGATATGGTGATATATTTATTGATTGAATCAGGAAAGATGGCTACTCTTTCATTTAAAGTGGAGAGGTTTGTGTCATCCATGGGAAATGCTTTTAATGGGCCGTCTGAGATGTGCCAAATGTTGCCAAAGTTACATTGTCAGGTATGATGGTGAGTTACCCAATATCAGCTGTTATATATTTACTAGGAGTTGTGGTTTTGATATATGTTGCATCTGCTTTTGCTTTATTAGCGGTATAAAATGTGAATTTAACAATCCCTACAAAGACTGCCCTAGAGAACATTATTATGTAAACTTTGTTGGAGCCTTGGAGGTTTTTTTTTGTTGTTGTAAAAGACCTAACTTGTGATTTAACTAATCCCGTCAAGTTCAGAAGTCAACTCTGTGTATAAATTTTTCCTGGCTTAGTTTTTATTTGACAGTAAGATGCCCACAACGAAAACTAAAATCTTCATAAATTAATGCAGTTCATGCCAATGAGTTGTAGCTTAAATGTCACTTCCTCTCCAATAAGAGTAGTTGGAGGGTGAGGTCATGGTTTCAAAACCCATTGAAAGCATGTGTAACTCGCCAAAAAATAACTTTATAAAAAGTAAAGTTCATCAAGTGTTCATATCTCTAGAAAAAAGTGTGTGCTCCAAATTCCTACTATATGTTATATTTTCAATCCATTATACCTTATCAATTCCCTCTTTGACTGTCATTGTTTTTATTAAATTCTGCCATCTGATCAACAGTTGCCACTTTGGCAGGAAAACATACAGGTAATTCCAACGATGGCATTTGTTGTTAGTAATGCCTTGATGTTAAGTACACCTTTTAAAGCTTTGGCAGAAACTTGTGAGGCTAATAACTCTGTTTTCAACATGAACATGCCTTTACTGCTATCTGTGGCCCTTATAGGGGCAACGGTTGGAGGTAAGGTACTTATTGGCTTCATTGTCTCCTTTGGTTCTGTTCCTCATCATTACTTTGCAGGATGTATTCAAAATTTTTTTGGAGTTTTATTTTATTTTTTTCTTAATATTTTTTTGGTAGAGTTGCCTGTATTTATCATATTTTTTTGTGCCAAGAGTCTTGTAACTCAGTGGCATTACCTGATCTCCTTTACAAGGAGAACCAGGGTTCAAATATCCCCTCCCCCACTTGTTGTAACAATTGAATTATAATTAATATATATAGTGTCTTGATGAGCAATTAAAAGAAAGTGCCTCACATAGAACGCCCTGAAGGCTTGGGTTTATGACCTAGACAGCTACATAGAAGTTTGAGATTGAGGCATGGAAATTGCATACTAAATCCCAAACATGCATGACTTTTTGATGTCTTTGACACCTCACCCATGTCATAACGCAGCCATATTTTGGTGTGAAATGCTAATTTATGGTAAGAATATTCGAAACACACTTGGAAGTATTATTTTTCTTTTCTTACCTCATTGTCAGGATTATAATTGGGAGTGGCTACTGAGAATTAAGGAAAAGAAGCTCCTTCTGTCTTTCCACACCTGATGTCTATAATTTTTTATGAATGTGCAGTGTATATCTATAGTCATTTTATGCACAATTATCCCTAATTGTTGAGTGCTTGTATGATAGGGTTGCTTGCTCGGCAAAGGAGAGGAGAATTGCAGCGGATGAATGAACAGCTGCGCCAGATCAATGCAGCTTTAAGAAGGCAGGCTAAGATTGAGTCCTATGCTCCCAGCTTGAGTTATGCTCCTGTTGGTGGAAGAGTAGCAGAGAATGAAGTGATTCTTGATCCAAAGAAGCAGGAATTGATTTCTCGATTGAAGACTGGAAAGAATTTTTTGAGAAATCAAGAACTAGAGAAAGCATTCTTGGAGTTTAAAATGGCTCTTGAGCTTGCTCAGAATATAAAAGATCCTACTGAGGAGAAGAAGGCTGCAAGAGGTTTAGGTTTGTTTGCATTCCCTTGGCTGTTATTTGCTTCCTATGTTTTGTGTAATATAAGTACTATGGGTTATATAAAATCTATAAGCTAAACAATAGCCATGTTACTGGTATTGTAGAGTGTAGAGGTTCCAATAGAGTCTTCTACATCTAGTACAAAAAATTTAGGTTACAATCCAATTTACTTTAAGTTTGGGTGAGTTCTCATTTTTGTCAAATTCGTCCTTAAAGTTCACATTTGTTATCAAGTTAGTCCTTCCGTCCACTGCTATTAGAAAGCTACTGTTAAACACCTTTAAAAAAAAAGTCATAATTTTGGTTTTCCTTTTTTTATATAATATTGAAAAAGTAGTTACATTTTCTAATAAAAAATAACATACAATATATATATTTTTTAAATCACACCTCTCTCTCTCTCTCTCTCTCTCTCCATTGTCGTCAATGCCAATCATATCCATCATTCGCTGAGGGTGAAAACTGAAAAGTTCCTCATGCAGAGCGACCTCAACATGGCCTCCATTTCTCTCTCGCCCAATCTCCCTTTTATCTCTCTCCTTCAATCTACCTCGTCTATGGCCATGCACATTGCAAATCTTTTTGTTATTTGATGCTGGGTTTTCTCATGGTGGTGGTTTGGATGAGCTTCACAGTGGTGCCATTGTGTGAGCTTTATGATTTGGAATAGAGTTTAGGCGATTGGAGGTGTTAGGTTGGGGTTTTCGGTAAAGGGGTTCAGGAGCTCATGGTGGCAGCTCCTATTGGATGATTGGGGGTTCGATTGTGGCTGGTGGCAGCCACTAGCGACTACTTGAAGGGTTTTAACTGTTGGGCTTGCATGTGTGATTGTTTGGTTTTTAGGTTTTGGCCGTTAGCAATGGGTTTGGTTGGGATTTGAGGGCACGGGTTTTGTTGGATTTTTTGTTGATGCATGAGTTTTGAGTTGGCGGTATTCTGTCTGTAGTTGAATTGGCTAAGTGTGTAGTTGGTTTCAGTGTCTTGAGTGTTGTGCTATGGATTCCGAATTTAGGTTACCAATGTTGTCATTTGTATGCCGCGCGCGCCGAGGGGGGGGGGGGTTACAAACCAGTTTGTAGCAATCTTGCTATAACCCACTACGTGGCAACTTATAAAACCATCCACATATACTTTTAGTCACATGATTTATTTAATGAGTCACGTGACTCTTGTTTAAATAATACATTTGTATAATCTTATAAGTTGCCACGTAGTAGTTTGTAGCTAAACTCTGTTCTTTTAGATTTGGGGACTTTTTATAAGTTTTGTGCAAAACATTGATTTGTGATCAGTGGCGATTAGAGGAGGCTAATGGAACGGTGCGCGGCAGTTGGGGTTTAGCTTGGTAGTCTGGGATTTGGCTAGGCATGGTGATGATGCTTAATTATAATTATTTATATTGAAAATAAATTTTAGTAATCTTTTAGTATTTTAAATTAAAAATGGCAAAAGTTTTTGTGTTTTTTTTTTTACTAAAAAAATTAACGGAAAGCTTCTAACGACAATGGACAAAAGGACTAACTTGACAACAAATGTAATCTTTTAAGGACATATTTGACACAAATTAAACTTTAAGGATGCAAAAAATGAGAATTCTTCCAAACTTAAAAGAGTGTAATTTGTATTTTAGTAAAAAAAATTAATTCCTTCCTAGGATAAATTCATCCAAACTTAAAAGACCTTTTTTCTTATAATTCCACTGAGTAAGCTGAATAATTAAAGCCTATAGAAATAATACAGGTCTTTATGCGATTAATTGAAACCAACCACTTGCAAACCTAAAGATTAGGGTGGGAATGGATTCTATTTTGTCTTTCTGAGCATTAGTTTCAGTTGAAAATATGCTGTTCTAGTGTTCCAGCATTGGTTTCTAACTCAAAATATGTCTTAATAATTCATTTCTGTGCTACTTAATATTCTTCATTAGTCATGTTTTCATACGGTTTTGTTATTCTTAATACAGCATAATTTCCTAGAAGTCGAGTCACCATATAGTTTGTAATTTCTAGACGATTGCAATCCATCTCAAGTTCTTGATTCAAAGTTGTCCTTTCAGGAGCCTCTCTGCAAAGGCAAGGCAAGTACCGGGAAGCCATCAAATACCATTCTATGGTTTTGGCTATCTCTGAGCGAGAAGGAGAGGACTCAGGAAACACAGAAGCTTATGGAGCAATAGCTGATTGTTATACTGAGCTTGGAGATCTTGAGCGAGCAGGAAAATTCTATGACAAATACATTTCAGGGTTGGAAACTGACTGATCTATCCCTCTTAAGTAATCTAGAGGTTGTAATATTAGTTGAGTTTTCAAACAGCTGGTTACCAATTTGCGGATCATTTTTGTATCTATGTTAAGGTCCCTTCATTTTTGTATCTTTGTTAAAGTAATTTGATGGAGAATATGCTTTCAGCCTCTGTTTGTATGTAAAACCATCTAGTTGTCGATTGATATGCCACCTAGAGAGATGGATTTTTATTTTACTTAGATATTGAGTAGAGGGAAACTCTGGTTCCATCTTTTAAAGTATCAGATTGTTCAAGAGTCAACATCTCAACCGACTGGTTGGTGTGGAAGGGCTAATGGTTGATCAGCTGTCATTCATGTTTCAAATACCGCTAGGTAGCTGGTTGCCTGAAACCCTTGATAAGACTTCAAAGCCAACCCCAGAACAGTGCACTTCGAAAAATTATTCAATATTAAGAGAACA
Organism: Fagus sylvatica; assembly: GCA_907173295.1. Classification (NCBI taxonomy): domain Eukaryota; kingdom Viridiplantae; phylum Streptophyta; class Magnoliopsida; order Fagales; family Fagaceae; genus Fagus; species Fagus sylvatica. The sequence goes on along the minus strand of OU015766.1, from coordinate 24,818,403 downwards.
ATGTTCTCCCATTTTATATGAATGGTAAATCCTTTCATAAATTTAATTAGTTAAATCCATTAATTTTAGCATTATACTGTTACATTTGCTTTTCATTAATTGCCTGCCAGTGTGTCCTGTGCCCTGACCACTGAGTTCACTGCTGAACTCAGAATCCAAAATTTTAGAATGGGTTCTAATCGATTGCATTGCACAGAAGTTTACCCACCCAGCAATAGTTCTTGCACTACGCTCATATGTCAAAGTCAAGACATTTCAGTTTTGCAATAGAAAATTTGGCACAATAATTTAACCAAGCTTCCAATCCTGCAGAATTACCTCATCTAGAGTAAGACGAAAGAAATGAGAGTAATACAGTACCAGGATACATCAATATAGCTCAAAACCGATTATATATATATTCTCATGTCAGAGGTGATTGTTAGAATACTCTGAAAAACCTTAGAAAGAGACTATTGGTTGCATTCCCTCTAAAAGAATCAATAACACTCATCGCTACCAAAGTAGAAAACACAAAACAAGCATGATGATACATATATCCATACAGTTACCAAGCATATGAAATGATAGGTAACAACCTCACCGTCGAAGAAAGAAAGAAAAAAAAAAAAAATGAAGACAATGTAAAGCTTCCTAAAGGTTTACAAACTGAATTAAATCCCTGCAGAGTACAGGGAATACAGGTTTTCACCATATAACTTAACTCTCATTATATATATCACTGGTAATACATGAGCTGCTGGGCAGCAGCAACATTCTGGAACCCACCATCATATATAGCCTGGCTTGCTCCAGCAGCACCCATTCCCATTGCTGCCTGCTTAAGAGGATGCTGCCCTTGGGGGTGCATGAGGGCATGGACACCACCCATTTTGCTCATTGCTAATTGCCGTTCATAGGCCAAAAGGTCAGTCGCAGAAAGGCCAGGTAAGGGGGCAGCTACAGGTGGGGGGAGTGGGTTTGAAGCTGTTCCTGGTGGCGTTGGTTTGCTACCCCAAGAGCACTACAAGCAAGTAGAGAAAATCCATTAAAAAAAAAGGCACATAAGTACTGTATCTTTACAAGCAAGGGCAAGAATAATCTTATATCCTTCATGGCCATGATACAGCTTTACCAATAATCAGAAAACCACACCTTAATTTGTTTGCCACAGAGATAGGACTGGGCATTTCCCATTTGAATAGCCATGGCTGCCTCGGTATGGGTACTATATCTCACAAAACCAAAGCCTTTATCTCGCTGGACCCGAACCTCCTCAATCACTCCTGCACCAAGAGAATGAAAGTGGCGATGGAGATCGAGCTGGGTGACCTGCAAACCAAAAAAACAAATTCTAAGAAACACTGTGGAGAGAACTCAGAAAAAAGAAATTCCTATCATTCCCTCCTCCCTCTTCTCAGAAAATATGTGGTCATTCTGAGAAGGTGGAAGACAGTCAAAAAATCCAACTGAAAGCTGTCACCTAAGGTAAGCTTGTACAACTTTTACAACAATGGCAGACCAAAAATTATATGTGTGTGCACTATGTATGTTTGCAAGTGTAAGTGTTCCTGAACAAAACAAAGAGCTGATATGGTTACTTGCCTCCGAAGCAAGATTGCCCACATAAACAGTGGTATACTGAGGGTTGTTCTCAGGAGCGTCATTATTTGTCGTCTCTTTGCCATCTTCTGCACAATCAAGATAACAAAAATAAGTTTGTCATATGCTTAGGATACCATCAGTTAGCCATGAAGTCAAAGAAGAATAGACAAAAAATTTAACTTATGTAAAGCAAAATCTGTTCTCCTTCCGCCTTCTAGCCAACCAAAAAGAGCATAAGTATAAAGAAATCAATATAATCACCCCAAAACAAATTATCCCTAGTACAAAATTTTGAGGTAGCGCAGCACTAAACAAAGTAATGGTAGCCTCCCACATCTGGATACAAGATAATGGTGATCCACACCCAACTTGAAGGCTTAAATTCATTTGAAAGCTAAATAGGAATTGTTTCTTAGTATCCACCATTGATTCCCATCGTTATTTCAGGTTTTGTATAACTCACTCACCCGAGCCATTTGTTAGTTCTACCACGCTTTTGGCATCTGAACTCTGCTTGTCTTCATTGGAAACAGCACCTTTTGTGGCCCAGTTGCAGCGTATCTGTCTACTGCCAAGCCACTTTCCTGCAAAATTAGGCCACAGTTTCGTATGATGTTTACACATAACAAATGCAAGTAAGATATGAAGGCATATATATTGAACAGAAACAATATATACAGAGGAGAATATAGAAGCAGTATTTAGTAATTAAAATGTTTAGATTTACTAACAATGCTTCATTTTTTTTTATAAGTCTTGGCCAAGACGAGGGAGAGGGGGGAGATTCGAACTAGTAACCTCCACTTCATTAAGTATGGTCCCCAATTGACTGTGCTACCCGATTTCCTCAATTTTTCTTTTCTTTTTCTGACTACCATTGAGAAACTCCCAGTCGTATTACGTGGATTGACAAAAAGAATTAAATCCTAGTAATTTTACCCAAGGCCATGGCAAATAAAAACTAAGCATCTTAAAACTTAAAATTGAAGTTTCATTCTGCAGGGAAAAAAAGAAAGAAAAAAGAATGAAAACATGACATATAACTGCATCATCCTTACCAGTTAGGTCATTTATTGCACTTTGGGCGTCCTGAGTAGAAGAGGAAAATGTCAAATTATAATAAAAAATAATATCAGTACAGAAAAGAAACACAAAAAGCAAGGAGACACCAATTATAACTATCACCTGTTGGCTTCGGAAAGAAACAAACCCAAACCCTCTGGACCGCCCAGTCTTCTGATCCCACATAACCCTTGCATCTCTGAAACCAGTAAACATCAGATTGAGTGCCATCCATTAAGACAAAATATTACGGTAAGCATCATGCAATCATGAATAAAGTTGTTAACTAATGAATTTTGTATTCCCTGGATTTTTAAAGAATAGTCTCATCAAGCTTCATATTCTATGATGGCACAACCATAGCGTGGTTAGAAAAACAGTATCCTCTTTGGAAGCCTAAAGTTAAGACAAAGCCCAAGAATAAGTGTCCATAGTAGTTAATTAGGTTTTTATTTATTTATATTTTATGTTTTATTTGGTTATTCTAGATTCAAGGGTATTTTAGTAATTTTGTGATGGTTGGGTATGGACCATAGTTGTGGGCCTTCGGGTTTACTTTATTAATAAGCAAGTCTTATCTAATTTATGGGTCTTTATGCATGGGCTTTAATTCAATTCAATTAGGGTTTGGATTACTAGTGAAAGTAAGAATCCTGATCTATTAGGAAAAGTTAAGATTTAAGGTTTATATAAGTGATTTATTGTACTCAAACAAAGGAGTTGATAAAAAATATTGATTGTTTTTAGTATTGAAAAGCGTTGACTTTATTGATCTTCTCTCTCTCTCTGTCTCTCAGATATTGTCACTGTTCAAGTGCACTATTCACAATTTGTGGACAAATTCGATTTCTGCTTCTTCTTACCCCTTTTCAACCATAAATCAAGTATTTTCTGTTCCCTATAAAACCCTGGTCATTCTTGAACCCTGAACCCCTTTTTTAAAAGTTCTAAACCCTAAATCCACATATCCTCCTAAATCTTAACACACCACAAGCACACATAGATAATCTCCAATTTGTCCTACCTCATTTTACCAACAAAAGAAAAGGATATCAGGACAGTTCAGAGATCTGAAACTTACGAACAACTGGGATAAACAGAGAAGCAGGCAAACAATGTAGCATCTGTAACCTCAGGACTGAGATCACCCACAAAAATGTTGTAGTGACCTGCACATCATTATAACAGTATAACACAGAGCCCATGCTAATGCATTCCATAGCATTACAAAAACAGTTTTAAGAATGGAGTGCACATGCGAAAAAAGCACTAACCTGATGTATCCTCCCTCTGACCACTAGCATATGCCCAATTAACTTTGATAGGCTGCCCAAACCTAAAAAATCCCATGAAAAGATGTAAGTAAACACCCAAAGCCAGATCAGCAAAAATTATGGAGGGTTCTACTTACAGATGCCTTCCGTTCAGGTGTAATATAGCAAGAGCAGCTGATCTGCGATCGAAGTAGTGGATAAACCCATAGGATGACTGGATAAGGTCAGAGACAATGAGACAATATTATAAGCTGCCGGTGAATTAAGAAAAGTATATAGCACGCTAAACAACTCAGAAATGTGTAAATAGACATCAATTACAATACGCCAAAACAATTGGCAAACTATCTAGACAAGTGAAACCCTACCTTCTCCTTTCTAATAAGCTTGCAGCTTTCTACAGGACCAGTACTTGCAAAAACTTCTTGGAGAAGTGGTTCTGTAACTTGTGTCTGGATGTTTCCCACATAGCTGTGTTTCAATAATAAAGAGATCAGAAGTTGTGGAAAAAGAAGATTAAATTTAAAACATGTATTCAATCTCATTTCTCAAAACAAGAGATAACAAACAAGTTCTGAAGCATTGTTAGTGGCATAGGTAAGAACACATCAGTAACTTAAAAAGTGATAGTAATTCATATAGCTGAAGAGATTCGGAGGAAAGAGTTACTATCAGTTTGTGGGTAAGGGATATAAGAGTGGTGTATAAATGCATGAGTTGCATAAGCGTGCCGGTGAAACAAGCATTAAAAAAGAAAAGGACACACTAAAGTTTTAGACAAAAAAAAAACAAACAAAAATAAATAGAAAATGTCTAGACAAACACTCACACACTGCGGCAAGTACTCGGATCAAAACCAGGAGGCAGATTTCCGCTTGGAATTGGCTCAATCTGCAAAATAAAAAAGTGAAAAAGAAAAGAAAAGAAAATAAAACAAAAATCCTGCTTTATCTACCAACATCAAGACTATTATAATCCAAGGAGAAAAAAAAAATTAAGAAGGTATTTTGTAAAAATACCACATAAAAGAACTAAACGCAGACCAACCTATAGCAGGAAAGACAATATAGTTTTTGATTTCAACCTAACAAAAGACGATGTCTGGGCGCTTCCACAGGATGCTAGACATTTTGACATAATGCAATCTGATATACTTCTATTTTCAAATACTACATGTGGTGATCAAGTTGAGAGAACAGAAATTACAATATAAGAAAGACATTTCCCCCTCTTTTAGATAAGTGATAATAAAAATTTCCCTTTTCTCAAATACTACGGCATTTGTAACTACAATTCAGGTTCATATAACACTGAATATTTCTAATATAAAAAGCTGAACTACATTTAACGTGTTTAAGAAAAAAATGTTAATGCCATTCAAATGCTCATTCTATATCCTCAAGTTGGGAATTCAACCCAACCCACCTAAATTCTGGTCATAGATTATTTTAAAATTAAAAAAAAATAAGAACCCTCAATAAACAAAGGATACAAACAACTGGCTTATGCATCCTATTTTTGCTTTTTACTTCAAAGCATATGAAAGGAAATAAACGACAATATTTTGCACAGAGAAAAAAAAGACTTCTTACTATGTCAAAATAAAAATGCATGCATGTATCTGATTTCAATGATTTTTTTTACAAGTAAGCTTTGCCCAATAGAGAGGAGGGAGGGGGGAGATTCGAACTAGTGATCCCACTACATGAGGCATGATCTCAGCCACTTATGCTACTCCTTAGGAATTTTCAGATTTAAATGATGAGGGCGAGTTTGACTGAAAATGAATTTAAATTTCATACGAATTTACATACATTAAAATCTTCAAGGAAAGATCAAAACATGGTCCTCGTTAATTTATTGATAGTGTCAGACGGAAGACGTTTCTACTTCAGTTACTTTTGACCTAAATAAAAGCTGCCAAAATGAACTTCTAATGTCAACTACCAAAAATGACTTATCGGTCTTTTCCCATATTTTTGGTACCATTAGAGAGAGAATATTCTACAAAAGTTTATGTAATGCTAAAACAAGCATAAAGACTCAAAACATGTGAAATGAATAAACAGAACCCACAATGATTCTACATAAAATGAAAGTTGAAAAAATTCAAAAGATCAAGAAACAACTAGCAAACAAAAGGTCCATCCATGGTAAGGAACAGTGCCTAAACTTTCTAACGCGACACTTAACCAAAAAAAAAAAAAGGTAATGAAATAATGCAAGTTCCTTACCAAGCATCTAGACACTGAAACCCAAAGCTCCATTCATCGGGTCATAGTGAAAATTTACGAGACGAAAACAAGTAAATAAGTTTTGTTTACTTAACTGAGACTGATACAATAAACATACTTAGTAAATGCCAGAGCTTCATTTCGAGACACCAAAACAGCACACATCACTTCATGCAAAATTAGCTTTAATTTTTTTCCGTACAATCCCCAAATTTCACAGCAAGCAAACACAGTCAAAATGTCAAAAAATTCAAAAACCTTATCTAATCCTCTCTCTCTCTCTCTCTCATAAAAGCAAACACAATATTACTAAAAAAAAAACCTAGCATTCCAAATCAGGTCCAAACAACCCCGAGCTAACCCTAGCTCCCACAATCCCCAATTCCACACTACCACAACCAAAAAATCATCGATAAAAACAAAAAACACAAACACAGTTTCAAAATCGCATCGATCATTTCCAAAACCAAAAAATCAAAGAGATTATTAAGCAGAGAGAGAGAGAGAGAGAGAGAAATGGAACCTGAGGAGGAGCTAAGAGGCCAGGGTGGTAGAGAGACTGTTGCTGAAGAAGAGCTTGCTGCATCAAAGCCTGTTGCTGCTGCTTCAGCCTCTGTTGTTGCATTTTCCCGGGGACGATTTTCCGAGAAAATCGATTTTTCCGAGAAAAATAACAAAATAAAAAAGTGATGTTAGGGTTAGAGGGTCGAGTACGGGCCTCGAGAAAGTGTGTGAGAGAGAAATGTGAGATTTCTAAAAAAAAAAAAAAAAAAAAAAGGGAAAAGGGAGACAGAGAGAGACAGAGAGGCCTCAAAAAGAAAGAAATGTTAAAATATAGGTGGGTATTTATAGAGGGATTTTTTTTAGTGGAGTGTGATGATAGGATCACCATCCTAGAGTGATTTGCCTTTTTTGACCTCCAACTAGATACTGACATGTGGCTCATTGTATATATATACACCAATTTGGATCCCTTTCTGAACATGTTATATTGTAATTTCTAATTTTCTTGAGCTTTGTATTTGTATGAGTGGCTCATTGTATCAGCATGCCCGCCACCGACCATAATTTTTGTTTTTTATAGAATTCAAAAATGAAAAATAAACTAAAATTTAAGACTAAATATATCATAAGAAAATAAATTGTTTCTCAATATAAACAACACTTTTTTTTTGCTGAATAAATGTATACAACACACCAATATAAACAACACACGTATTAATTGTTGGCCAAAATTATTTTGTTGGTCCTAAAGTTGACTCACTGGGCGTTTTTGTCTCTAAAATTTGAACAGAGTACTATTGTTCTCCAGTCCACCACCGGCGCGACCTCAACCCACGGCGACACCTCCGTCCCTCCATTTCTGGCGTCACCCATCAATGTAAGTCTCAAATCTCTCATCCTTGTACAGCTTTCTGCGCCTCTCTCTGTCTTTAAACTCAATCTTGTACTTTTCTGCTTCTGAGTTCTCGTTCCAATGGCTCCCACTCCATCTTCTAAAGCAAGTCAAGACCACCTGACCCAGGTGAAGACCCCACAATCAAGCTTCGCATTCATTACAACAATGCCACAAAATAAAACCCAAACCCATCTTCAAATCTAAACATGGCTGCCAAAGAAACCCAAACCCATTTCCTCAATATATTCATTGCAAACAATGACAAATCATTAGGGAAACAAAAATTATCAGATTCGTTAAAACAACCAACAAAACCCAAGTAAGTTATAATAATACATGTATTGAATACATTGCATTTAACACAAATCTCCGCAAATCGGAGATCCCCGAAAACAAAACTAAAAGAGAGCTAAATTAACTGATATTGGCGTTGGAATCTAGGGTCAAAATGTTCAAACACTTCCTGGTTGATTATGGGGTCTTTGGCCATATTAGTTTCTTTTTAGATGTTAGTTTAGAAGATGGCCTGGGAGCCATTGGAACGAGAACCTATAAGAGAGAGGCCAACAGGATAGGTATCTGGGTAAGGGATGGATCCGGTCAGTTCAAATGGGTTTTTGTTTTTACGCATAGGTGTAATTTTTAATTAAAAGGTACCGTGTCACATAATATTAAAATATGTGATATCATCTTTCCGGTAGCCACTTAGTTAATCAGATTAACGGAATTGGATGGAAGTACTAATAGCGCTCATTTTGGAAACTTTAGAGACTAATAGCGCTTATTTCAAACTTCAGAGACCAAAAGAGCTCAATAAGTAAACATTAAGGACTAACAATATATTTTAGCCTTAATTGTTTCTCAATATATTTTAAATCAATCATTTATTAAAGTGGAATTCAATTTTTTTAAAATGGAAATTTATTTAGTACTTACACAATAGAAATAAATAATTATTCTCTATTCTCACATGAATGGTAAGTTACATCATAAATCATAAATTTAATTAGTGAAACTCATTCGTGAGAGGAGGAAGTACACATTTATTATATTATTAGGGTATGAATAATCACTCATTCTAAATTCTGAGACATAATTTTATAATTGATTTTGTATTAAATTTACAAAAAGATTCCTTTTACCGTACATAGTTAAATAGTCCTTTAGAAAATCATCTTCCTTTTTCATTGCGAAACTTAGTTTTGGCAAAATTTTAATGGCTAAAAATGCTTATCTTATAGTTGTAGTAGAAATATATATAAAGTAAGCTCAAGTACAGTCATTTAATAAACAAGTTGATAGGTTGTTGATCTTTTAATCCTTACTAACCATTTATTTCATTTCAAAAATAAATGATGATGATGATGAATATACATATATGTATGTGTGTGTTTTTTTAAGTGAAGGGCCACAAGTTATAAATTGGCCAAAGGTTTTTTTTTTGGGAGAAAGTATGGACATTGAGGTAGGGGCTATGGCCCCCCTTGGTCCCAAGGTCGGTATAGTAGGAACGATGAAAAAGTGAATGAAAGGAAAATATAAGAACGGTGAGCGAAAAACATGTTAAAAAAAGACATTGGTTTTCTATTTAAGGCATGTTCAATTGTTAATAATTTCAAATCTCATATAGAGAATTTAAAGTTTAAACTCCCAATAATTTTAATGCTAGAGAGTTTAAATTTTTTATTGTTCAAATATTCTTATAACTTGAATTTATATCGTATTTTAGTGATTTAAAATATAAAATATTTTTTAAAATTAATCTAATACAAACTCATTTGAGAAGTACATAATTAATATTTGACTATTATGGGAACTTCTAAATATCAAAATTCCATTGAACATTAGTAGACATCTTAATTGGATGAAAATAGATATTAATAACGTGAAAAGTGAAAACATCAACAAGTGAAAAGTTGTTTAAGTGTCATATTCATGGGCGGACCAATGCATGACCAGGTGGGCACCCTGGGCACGTGCCCACCCTCAAAAAAAAAAAAAAATTTATTAGGTATATATATATATAATGTGTCTATCCTAAAAAAAACATTTCTAGGAAAATTACTACATTTTAAAAAAAAAAATCTCAAATAACACAAAGAAAAGCCCAAATAATATCAACAAAAATTAACTGAAAAATAATATGATTGATTGTTTTTATATTTAGTAAATCAATATTTTTTTTTGTTAATTTTTTTTTTCTAAACTAGGTTTTTGTTTTGTTACTATTTGAGTGTTTGTTAGTTTTATTAGTGTAGAAAAACAAAAGGAAAAACTTAAAAAATGTAAAATTTTATATTTTATGATGTGTTAGTTTTATTTAGTGAACATTGTTTTTCTTTTAATATTTTTGAAACAATAATGAAGAAATACTTCAAAAGAAAGTCGGATAAATGACAACTTAATTGTATACATAGAGAAAAACATTTTTTGTAGAATTGATAATGAAATAATCATGCAACGGTTTCAAAATTTGAAAACACGTCGAAATCAATTGTAAAAAACTATAATGAACTTCTTGTTTGTTACTTTTTGTTTATATAAATAATGTATATTGGTTTTTTGCCTTTTTCTTTTTTCTTTTTTAATTATGCCTCTTTAAGTTTGAAATCAAAAGTGCCCACCCTAGACTAAATTCCTGGTTCCGCCCCTGGTCATATTAATAATTCTCAAATATAAGATATGTGAGAATTGACATTTCTTACCTATATGGTGGAAGTCATAATTCCCATCATTCATTGGATTTGAAATGTTCACAAGAGTTATAGTTATCGAGAAACTATCAAATTTCCATAATTTATTGGAAATTAATAATTTGTAATGAATTGAAAATAAAGGATTGAGTTAAGAGCGACCACAAATTTAGATACTGTAAAATACATTTTAGTAGTGACATTTTGGAGAGGTATTTTTTCATCTAAACTATAATGTAAAACTAAAACTTTTTTTACTTTTTGTTCTTTGAGTTGACTTCATAATAATTTGACACATCAACTTTTTAATTCTCATAAATTTCCACATCATTATTATTATATTTTTATTTTTTAATTTCCGTGGATTACTAACCACAGTATACGTCTTTCTTTCCCCCAAAACCCGATGGTCACCTTTCATTGCATCTTCTCCGACTTTCTTGAAATCCCATCTTGGGCGGCAACAATGAATTAGATTCAGTATCCCCATTTTCATTGACATGTTAATCCTCAACCTTTGGAGGTGTATAGTACTCGAAACCTCGCTTTTGCAACATCTGACATTATCCCCAAAACCGAGAACCCAAATTCTTCGCCAATAAGCTCTGATGAAAACAAAGCAAAGAACCAATTTTTGATCAAAATTCAAATGTTCTAGCACCCTCGGTTTCCAGCTTATGTGTTTGGTGGACCTAAAGTCTAATTATATCTAACCCATTCGATTCAGACTCTAGATCTAATTCTAGCAAAAAGGAAAGCCCCACCAATCGCTAGTGGGGGAGAGATGACAAAAGCATAACCCAACTTCATGTTGAGAGAAAGAAGCACAAGACTCCTTTTTCTTTTTCTTTTTTATAAATAACAAGATTTTATTGAAAGAAAAACAGATTACACAACCCTACAAAGAGGGAAACAAAACCCTACATAGAGGGCAGAAAAAGTGACGTTCGTCATGGCAAAAGATCCTACAAAGAGGGCAGCAAAACAGTACAGGAAAAGGAAAAAGACAACATCAAATTTAAAAACAACAAAAATTACAACATCAACATCACAACAATAGCAACAACAATAACAAATAACCCAATTACAATAACACCAAACGGCACAGAGCTTGACCAAAATCCAGAAGATTACAAGAGCAACCATAGCAACTAATGTCCAGAACAGCAGAAGGTTTGGATCCTTGGTCCCAGTCAAGCCAACCACTGAAAGGTCGAATCGAATTTGCCATGCGATTGGGGCGTGGTAGGGGCTCTTCAAAAAGAAGAGTTTTGAATAATCTACCCCAAAAGTAGGGTAATCGATAGAAACTTGAACTGGAAGAAATCCCCAAACCCGATGCCCACCAAACATCCACAGCCAGAGAAGGTCTTAACACCCACTGGAAAGGCCAAGTCGTGTCGACGAAAGAGAGAGAGTCCGTTGGAGGCTCGAGCCACCCAAAGCCTCCAACAAATCTCCCCCATACAAGACCAGATCGGATGATTGAGAGGTGAAACGGAAAGTGGTAGAGGATAGGGGTGGAGGTGGCGACTCGGAGCTGACCGATCTGGGTGCCAAAAGAAGAAAGAAAAGAAAAACAAAAGGAAAAGGGCCACGCTACCGAGATCGGACCATCTTTGGTCACGATCTCCCACACACAGAGGTGAGGGACGGCCGCGCAGCCCTGAACAGAGCGGAAAAAGGGTCAGATGGGTTCAAGAGGGGTCGGTTAGGTTCTTCTTTGGAAGGTTCCGGTTTTGTATCTCTGTCACGCGCTTATAGACTATAGAAGCATAAGACTCCTTGAGCAATAAACTCCGGCAAAACAACCTTATTGGCATGGAAATCAAGGGTGCTAGAACATTTGAATATAAATGTTCTCAAGATTTTATGTTTGATGTGGTCTTCTTTATTTTAGTTTTAAGATTTTTCTATTCTATTGCTCTTGCTAAATTAGAAGTTACTGATTGTTTAACTTCTATCTAAGCCCACTACCTAATATAGCATGAACATAAATACTCAAAGTTCATAAAAAAAATCAATTGTCAAAACCAAAATCATGACTGAAAAGTAAAACAAACGAACATCTCTTATTATCACTATGTTGTCAATAAAATGCAAAATACACCCATAGGAATTGAAGCCTGATCGCTAATATGCACCATAGGAGCTTTCATGATTATGCTTCAAATGAGGTTGTAGTTTATCATAGATGAATAATGTCAAGCTTAAGATTAGAAGTTTATTTGTAGAGTGTTAGCCAACCAGGTACACAGTATTAATAATGGACAGAGAACTCATGTTGCTAAATGTAATTGGGGTAAGTTTAAACATAGAAGTACTCCAGTATCAAAAAAAAAAAAAAATAAAAACATAGAAGTACTCAAATATTGTAAGGTATGGCCTTTTATTTTAAGGGTATGGACAATGGGCTATGGCAATGAATTTGACCATAAGTTCAAAATGGCCACTGTCCGGAATGAATGCTAGTATATACTTAGTTCTATAGATATGAATATAAGCAACCATAAGATGAAATTGACAGCTCAGTGGTTTTCATGTAAACCGGTTAAATGTAGAAGATGAAACTAAGAATGAAGAAAAATTGGTCTCACTAAATTGCGCTTTTTTGTATGAATTAGTACATATATTATTGTGATGTGTTCAATTTATTTTTTCTATATATGGTTGAGCTATTTTGTTGGAATCTTTGAAATATAGCCCCTTTTTTAGGCTAGGTGGCGAAAGTTAAGAACATTGTAATATGGTTGATTCAGATATTTGTTGGGATAATCTGCAAAGAAGTAAATCTTAATTATTTGTTTGCTTAATTTTCATTTGATGTAAATTTTGTTTTATAATGATTCGCACCAAATTTCTACATTGCTACCTTAATTTTGTTTTGTTTTCTAAACCGTCAATTTTTTTTTTTCTAAACTCATTAGTCATTATACCCAATTCACTTTCCACCAAAAAAATAAACCAATTCACTCGATTGCTTGAAAATCATGTGCAGCTTATATGTTTGCACATGAGCATTGATCGTGTTTCTACATGTGAATAAAATTTTGGTTTTAGAACGAATACTATACAACTAATGAATGAGATAATTTGATTTTCTGGGATGGGATGGATCTATGTGAGAGAGTAAAAAATTAACAATTTGGTTGAAAATATTACTACCATTTCTTTTTTTTGGTTTTCTTATGTTTCATTTTCAGTAATTTATCCGTGCATCGCACGGGTTTGCGACTAGTTTAATTTGTATTATCAGATGGAATCAAAAGACTGTAGACACCTCATTTTGCCACCTACATTTCAATTATAACGTGCATGGGGCTTTACGGACTAAAAATCCAAAAAACGAACCCTGACACGGAAATCTGTGCACATTTAGGGTTTTTGGTCCCAGTTTGTTCTGGGCATCCGATTGATATAAAAAAGCATTCACATGAGTTGTTAGGTCAACATGATCACAACGACATGATTTTCACTCGATTTGGACTCCGGGCGTTTTGACACGGAAATTCGTGCATTTCTAGGGTTTCGGCCTGATTTTTCTTGGGACATCCGATTGACACCAAAATAATTTTAAATGAGTCTTTAGATCAACACGATCAAAATGACGTGTCATGCACTCAAATCGGACCACAAACGAGAAAGTTATCGCTAATCGAAGTTTTAACGCTTCGGGTCCGCGTTAGCTTAAATATGCATACATACATAGGATTATATCTCACTTATGCATGCCAAAAATACTTTTGGAGGGGCAGAAAAATCAGTTTTTCTGCCCATGCACGTTCCACAATGTATGGCCAAAAGAGGTAAGTTGAAAAAAGTCAAAAAAAGAATGTTTTAAATAACCCAAAATGGAGTGCCGGACGGCACTCTAATTTTTCAAAACAGTGCCGGCCGGCACTCCAATTTTTAGGCCAGCACTCAAAAATTAAATCCTAGTGCCAGCCGGCACTAGGATTTTAAAACACAGTGCCGGCCGGCACTGTGTCCCTGGACCCATTTCTGCACTTTTTTTGTCTTTTTTTCAGCAAAGGGGGACAAAGCATGGTTGGCATGCACGTGAGGCAGCTGGTGGGGGGCAAAAAAGCAGCCCCTTCCACCCCTCTTTGACCCTTTCACACCCTCATTTCTCTATAAATACAACCATGGTCTTCATGGCAAAGGGGTTGGAAAGTGTAGAGAAAAATTAGAGAGAAATAGGGAGAGTTTTCAAGAGTGTTTTGAGCAGAAAAATTCTTTGAAGCAAACCCTCCTCTTCAAGGTTCTAAAGCTCTTGAAGGTTGAGAAATCTTTTAGATTTAACTCACCCTTCATTATCTTTGGAACCAAGACTTGGAAAATATTTGCACTTAAGCTTTCTTAAACCAAAATTCTTCTCCAAAAGTCTTAAAGGTTTTGAAGGTTGAAAAAATCATTTTGATTTGGTTCACCCTTCATCATCTTTACAACTTAGGTTTGGAATTATTTTTCCACCAACCCACATACTCAAACACTTCTTAGGATTACCCATACAACCCACAAATTGTATACACATCCTTAAAGTCATTGAGTCACAAAGCTCACAACCACACAAGTTGTGAAGCACATACTTGATTTTAATTTTGTTTTGCATGCGGGTTAGTTCTCTAACCCTTATGATTTAATTTTTGTGTGCTTACATTATGCTTTAATTTATTGTTCTTACATTATGTTTTAATTTCTTGTGTTTATATTTACAAGTTCATTATGATTATGTGTTTAGGCTTACAACTATAACGTGAACATCATATTGCAACCAACATAATAACAACACGGACAATTAAAATTAATTTGTTTGCACAACATACACATACATGCATTGACATTACAACATGCTTGGCCATTTTTAATATAAGAGGACCGATGTAAATCGGGCAAAATGGGGTGCCTAACACCTTCCCATTTTGTAACCAAGCCTCCGAACCAAAACCTTGGTTTGCATACATAGTGTCTTACAACAACATTTGATTTTCTTTTTACATGGATTGTAAGTAGGAAATTCATACAATATTATTTTCTTAGATTGTATTCTAGGTGAATTTTATTTGTAACATTTACACACTCTATTTCATTTAGCAATTGTACAAATTCTAAAATGGAATAAAAGGGGATTACATTACTTTTGTCTTTGAAATTTCTTAATTTGTCCTTTAAAATAAATTAAGTGGCGACTCCACAAACAACATGTCACATTGACCTTCAACCTTGAGGGTCGATTAAAACATTAAAGTTTTTATCCCATCATTTGAGACACGCTACCAATTTAATTTCCAAACCGAAACCAAAATCACATTAAACGAATTTTGGGGTTTTCGCTTCGGGTTTAAGAAAAGGGGCGAGGTTCTCACAAAGACCATATGACCATATGGCTTAATGACATTTTTATCCCCTTATATGGGGTTAAAATCCAATGATCCAATCCCTCCACTTATATACTTGGTAAAAAATAATGGAGCAATTCCATATAAAAGGGTGAACAATGCAAGACATTCTTTTCTTTTTTTCTTTTTTGCTAAGTTAATGACTTTATTGAAGCTCCCATGCTGGAAACCAAAATAAAACCTTAAGAACAGAGGGTACATCAAAGTTGGGCAAGGATCTAAAGCGATTCCACGGAAAATTCTAGGACATAGCATCAAGGGCATCAAAGAAAACATCAAAGACAGGATAAGCTAAAAAAAAAAAACCACAATGGACTTGTGAACTAAAAAGTAAACAGCTAGAGCTTCAACAATCACTATTGTCCATATCAGCAAATGGCAAACATGCAAGTCACCAATCGAGCTAATCATATTCTAGGCGAATTAGGTTGTCTATAGTGACGAAGATCGTACGATAGTACAGGGGCACTTAAAAAGAGATGTTTAATAAACTCTACCCACAATTCACAAAGAGCGTAAAGGAGGGACTCATGCTTGGATCTCTCTAACAGATCTGCTCGAGTTGGGAGAAGCCCCCAAACCAATTTCCAAAGATACAAAATCAGCCTCTGAATAAATCACCGGCTTCCAAGTGCAGGCAGAGTCACCTCCCATAGCAACCATCCAAAAAATCCACATGGGAAAAAGAAAGACCCACAAAAGGGGTAAGAAACGCTTAGAAAGTCTGAATCGACACCATCTGGAGAGGAACTCCTTGGGGTGATTGGGGAAAGGAGATAGCATAGTCACACGATAGCTAGAAGCGCTAATCATGCTCCCCAAAGCACAAAAAACTAAACTTTCTCACTCTTAGGGTTTCTCTCTATGACATTGGCAAGATCCTATATATGGGCCAAAAATGATGCAAGACATTCTTTTGCATGACTCTTAAATTTTCTTACTCATATTTTACAGGACAATGATTTGAATAATCTAAATTAGATGTTTTCTATATTTTCTCAATAAAGTCAAGGGCATAACACTTTCACAATAATGCTAAGGCATCGAGTTGTAAATGATAGACGATAAAGTGTTGATACTTGTACGTGGTAAGTCCATGTAAAATCCAATAACAACTTGACACCTAAGTAATATGAAAAATGTTGTAGCTAGCGTCCATATCATGATAACAAAAATAGACAGTTAACAAATTTAAAAGTGAATATAATACCACATCATTTAAAACCTGTTATCATTTCTCATCTAGTTGAATGTAATTTATATTAGGTGGCACCATGTACATCCTTAATTTCATGAAAACTAAATCTGAAACTTGAAATTTACCCTGTCCATTTCAAGACGAACAAAGAGCCACCCCCTCCTCGCACAACCCCCCACCACGAGCCACCCCCTTAAAGCCACCCCCTTCAAACCCCCTCCTCGCACAACCCCCCCACCTCGACTTGAGTCTCTCTCGCAAATGGAGATCGTCCACGGCCGTGACCCACCCATCGCCCGTCACGGTGGTTGTGGCGGCGTGGCTCATTGCTTTATTCCTACTTGAGGACTCTCATTGTTGTCAGAAATCTCCAAACACATAATGTAAAATATTTTTTGGAATTGGAGAGAAAATTTCCGGTGGAGAATATTTTATCGAAACAAACGGAGCCTTAATGTATTGATCTAAAAATTCATGACCTTTATTTATTTTATTGGGGGCTGAATATCAAACTTTATTGAAGAAACACCCAAGCCGCTAAGCGCATAAGGCCCATCTTTCCCAGCTTATGAGACTAACTCAGAAAGGAGCTCAGGGAAGATGTCAATGGGCCCCCAGGTAGGGAGAATACACTAGCCCTGTGGGCCATCCAGTGAGCAGTTAGGTCCTAGCTTTTGGTTAATATAAGTTTTTTTTTTTTTTTTTTGATAAGATGGTTAATATAAGTCCTAGTTACGCATTTAAATTACAAATTAATACAGAAGTACTAAGCAGGTATGAAATTTCAAATCTTCAGAAATTAGATCCACTGAATAAATGAAATTTACAAATTCTTCTCCTCTTGGGCCATACTCACTAATCTAAAAAAACAATATATATATGTCTTAATTTTTAAAAAATTAAACCCAAAAAAGAAAAAGTACAGAGGAGCTAACAAGTATAGTTAGGATTTTAACTTTTTAAGGCACCAGAGGGAGGTAACCTATGTCATAGAAGATGTTGAGGTGGTAACTATAACTTAAGCTCAAGCAGGTTTGAAGATTGACCTTCCATCTCAATCCATGGATGGCTTTCTTCAGGCTTGGGAGGAGCTTCAGAAGGTGGGTTCACTTGATATGGTGCTTTTGCTGTCGCCCTGAAAAGTAAGCAAAAAAAATAAAAAAAGAATATAATTAATTAATTAATCAATTAGACAAAAATGGAACCAGAAAAAAGGCATGCATAAATAATCCCTTAGTCCTAAATTTTGGGTAAAGTTTTATTTTACTCCTTAAAATTTATAAAATTTGACAAAACCGCGTGATTCTATGTTATAATAGTAAGTTTATGAAAGGACAAAACTTGCCAACTTGGTACAACTTGACAAAACCGGTACTATGTTATAATAGTAATTTGAAAGGACAAATTTGACACAACTTATTTTACAACTAAACAAAACCGCGTGATACCACATCAATTTAATGATTTAGTTAATTTTAAAATTTTATGTTATAATAGTAAGTCTATTTTAATTTATGATCCTCCAAGGACTAAAATATAATAGTAATCTAAACTAAATTGTAAGGATTAATAGGATTTTTTTAAATAAAATAAAGTTGTTATTAAATAAACTAGAAGATCCACCACCCAGGTTCCTTTAAGCTCATGCAAATCCTAGAATATTTGGGTAGTACTTTTTGAAAGAAAAGGAATTCAACAAATACAATTATCCAAAAAAGGAATTCAACATCATTTCCTTTTTTTTTTTTTTTTCTAGCTTCTAAAGAATTGCTTACCTATCCTTCCTCTTCTCAAGGAACCGGTGAAGTGAAGCTCTCCTTGCAATTGGCAGATCTAAAAGATAGAAAAAGTTGTAACAAAATGTTAATATACAAAGCTTTTGAAAAACCCATATACTCTTAAATTATTCACATGGTACAAGGCAATTACCAGAACCAATTTCTTTTGGTGGTTGTTGAAGCCCTTCTTTGGGAGTGGTATTCCTTTCGAACGTGGCTACAACATTTGATTCAGGAGCCATACAACTTCTTGAATTAACTTGATCCATGATGCTAGCAGAAGTAGAAACAAAGCCACTAGAAGTACTAGAGCTTCCCATTGCTAGCCAAAGCCATGATCTCCCTTGCCTTGTCAGCCGAAAAGTCATTGAATACTAGAACTTGGCCCCCATAAAATATGGTCATTTGAGCTGTCATAGGCTCCGTTGTTGCAGGCCTCCTATTGCCATATAAATAAGATTTGATATTTTAGAAACAATACGTTTCAAGTTAAAGCTGAAATATATATTCCATTTGCCCATGAAGTTGTATGCTACTATGCTTGAGCTATGTACGTGCATGACTTTTCCTTTCCCTAATATACCCTTTCAATTAAAGGACCAGAATGCAATTATGTAGGCATGCATTTGCATTATTCTGGTGCCTATACTAAGGGGTCTTCAGTAATTTTAGATAACTTCGTGATCTAACTTTATGTTCAAAAAGGTGTGGTTGGGTTATGTTTCTTCATCTTTCAATAGTAATCAATACATAAAAAAACAAATGCAAAAACTAATTGCTACGCACCTGAAATCAGCCTTATTGGTGGTAGTGGAAGCCATGTCAGTTGAGTTTGAGGGACTGACACCACCAAACTTTTGAAGAAAGTCCATGGATTTCACATTTGAGGGAGCCACAGGGTTTTGTCTCAAAGCCTCACTTGATTTGTCCATGTTTGTTAACAAATCCATAGTGGTTGCCACTGGTAAAGATGTTGTCTCTGGGTTTTCTGAAACATGGCCAGGCAAACAAAGTATGAGACTGTTTGTTTTAAAACTTAGACCCTTATAATAGTAATAGCCAAGATAAAGTTGTATAGGTTTCAGAAATCTTCAATCCTTTTAATAAATGAGAAATTCAAAAAACAAAAGAGAACATAAATCTTAAAGTTACAAGTTTTAATACCAAGACAATACAATCCCAAAGAGTACTACTACCATTTACCAAAAAAGTGAAAAGTAAGACAACCCAAAAGAGATATGAAGATAGAAAGAAATTGCACCTTTGGGTTCTGGTTTCCTAGTCATTTCAAGGCCAATTTCTCCTAGACCTCCCGTTCTCCTTCAAATACTGGCTCAAGAGGTTGCATGTCTGTGCGAAATTGGACTTCTCTTGTGCTTTACTAGGCTTCCACATGTTTGTCTGGCTATAAACTATATGGTATATTCTCCAATCTCCACAACAAATGAATGAAGAAGAATTGTGTGACTGATGTTTTATTTCATACCCAAGGCTAGACTTTGGGGACTTGGTTAAAGACTAGGACAGGAGGGATATATGTGTAATAACAAATAAGGGAGCTAGGCAGCTAGGCAACTTCCTAAAACATGTGCTTTGAATCTGATTTGTTGCTAGGATGAGTAGTCCCATGTTCATTACTCCAACTTTGAATTTGGACATGGAAATATCTTAATAATTTTGTTTGAAGCACGTGTTTATTGCATTGGAAAAAGAGGTGGAAAGCGAAATAGGAGTAATCATATTCCAACAAAAGAGGTCAATGGAGAAGAAGAGTGAGACCCACCTCGAGAGGACACTCAAATTTGTGACATTTACAAGATAGTCCATGGTAGACTAGGTCCAATCTCTCTTCTCTCTCTCTCATCTTGTCTATTTTTGTTTCTTTCTCTAGTAGATCTATTGTTTTCAAGATTTATTTTTGCCATTTTGAAGTAAAAACTAAACCTCGGCAATTCATATAATTGTAAATTAACATTTTATGAGCTGTTCACAGGTCACCCTCGTTGATATCTTAAGATGATGAGTGATGTTAATTAGAGTTTAATTATAAATCTTATTATATAAGTTTTATAAATCAGCGTAAGACAAATTATTAAGTTATGATTCAAACTTTTATTTATTATATCGTTGAAAAGATATTTATCATATTCATTACTACATCAGGGGTAAAATACATAAGAATCACCCTTGACATTTGGAAAAATTACAAAATATTCTTAAAGTACATTAAATATGTACTCCCTCTTCTCACATAAATAGTGGATCTCATCATGTATTTAATTAGCGGGACCTATCACTTATGTGAAAGGAGGAAGTATGCATTTAATATACTCCTGAAGTATTCTATAATTACCCTTCTCGTTCAATATTTGGTATTCTTAAACCACAAATTAGGTTTTGGGGAAAAGTTTTTTTGAATGAAGTAGGTTTTGGAGAAAAGTAAACAACGATACTAAGAGGGTGTTTGGTACATCATTCTCAATCTGTGATTCTGTGATTTCAATCCATAATCACTGGGTCCCACTAAATTTTTTTTTGTTTGGTACATCAAATTTAAGTGAAATCTGAAATCCTAACTTGGGTTTTATGTGGGTCCCATGGCAAATTTAAAAACACCCCATCAGTTGTTTTTGGATTCAAGCAGGATTCAAATCCAGACTGAAACTCACTTATCACCGTTACTGAGCCCCACAATTTTGTGCCTTCTCCCCTGTTTTCTCTCTCTCTCATCCATTATTCCAGACTCTTTCTCTCTCTCTCTCTTTCTCTCGGCCATTATAGAGGAGGGCTCTGCCCCTTCAAAACAAAAAATCCCAATAACAAGAACATATTCCATACACAGCAGCAGCAAGAAGACATCTAGCAAAACTCATAGCAAAAAAAATCCCAAATCAAAACCTATCAAGCTCAACCAACAAGAACACGACAAGACAAAAAAAAAAGAGAGAACTAAAGAAAAAACTGAAACCCACAGCTCTATGAGCCTCAAGCGCTATCGTGCGTCGATTCGACAACCCCCAACCTCACCACCTCGTCCCCCTTGATCTTTGTCCATGCAAGCAAGAAATCCCGGCGAGCTAAGGCGGAGATGATCTTGGATCTCATCAAATCCGGGAAGGTGAGGCCGAGGTCGACCTCGCACAATGTGTTTTAGAGGAAAAAAAAAACAAAAAAAAAAAATAGAGGAAAAAAAAAAAAAAAAAAAGAAAAAGAGGAGAACTGATAGAGAGAGACGGTGAGAAAGAGAAGAAAAGGGGAAAAATTGAGGAAAAAGAGTTATGAGAGCACTCACATTAGAAGACTCAAACATAAAAAATAAATAAATAAATGGGGAAAGAGAGACGTGAGGGGGGTTGAGGCTTGAGGGGAAAAGAGAGAGAAAGAAAGGGAGGGGACGAACTGTGAGGTCTGAGAGTAAAAAATGAAATGGAGGTGAGGGGGGATGTATGTCTGGTGGGGGAGAAGTAAAAAGAAAGGGAGGGGGTACGTGGGTGGTGGGGAAAAAAAAGAAAAGAAAAAAGAAAAAAGAAATGAAGAGGTGGTGTACGTGGGTGGTGGGGAAAAAAGGAAAGAAAAAAGAAAATAAAAATAAGTAATAATAATAAAACTAAATCTAAAAACCAAAACTATGTACCAAACACAATTTTTTTTTTTTTTAAATTGTGATTTCAGTTGTGAAACCAAAACTATGTACCAAATAATTTTTTTTTTACAATCTTGAATTCAAATTAGGATTAAAGTTCCAACTTCAATACCGAAAAAAGTCATAAAACCAAAACAAAAAACGAAAATACATACCAAACAGGCCCTAAGTGTTGTTTTCACTTAAAGGGTAAACTAGAAATTTTTAAAAAGTTTTGATAATTTAAATTAATTAATTTCTCAAACTTCAATGGTGATTTTTGTACTTTACCCTAATAAAATTAGTAATTGCTTTGATATTTTCCTAAATTGATTACGAGATATTTGATATTATTCCTATATTTAGGTTCATTAAGATAACCTTTTATTAATGGCCGTTGCTAGTTTTTGGACAAAATATTTTGAATCATATGGCAAACAATGAAAGTTTATTGAATAAGTCAAGAGTCTTATAATTCAACTTGTTGGCATCTCAAATAAGAAATTTGGGATTCAGAACCTCCTTGCTCCAACTATCAAATTATCAAAAAAGAAAGTTAATTGAATAAAGAACATGACAAATTGACAATATGACTTAAAATGAGACTTGTTAAATGAAGAATTATTAATTCTCAAAATTGTTTAGAAGGAAATTAAGATGTGCCTTATGTGATTTTGATACTTGATAGTTTAATCAATTAAAACAATTATCACTTTAAAGTTTAAACAACTAAAAAAAAGAAAGAAGTATATTACGATGTGAACTAAATGTTAGTACTACTAATATAGTCTAATCATTATCTCTTTATTCTATAAATTGCAAAGGAAGAAGGTCAGATATTCCGACCTGATTTATGGGCCAAATGGATTTTTATCTTATAAGGTAAGTTAAGCTAATCAAATTGTTGTAGTTTAGGTAAGGTAAGTTAAGCCTATATGAACTAAGTGTCTTGTAATGCAACTGGCATTAATTGATTTTCTTCATAAGAGAACCACGAATCAAATCCTCCTACCCTCAACTTTCGAATTAACAAAAGAGAAGTTAAGCATATATGACCATATGTTTTCAGTAAAAGACAGCATTTGAAAACAAAAATTAATATTTCATTTGCTAATGTAATGACTTTGTTGTCCGGTGATTCAATTTATTATAAGTTTTGTAAACGAGTTGACTAATGACATAAGTTAAGATGTATTTAATTAAAAAATATATATTTTTTTTGAATAAAAACGATAGATGTATTTAATTTTATTAGATGATAGTATTTGTATATATATTTTAAAAATACAGCCAATTTGGATACAAAATAAATAAATAAAAAACATAAACAATCATAATGAATTTTTTTTTAATCAATAAATTATTGACTAAGTATAGTTTTGTTTACAATTTAAAATTGTAAATCCATCATTCTTTAATAAGAACCAAAAAAATTAAATTTCAAGACTTTCAAAATAGGTGAGAAACAAAATAGTGGGTCTAAATGTAAGGAAACAGATTGGGTCTAATATTCCAATACACTATACTTTTTATTATACATATATGTGATTAGAATTGAATACGCGATCACAATGGATCCAATTCAATGGAGCCGATCTAAGAACATTCTTATCAGAGTTAATATTTGGGCGAAAACAGCAAAAAATAGGGAGGAGGCAGCAAAAACGCGGACCATCAGCCTCCCCAAACTATTGAAATCCCGTGGTTGATGAACAGTGGCTCCCTCATATGAGGGAGCCACTGTTCATCAATTGGGAGAATAAAAAAGATATTTTTTTAGTATAGTAGTGTTTTTTTGTAGTGTAGTATTTCGGGAGTTGTGAAAAAAAAAATAATAAAGATATATTAAAAAATGGAATAGTAAAGTTAAAATAGGGAGTCTGGTGTAGTAGTGCTTTAACTATTTAAGCAAAAGTGAGTTTTTTAGAACCAAATTGACAAAAAAAATAAGGAGTATGATAAGAATGCTCTCATTCCTAAATGTAATTGCGTGGTAATCGTTTCTTTCAATGTTTGTTTTCTAAGGTTCATAGATGAGTGAAATTTAGGTGCAATTTCCTAAAGGGTATTTGAGTCACTTGGTGTACTGACGGAGTTAAAGCTAACTGAGTTAGGTGGCCAATCAGAGCAGAAAATTGCGTGCCGACAAATATGCCAAGTGTGGACACGTGCGTGGGCCAAGGCCGATCCGTCACGTTTCTTCGAGATTCGTGTTGATTCTTTCTATGGATATAAACCACGTGGTAAACAATTCAACAATTCGTGGTGGCAATTTCGTAATTTCGCAGTCCACCGTAGTGACCGCCACATGTCGAAATTCCACGGCTTTAAATTGCGAGTACAAAAGAATGTGGTGGTCTTGTTAAATGGTACTGTTCCCCCAAGGACCTACGCTTTTTACAATTCATTTCACGTGGCTTAAGAAATCCCGTGAATACCATCTGATGAACTTTCTTATAATGAAAATAAATGCACACCACTTATAAAAAAATAAAAATAAAAATAAATGCATGCCTGTCCATTTTGCATTTTCATAAAGGGATTTGGTGGGTTTGGTTTAAACTTTTAAGTGTTTTTTAGGAAAAATTATATAATATTCTGGAAGTATATTAAATGTGTATTCCTTCCTCTTACAGAAGTGGTAGGTCCCATCATGAATTTAATTAGCAGGACGCACCACTTCTGTGAAAGGAAGAAATACGCATTTAATGTACTCCCGAAATATAGTATAATTACCCCTTTTTGAGTTGCAATTTACATGTGCTTAGGCTTGTCCCTCTCAAATGGTTGGTCATGTTTAGAAAATTCCATTTTTTTAATAAAGTAAAAGATAAGTTAAGAAATGTAGTTTATTCACTTTTCAAAAAGTATTATATTTTTTTAAAGGATTAATAATTTGGACGGCGTGGTTAGCGATTTCTTGGCCATTTATTTTATTTGAGATGTCACAAAATATAGTTTTTTTTTTCCTTCTTAAATTAATTCACATAATTGTAATCATCTTCTCAACATATATTTTTTTATTTTTTGAAAAGTCAATATATATTTTTAAGGAAATTTAAACTAAAAAGAACAATGCGCTAATAATAAGTCTAGAGACACACATAATCATGTAGTGAATTTGACCAAGAATATAGGACTATAGGAGTATGGGATGCAATTATTGGATGTGATTTGAAGAACAAGGATTTTGGCGATTTGAACAAATCATTAAGCATCTGTTTGGTTGGAGTTTGGCCAAGATTTTTTTGGCTAGTGAAGGTAATTTTTTGTGGGCACAAATTTTTCAAGTTGTTGTTGGTTTTGCTAAGCAAGCTCTTGCCATTTTCAAGTCCATTTTGCATCCAAGCTTAAAATAATAAGTCACCCAACAAATAATTGAAATAGGCAAATTAGGTATTAGTTAGCGTATTCTTTTTTTAGCACATCTAGCTTATTTTTACACGCTTTCAACAAATAAACAAATCAACATATAAGTCAAACTAAACACGCTTTCAAATGGTCCAGCTTTGAGTGTGTTTCCCAATAATCATTAATTCAAGTCTCCTTAAGGCCACCTACCCAAGGCAAAACCTTGCGTTTATCGTGGTATATATGCTAGTAGGGAATTGCGTATCCCCATGAGATTAGTCAAGGTGCGTGTATCTACGGAACACTAACCTGGATATCCAAGGTTATCAAAAAAAAAAAAAAAAAGCACTACACAACCTCGAACCTATCTTGGGTAGGAAATATTTGATGAAGCAAGAAGAAATCTCAAAAGGTTAGATTCTACAGTCCATTACATGTTGGAAGAGACCGTAAATATCAATATGGTGGCACATTTGTCAGCAAAGCTGAAGCAAGCACAAAATACAAAGGATTTTGATGTATGTGGTGTTAAGGAATCTCACATAGGTTAGATATGAGAGTTTTGTTAGTATTCCTATGTATAAATAGGACACTTCACAAGACATTGTATTCATCAAAAAATATATTGTATACAGTGAATTAATAAAGATATAGACCATTAGCTACATCCTGTGGATGTAGGCTCACATAACCGAACCACGTGAAAAACTCTGGATTTCATTCTTTTCTTCCTCCTTCAATCTCTTCTCTTTTCAATTTCCATTGTCATTAGATTTAGGTTTTCCACATGGTATCAGAGCTCGAAAACTCACACGAGTCACTTCAATCCCTCTCCATTTTCTCTTCCGCTTATTTCACAAATACACCATTGTTTCTTCTGCACTTTATTTCACAAATATATCCAAAAATCTTAATCCCACACCTCAAGACTAGAAAAACCCATATTTTCTGATCTCCATAGGAGAGTCTTCAGACTTTTCATTCAAGCGCCGCCACCATCAAGCTCTAGATCTGGTGTCTACAATCATAAAATCACAAATCAAATGCCACAATTCAGTAGATCGGATGCTGCTTGTTCTAACGCCACAAAAATTGACTAAATCCAACGATGGACGCACCGCCACATGCCGGTTGAATTTCTAACCGTCCGATTACGCGCCGCACCATCAGATCCACACGCACCGTATCATACTCCCTGCCATGTCAACCCTAATTGTATCTCTGACCCATAGTTCGCTTGACCCAATCCGCAACCCGGTATCTTTTATTTTTATTTTTTATTTTTAGTAAATTCAAAAAAAAAATCCAAAATTTCAAAATTAAAAAAAAAAAGTCATTTTATTTTATGTTTTGCTTGCATTTTCTTTTTTTTATTTTTGTTTGCAATATTAAAAAAAAAAAAAGCAAAAAAATAATAAAACAAGAGAAAACGCATTGACTAGTAAGAAAAAAAAAAAATTGAATTTGAATTTCAAAATTCAAAAAAAAAAAAAAAAAAAAAAAAAAAAAAAGAAAGAAAAAGGAGAACCATTTGTGGGATATATATTTTGATAAGCCGAGATTGAGCCAAGCCATCGAACCACTGAGCTAAGATTCCGAGCCAAGACCATTTCAAGATCCGAGCCTTTAAGCCACTAAGTCGCGATCCGAGCCATTGAGCCATGATCCGACCAAGCCAAACCAATATCTACTTCAAGTTACAATCTAAGCCATCGAGTCTCTGAGCCTGAGATCCGAGCCATCGAGCCGAGATACGAGCCAATCTGAATTGCGCCGCATTTTTTAGCTATTATTTTGTTACCAAACTCAAAGGTTTCATTAAAATTACACATTGAGTTTAAGGGAGAATGTTAAGGAATCCCACATAGGTTAGATATGAAAGTTGTATTAGTAGTCCTATGTATAAATAGGACACTTCACAAGACATTGTATTTCATCAAAAATATATTGTACATAGTGAATTAATAAAGATATAATCCATTGGCTACATCCTGTGGACATAGGCTCACATAGCCGAACCACGTGAAAAACCCGAGCCTCCATTCTCTTCTTCCTCTTTCAATCTCTTCTCTATTTCATATTTCTCCATAAGATTTAGGTTTTCTACATGTGGAGAGGAAATACCAACCCTTCTTGCTGATTTCTATAAATATATAGGGTTCATATTGTTAATTTTTCACAAAATTCGTATTTGTCCTTTATTCTTAAAAAAATAGTGTCTATATTGCTAATTCAAAAAAAAAAAAAAAAAAAATAAAGAAGACTTCTATTAAAGAGATTTACTTATCTATTTAGAGGAACATAGATCTTAAATATGTTTTGATTTAATGAGCTATGTATGACATAAGAGTTAAAAGAAAAATAATGCATTAACCATTTATATAAACTTATCTATTTTTAAGAAAATATAATTTGCTTTAAAGAGCTACATATGGTGTTAGAGTAATAAAAGACAAAAAAAAAAATGATGTATTAGTCATTTACATAAATGTAATACAATTTTTTTTTTTTTTTTAATCTAAAAAGGGCATTACTTAAATTTTATAGTAAATTGTTTTTATTAAATAAATATATATATATATATATATATATATATATATATAAAGAGGGAGGGTTAAGATTGTAAAAGCAAGGCACCCTCCTCTGCCCCTGGTTACAATAATGGGAGAATAGGGATTTGAACATTGGTTCTCCATATAAAGGAGACAAGTGTGCATAATTTTGTAACCAAGACCCTTCAATAAATCTAAATCATCGAATTAGTTTATCTTAGTTATTCAATCTATCAATAAATACTTAAATAGTTAAAATAATGTCATATATTTCTTTGGTAAGTAATATTGTTTTTGGATTGAGGAGAACAAAATAAGAGTAGAGGTAAGGAGATAGGGATGTTTAATTAACCTTATTTGAATGTTTTTTAAAAGTAGGGGGAAAAGGTTTGAGGGGGAATGTGGATTATGGAGGAGAAGGGGTTCCACTTATATTATAATTTTTAGGTCAAAATATTGTTTTCGTCCTTAAACTATATATGAGTTTCGTTTTTCGTTTTTGAACTTTGGAAAGTTCGTTTTTTGTCCCTGAACTTTGAAAAAATTCATTTTCACACATAAATTTCATCATTTTATAAAAAAAGTTCAGGGACAAAATTCATGTGTAAATATGAACTTTTTTAAAGTTCAGGGACGAAAAACGAAACTCATGTATAGTTTAGAGACGAAAACAATATTTTAACCTAATTTTTAAAATTCTCAATTTTATCTTTATGATATCAATCTAAATTATTTATTTAAATTGAACGAAAAATTGGTAAAATTATAAACTCATATGATGTTTAATCATTTCCTCTATTCCTATTTTAATTTTTAAAATATCCAAACAAAAGTGAGGGATGTCTATTCCCCTACATTTACTTAGCTTTTAAAGTATCCAAACAAAAATAATGGATAATTATTCTTCTTCTCTCTTTCTCCCTTTTATCATCTACTCTCTTTTCCGTCCAAACTTCCAAACACAAAATAAAGTAATGAAAATCAGTAAAAGAAACAATTGGCTTTTCTACTAGAATGGCCTAGAAATGGAACCATTCACCTCTCCTCCTCTTTTATCTCTTATGGAAGGTCTATTTTTCTCAAACCATGACATAAACAAGTGGAATAGTGTCCAACCCTTGAGCAAACCATAGCCATAACTTTTCAAGACTTGTTCAAGATAAAATGTCATATAGTCCTACACCTTTCCAGGTGTCCCCAACTCAAACTTTTCTTTTTTTCTTTTCAGTGGAATACATCCATATCATATCTCATTTTATTGACTTACAAAAAAATAATTTCTTTGGGACGACTCGAAGTACTCCTATTTAAAACGTGGGTTTCCATGTTACTCTTGGTTGGCAGATTTGGCCAAACTACAAAACATAAAAATAGAATCCTTATCAATCTACTAGCAGTGTTTTATATGTTGGGCATATTGGTGGGAAGGAGAGGGAAAATCGAGTATTTTGGTGCTCTAGAAGAGAAGACCAGATGAATGAATGAAAAGCATGACCACATGAATGATATCATTGAAGTCATTAGTACCCATATTCAATTTGTGCAGCCAGCAAGCAATGGTTGGTCAATTGCAAAATTGTTTTCAATTTAGTCGGACTGCAATTTGGGGAACTAAAGTTGAAGATTCAAATCCTATAAACCCCAGGAAATAAAAATCAATTTTCCATAACATGATTCACATTCAAAGAAAATTCCAAAAGACAAATGATCAGTCCAAGCACGAGAAGTAATTTGATTCCATACCTAGCCATTTCTTTTGTCTAGCGAAAATTTTATATTTAAAAGTATGCGACTTCTCTCTATTAAAAAAGAAAAAAAGAGTAGTAAATTGACTTTGAGAGTGATTGATCAGGCTCTCAAATTAAGATACAAGGGATATTGGAGAGAGAGAGAAAAAAAATGCTAACCTAACTATTTTTTTCTTGTACTGCAAAAAATTATAAAATTAAAACAAAGTAATGAATTGACTTTGTTAAAGACTAAAAGTCTTTATCATATTAAGTGAGTAATTTGTTCAAGACACCGCCTTTTATATAAGTAGATATACGAACACTACACAAGTAATAGAAGTTTTTAATTATATGGCAATCTATTGGGCTTAAGTCCATTAGACTTATATTGTAAGAGACTTTATAACAACAATTTAATTGACAAATCTCTCTCAAATTAGGACGAGACAGAAAAGAGAAGAGATAAGAAAGATTTACAATCTTCCAGAATAATATATTTTTAGGCATTCTTAATATGTAAGGATGCTATGTTATTACATTGATCAATATGTTTTCCAACGTGATGTTAATAACGTAAGGAACATCTTTCATAATTTATTTTATTTTATATATATATATATATCTCACGTTACATCACTCAATAACTTTCTAGTAGATGTGTTTTTTGAGAACTCCACCAATGGTTTATATTGTATTTTTTTATACCTTTCGTGCATGTAAAATATCATGACGATAAGAGATTAATAACTATTAAGATGAAATTTGGCGTGCCTGAGAACATATTCCCTCTCGTGTTAGATGTGGATATTCTTCGGAATCTATTGTATTTCAAGACAATCAAAGATTAAGAATGGAACTGTCGAGATTGGGTATATGGGGTCCTATTACCTCCTTCGGTCTACCTTTTCGTGTGTGGTTACAGGTCAACGGCACCTCTAAGCTTCTGTTTCACAAGCACCTTTACCTTGGAAGGTTTTATTCCCTTTTGCTCTTGTTTTCATATAGTTTTTGAGCTTTTCAGATCTCTTGGTAGAACCCAATACAGCAATACTCTCGAAAGTTGAAAACTCTCTTAGTAATGGCAATATCCCAACCAAAGGTGGGTTAAGGTTAACACTGACGGTTCTACTGGACAAGTTGGTGGAGGTGGAGTTATTAGAATTCAAAATGGATTGCTCTCCCCTTGTGGATGATTGTAGGCCTTTCTTACCAATGATATTATTAACGTGAGAGTCTTGTCCCACATTAATTAAGTATTTTTGGGTTGTGTAATTTATTGTTGGGACAACAGAAGCTTTGATACCACTTATTGGGACAGCAGAAACACTGATACCACTTGTTGGAACCATAATCTAGTCTTATGTGAATTAAAGAATTTGACAAACAATTTAATCAATCATCAAGATATCAATCACATACAAGAACACAAATATTTACGTGGAAAATCATTTCTCCTTAAAGAGAAAAACCACGAGACAAATTCCGAATAAATCCACTATTATAATACTCAATTACAATAGTTCTTCTCAAGTTAATGCCTAACTTGAGGTACTCACCAAATATAATAATATCTCTCTAAGAATTAATACTCAACAAATTCTCTAGAGGAAACCTCAAATATGTCTGTGATACTTTTCTGTATTAATACAAGCGTTACAAATTCTCTTTGATTTGTTTGCTAACCCATAAATCTCAAAGAATACCCAAATCTCTTGCCTCTCTCCTTGCGCTACCTCCCAAGCAAAAATTTCTCTTTTTTCTCTCTTGGTTTCACGCTCCATAATTTTTCTTTTCTCTCTATAAGGGAGGAACCTTAGGCAAAAACCTCTTTTAAGTTGCACTTTTCTCATAGTGTTCTTTCTTCTTCTTCTCTCCTTATAGGGGAGGACCTCCTGGGGCTCTAAGCCTCCTTCAAGTTACACTCTTCTCATGGTGCTCTTTCCTCTCCTCTCCTTATAGGGGAGAACCCCCTAGGGCTCCAAGCCAATGAATTTTTTGCAATCCTGTCTATTTATAAGACTTCAATTGTATTCCTTGGTGGACAAGTAATACATTAATTTTTTTTAATAAGGAATAGATTTTCTTTGCACACCAAGGAATAGTTTTTCCTTTCACATCAAGGATTCACATTTTTTTCCACACCAAGGAAACAAAAAATAACATAATTGGTTTTCCTTCTTCATCAAGGAAACTCAATTAGTTCTCCAATTCATAATAGGAATTTGAGGCACTTTTCCAACATTGAACTTTAACATGGTATCAGAGCCATAGCCATCCCTCATCTCTCAATGCGTCTTTTGAGATTGAGTTAGACCCATTGAACTTTAACATGGTATCAGAGCCACCCCTTGGGTGTTGGACAGATTTCCCCCAATATTATGGTCCACATGTTTGATTGGTCCGTCACACGTGAGGGGGCATATTAAAGTGAAAGTCTTGTCTCACATTGACTAAGTATTCTTGGGTTGTGCAATTTATAAGCCATATACATCCCTCATCTCTCAAGACGTCTTTTGAAATTGAGTTAAACCTATTGGATTTTAACAAATACTTCAGACGGAAATTAAACATGTTTATTTTTCTCTGTTTACTTCTCCCCTTGATGCTATTCTATGTTGTTTTAACTTTGATAACTCAAATGATGGTGTTATCCGCTAGGTGCCCTTTAATTTTTAATTGAATGCCTTATTTACCCAAAAAAAATTGCGATATTATACTAGGTCATTACTTTTTATAGGATTAATATTTTGAAAATCTGTTAGACTACCTTTTGTTGTTCTTAATATGCACATCAAATTTTGTGTTAATCAGATGTTATTTGTTCTTTGAGGGTGTGGGTTCGAATCCTTACACACACACTTAGATTAGGCTAGTTAGGAAATTCTATCTCCACTCCAAAGGAGTGGCTTCAAAAACAAAAAAAAATATAGTCTGTCTTCGTTTACAAAAGTTATTATAACACCAATTGTAGCAAATGTCTGATGATATATTTCGCTTTAAATAACTATTAAAAGTATTTTTAAAGATAACAATTTGCTTTGATTTTCCACTAGAGAATTTTTATTTTCAAATTCCATATATTCATTCGAGATCTATGTGATGAACAAGCATTAAAGCATTGAAAAATCTTTAATGAGTGGAATGGTTTTTTAATTTTTAACTTTTTCCCCATTAATTTCCCTCACATCTCAATATTGAATCAGAGACAAAGAGCAGGTTTGTCAATTGTGTTTCAAAACATGTTTTCATATATGAAAAACAAAAAATGTGGGCCCCACAACAATAATTCTTGTTTGACACTTTGTTTTTTGTTTTTGTTGAAAACAAATACTCTACTAACACGTTTTTTAAAAACACCATTTACCATTTGGCTATTTTCACCCATCGTTTTTACTTCCAAAACACTGTTCACATAATAATAATGACATTTTTTTACGAACTTTTTCCAACGAGTCAACGACTCTCTCTCTCTCTCTCTCTCTCTCTCTCTCTAGCCAAAACAGTGTAGGTCCACCTTACGGCGAGTTGTGGCTCGCAGTGGGACTTGGGTGGTTGGGTCGTGATTAGGTGAACGACGATTTGCGATTCATTTTTGTGGGTTTCGATGAGCACGATGGATCACGATGTTTTGTAGTGGGTCTTGCACTGGGTCGTAGTAGGTTGCTGTGTGGATTGTAAATTTGCTTGGGTTGTGTTGATTTGCGATTCTCCGAACATGGGTTTTGGTGGATTTTGTTGTGGATGAGTGTGGATTTTGAATGGTGGGTTATGGATTTGCCATATCGTGGGTTGGATGGGTTCCAATTTTGTTGATTTGCTGTGTTGTGTGTGGGTTGGATACTTGGATGGGTTCGAATGATAATAATTAAAAAAAAATTAAAAAATCACAGGTTACTATGTGATACACTTGCTAAACAATTTTTTTTTTTTTTTCCAAAGGCATGAAAATCATTTTTGGGAACAAACACGAAAACCTGTTTTGAAAATACAAACTTAAAACAGGTGCCAAACATGCTCAAAGAATTCAAATTTTGCTGAAATAATCAATGGAAAATCAGTCAATTGATTATGAATATGAGAATATTAATGTAGCACTTAGATAAGAAATTGGTCTTTGCATGATTAACTGAGGCCGGTTGTTGGGCCAAAAAATGGCACAAGCCAGCACACCTGACTATTTTGCAGCCACTTTCTAGTTTCAATTGAAAGATTATTCAAGGTTAGTTGTTAAGTCTATTATTATTATGTTGAAGCCGCCCAGGAACCATCTAGGAAATGTACCTAGATTCAATGTTAGATGATATGTTTTGAAGTGGCAAAATAATCTTTGAGTGATGCTACCATTATTATAAATTTTATTATATAATTTATATGTGTTAATTTTTAAATACAAAATAAAATAAAAAAATTAAGAAATTTATTTATTATGTTATTGATGTAAAATAAATAATATTCATTGTCACATCGAGCTAGCCAGAAATTTTATTCAAGGAGGGCAAACTAAATACAATAAATTTAAAATCTACAAAATAACACACACACATGTATTCCTATATTCCTAACTCTTTAAATGCAAAATGCAAACATAATTTGTTTTTCAAAATAAGAAAAAGAGTTTTTATTAAATAGATTTACTTATATATTTTTATGAATATATGTTTTAAATGTTGAAACATTCCTAAAACTAATGAGTTACAAAATAACAAATAAGTGATATTAAAGGAAAAAAATAAGTGAGATATTAAATACTTTAAATTGTGTGTTTATATATATATATATACTAGTCGCAAACCCGTGCGATACACGGAAAAATTACTTAAAATGAAATCTAAAGAATTATTGGTCGAAATATGATTTTTTCTATCTTTTAGATTTTGTCTAAATATGAAAATTGATAATTATTAAAAGAAATTTATTATTATTGTATTTATATATAAAATATATTATAATATTAGGCATTTATTATGATTGTGTTTATATATGGAACTATATATTGTTTCTATTAAAGAAAATATAATGTGTCAAATTCTAATGAGATGTTTAATTATAGAATAAAATTTAAATTCAATTAAAAAATATATATTAAAATAATGAGGTGTAAAATTGTGAGACCTGAAAAACTTATGTGGCGCAATGTTATGAAGTCAACCAAAAGTCAAATAAGTTTCGATTTTACATTATAATATAAATTAGAAAACAATGAGAGGACAATTACATCAAATTGAACTAAAATTTAAAAAATATTAATAGAATATAGGGGGAAGGGAGAATTTGGAAAACCCAACTGAGGCCTTGGCCCCCTAGTCACATCAGTTTGTAAAGCATTTATAATTAGATTGATAATAACTGTAAGTCTTTTTAGTATGTTACGTAATCTTTTATTTCAAATTATGAAAGGTCTTCTAGAGTTTTGTTGGTAACATCTTTTAGTATTTTGTCAAAACTCTAAGATCAAATGTTATATTTCATCAAGAACAGTAGGGATTTAGAAGATGGAGAGAACTACCTCTCAATGTACAATCTCTACGCCAATGGCATTAAATATTACAAAAATAAAAATGAAAGACACACCTCTAAGGCTCTAATTACAAAATACTTTCATTATCAACGGGTTAAACCTTCAACCGTTGGTTTAGATAGATATGACATATGAGGCAAAAGTCATACAAGCATCTTTTGACAACAATCTTGGATATGAACATTGAAAAAAAGTGTAGCTAAAGATATGGAACTATATCTGAAATGACCTGACTATGTCTGAAAATGATAGATGTAATCAAACACCAGACCAAAAGAAAAAAGAAAAAAGAAAAAAGATGGAACGAATTAAGATGTGCCTTAATATTTCATTGGTTTAAACTTTAAACAATTAAATCAATTTCTCAAAAAAATAAATTAATTAAATCCTCACTTTGGTTAGCCACCTAAGTTAAATTTCCAACAATTAATCACTATACCTTGTTGCAGTTGCACCAGATCCTGTTAGCCAAATAAAATACTCTGATTAGGCCCTAAAATTGGAACTAATCATTTTAACTTGGAAGTTGGAACCCACTTAGGCAATGATTTGTAGATGAAATGACATTTCTTGGTGTTTTTAACAGAGAGTCGAGGCATCAATGGTTGGGATTCCCCTCTCTCACATAAAAATGTATAAAAGGAAAACTTGGAAGTTGGAACCCACCTACAAAAGAGCATTTTTAATCCAAAGAAGAACTAACGGTTATAACGGTTTTTTAAAAAACTGACTTGTTCAAACAGAAGGCTCCAAAACTCTCTCCCCTAAAGCCCTTAGGCCTCTCTCATTCTGAGGCTCTCTTTCACTCTCCCAAAAGAATACACACCATGCAGAGAGCACAACAAATCAAGCAAGTACGATAAATCAGCAGAGGAAAAAGCACCCAAAATTTTATAGCAAACTTTTCAGCGGCCAAGACCTTCCTTGGGCTTCAAGTTACCGGCTGAGTAATGGCCGCGGCTCAGCTTCTCCTCCGGCCGTCTCTTTTCTTGTCCATTTTTTTGTTCCTCTCTCCCATGGCATCTTCAATATCCCAATCTGAAGCATTGCTTAAACTCAAAAAATCGTTTACAAAAGCCGATCTTCTAAATTCTTGGGTGCCCAGCTCAACACCTTGCAATGGAGATGCGCGGTGGATTGGACTAATTTGTTTCAATGGCATTGTGACTGGTCTTCGCCTTGGAGGATTTGGTTTATCAGGAAAGATTGATGTTGATGCCTTGCTTGAAATTCCTGCTCTTCGAAGTATTAGCATTGTGAACAATGATTTTTCGGGTCCAATACCTGAATTCAACCGTTTAGGTGCATTGAAGGCCATATACTTGTCAGGGAATCAGTTTTCAGGTGAAATTCCATCGGATTATTTTGCAAAATTGGAGTCTTTGAAGAAAGTTTTTTTATCTAATAATATGTTTACAGGCAAAATACCTTCCTCATTAGCTCAACTTCCCCTTCTTATTGAATTACATCTTGAAAACAATCAATTTAGTGGAAGTATTCCTTCATTAGATCAACCAAAATTGATTTCAATCAATGTGTCAAACAACAAATTGGATGGAGAAATTCCAACCAGTTTATTGAAATTCAACACGAGTTCATTCGAGGGAAATGCTGGCCTTTGTGGGGCAAAGTTGGGCATTGAGTGTGCAGAGGCAGCTGAGCAGCCAATAGGACCAAACGACATTTATGAACCGAGTACTAAGAAGGAGGAGAGTTCAAAAACGATGATTGCTGCAATTATAACAGCCGTTGCGGTGCTTCTTTCGATTGTTGTTGTGATTGTTATAAGATCAAGGCAAAAGAAACAGGATTTTGATGTGCTTGCACATGAGAAGAGAAATACTGAGGAACAAGCTGTTGAGGTGCGTGTGTCTTATTCGGGGTCTAATAAAAAAGAAGCCGGTTCAATCCAAAAGAAGGGAAGTAACTCAAGCAGCCGTAAGGGTTCTACTCATGGCAAAGGCGGCGGGGTGGCAGAACTAGTGGTGGTGAATGATGAAAATGGTGTTTTCGGGTTATCAGATTTAATGAAGGCAGCTGCAGAAGTGCTTGGAAATGGAGCATTGGGTTCTGCATACAAGGCCGTGATGGCTAATGGGGTAGCAGTGGTTGTAAAGAGAATGAAAGATATGAATGCACTGGGAAGAGATGGATTTGATGCACAGATGAGGCATCTCGCAAATCTAAGACACTGGAATATCTTGACGCCTTTGGCTTACCATTACCGGAAAGATGAGAAGCTGTTGGTATATGAGTACATTCCCAGAGGCAGCTTGCTTTATCTATTGCATGGTATGACTTTTTTTTTTTAACCTTGCCCCTTTATTTACAGAAAGAACATAGAATGAAAAAGGAAATGAATCTATTAAAGAATGCAGCCTAATTTATTTAGCAAAACAACCCAACGAAGTTCCTTTCTTTTACCAATTCCCAATTGCATATATGTCTTAATTCTGTTGCATATGTCTCGCAATTCTATTGCACATTTTTAGGTGATCGTGGACCATCACATGCTGAACTCAATTGGTCTACCCGTCTAAAGATTGTTCAAGGAATTGCCAAAGGGATGAGTTATCTTCACACTGAACTAGCTTCCTCTAATTTACCCCATGGCAATCTCAAATCCAGCAATATTCTTCTCAGCCCTGACAATGACCCTTTACTCTCAGACTTTGGCTTCACCCCATTGATTAACCCTTCAAATGTAGCACAAGCATTGTTTGCATATAA